>CM077165.1:3889753-4296862 GCA_039583875.1 Platanthera guangdongensis
GGGTGAAACGGGTCTCTTCCAAGGCACCCCAATGGTCTATTTATAGATTTTTTAGGGATGGCTGCCAATAGCGCAATCTCGCTGCTCTAAAATACTGAAATTACCCTGTGCTGGGCGGCCAACAACCAAACTTTGCTATTTTGAAAGCTATTCGCTGCCCACCAGGGGCAAAATAGCAGACCCTCAGGTCAGGCAAGCTGCTCAAGCTGGGCGAGAACAAGGACGGGCGAGAGCTCCACGAGCGAGAACTAGGCCGGGAGAGACCCTGGCTGGGCGAAAGCTCCATGGTGTCGCCAGGAGACAATGGTGTCGTCGGGCGACGCCCTAAAAAGGTCGGGACGGGTGTTGGCTTGCCACCACACCTGCCCCTCCTGATTAACAAGGGTCGGGGGAGGGTGTCGGCTTCCTACCGCACCCCCCCCCCTGATTTACTGGGGTCGGGGCGGGTGTCGGCCTCCCGCCGCACCTGCCCCCTGAAATAAGGTCGGGGCGGGTGCGGGCCTCCCACCGCACCCGCCCCCTGAAAAGGGGCGGGGCGGGTGCCGGCCTCCCGCCGCACCCACCAACTAAGATAGGGTCGGGGAGGGTGTCGGCCTCCCGCCGCACCTGCCCCCCTGAAATAGGGCCGGGGCGGGTGCCGGCCTCCGCCACCCCCTAAGATAGGGACGGGCGGGTGTCCGGCACTCTGACGCGGCGGCCCACCACCCACTGAATGGGGTCCGAGGCGGGTTCCCTCCAGCCGCACCCGCCCCCTAATAGAGGGCCGGGGGCCGGGTGCCCCTCCCCGCCGTAACCAGCCCCCTGAAATGGGGCCGGACGGGTGCCGGTCTCTCCCCGCCGCACCCTCCCCTGAAGAAGGGTCGTGGGGGGGGGGGGGGGGCGGGGGTCGGCCTCCTGTCGCACCCGCCCCCCTGAAATGGGGTCGGGAGGGTGCCAACCTCTCGCCACACCCGCACCCGCCAAGAGGAGTGTCGACCTCCCGCCGCACTCGACCCTTTGCCCCCTTAGCCTTTGGGCTCACTTGTCCCAGACCATTCTCTGGATTACACCTTGCGCTTGCTTGGGAATCCCACTCCGCGAATACGGGTTGTACACAATTCCCGCTCTTTTCGAGCAAGTTCCACGCTCGGAAAGAAACGTCCAACCCAACGTATTCGCTGAGTGTAGCACTCTTGGAGCCAAAACATACTTGGACTCTCTGAGGGGTCAACCTGCCATGACAGCTAACGGGAGCCTGGGTGGTGAGATCCCCTCCGGGTAGAATTCACTTAACCTCCCCGAGGGGTCAACCTGCCCTACTAGCTAATGGAAGCTTGAATGGAGAGATCCCCTGGGGGTAGAATTCACATAACCTCCCCGAGGGGTCAATCTGCCATGCCAACTAATGGGAGCTTGGGTGGCGAGATCCCCTCGGGATAGGATTTGTCTTGGGACTCTACCCCCGAAGCACATTCGACCCATCCAGCTAGTGGGAGCCTGCATGAGGAGATCCTCTCGGGGTTACAACCTTCTCTCCACCGAGGCACATTCGACCCATCCAGCTAGTGAGAGTCTGTGTGAGGAGATCCTCTCGAGGTTGGAACCTTCTCTCTACCGAGGCACATTTGACTCATCCAGCTACTGAGAGTCTGGGTGAGGAGATCCTCTCGGGTTGGAACCATCTCTCCACCGAGACACATTCGACTCATCCAGCTAGTGAGAGCCTGAGTGAGGAGATCCTCTCAGGGTTGGAACCTTCTCTCCACCGAGGCACATTCGACTCATCCAGCTAGTGAGAGCCTAGGTGAAGAGATCCTCTCGGGACGAGAACTTGGAGAGAAGGTTCCAACCCCGAGAGCATCTTCTCACCCAAGGTTCTCACTAGCTGGATGGGTCGAATGTGCCTCGGTGGAGAGAAGGTTTCAACCCCGAGAGAATCTCCTCACCCAGGCTCTCACTAGTTGGATGAGTTGAATGTGTCTCGGTGGAGAGAAAAGGAACCGACTCCCGAGAGGATCTCCTCATCCAGGCTTCGACTTGCTGGATGAGTCGAATGTGCCTCGGTCGAGAGAAGGTTCCAACCCCGAGAGAATCTCCTCATCCAGGCTCCCACTAGCTGGATGAGTCGAATGTGCCTCGGGGTAGAGTCCTAAGACATATCCTACCTACGCGAGGGGATCTCGCCACCCAGGCTCTCATTAACTGACATGACAGGTTGACCCCTTGAGGAGGTTATGTGAATTCTACCCCGAGGGGTGGGTCTCTCCATCCAAACTCCCATTAGCTGGTAGGGCAGGTTGACCCCTCGGGAGGTTAAGTGAATTCTACCCTGAGGGGATCTCACCACCCAGGCTGTCGTTAACTAGCATGTTAGGTTGACCCCTCGAAGAGACCAAGTATTTTCGACTCCAAGATTGCTACACTCAGCGAATAAGTTGGGTTGGACGTTTCTTTCCGAGCGTGGAACTTGCTCGAAAAGAGCGGGGATTGTGTACAACCCCGTATTCGCGGAGTGGGGTCCCCAAGCAAGCGCAAGGTGTAATCCAGAGAATGGTCTAGCACAAGTGACCCCAAAGGCTAAGGGGGCAAAGGATCGAGTGCGGCGGGAGGTCGACACTCCCCTTGGCGGGGGCAGGTGCAGCGGAAGGCCGGCACCCGCCCCGACCCCATTTCAGGGGGGCGGGTGCGGCCGGAGGCCGACACCCCCCCCCCCCCCCCCCCCCGGCCCATCTTCATGGGGCGGGTACGGCAGGAGGCGGGCACCCTCCCCGGCCCCATTTCAGGGGAGCGGGTGCGCCAGAAGGCCGGCACCCGCCCCGGCCCTTTTTCAGGGGGCGGGTGCGGAGGGAGGCCGGCACCCGCCCCGGCCCTTCTTCAGGGGGCGGGTGCGGCGGGAGGCAGGCACCCGACCCGGCCCTTCTTCAGGGGGCGGGTGCGGCGGGAGGCCGGCACCCGCCCCGGCCCTTATTCAGCGGGCGGGTGCGGCAGGAGGCCGGCACCCGCCCCGGCCCCATTTCAGGGGGGCGGGTGCGGCGAGAGGCCGGCACCGGCCCCGGCCCTATCTTAGGGGGCGGGTGCAGCGGGAGGCCGGCACCCACCCCGGCCCTATCTTCAGGGGGGCGGGTGCGGTTGGAGGACGGCACCCGCCCCGACCCTATTTCAGGGGGCGGGTGCGGAGGGAGGCCGGCACCCGCCCCGGCCCTATCTTAGGGGGCGGGTGCGGTGGGAAGCCGGCACCCGCCCCGACCTTTTTTCAGGGGGCGGGTGTGGCGGGTGCGGCGGCATCCGCCCCAGCCCTTTTTCAGGGGGCGGGTGCGGCAGGAGGCTGACACCCGCCCCGGCCCCAGTAAATCAGGGGGGTGCGGTAGGAGGCCGGCAGCCGCCCCCGACCCTCGTTAATCAGGAGGTGCGGGTGTGGTGGCAAGCCAACACCCGCCCCGACATTTTTAGGGTGTCGCCCGGCGACGCCACTGTCGTCTGGCTACACCATGGAGCTTTCGCCCAGCCAGGGTCTCGCCCGGCCTAGTTCTCGCCCGACTGGAGATCTCGCCCGGCTGGAGGTCTCGCCCGACCTGGTTCTCACCTGGCTTTAGCAGCTCGCCCGGCTTGAGGGTCTGCTACTTTGCCCCTGGTGGGCTGCGAATAGCTGTTCAAAATAGCGAAGTTTGGCTGTTGGCAGCCCAGCCCGGGTATTTCAGTAATTTTAGAGCAGCGAGATTGTGCTATTGGCAGGCCATCCCCAAAAAATCTATAAATAGACCCTTGGGGTGCCTTGGAGAGAGACCCGTTTTCACTAATCCTCATCTTCTTCCTTCATCATCCAAGGCACCTTGCTCAGCATTGGCTAGGGAGGGGGAGATCTCAAAGATCTTCTGGGTGTGAGCTGAGACCTCTACGCTAGAGCCAAGGGTCATTCTCCAAATTCAGGTCTCTCACCAAGGGATAGCTTGGGAGAAGTAGGTGTGAGTTGTACCCCTAGGTCCGGACTCTAGGTGGAACCGAACGTCGGTTTCAACAATTTGGATCACCTCTCTACCTTTACATTTCTTTCTCTAAATCCTTAGCACGGTCCTTTCTTCAACTGCAACCAATACTTCCCTATCGACAATCAAACTTACACCCTGAACTCATCCTTTGAAGCCCACTAGACATCAAAAGGTGTAAGAATCAAATTTTCCAAATCTAAGTTCTCTAAGAATAGATCAGTTTTACATGTGCAGGATCATGGCATCAGCTACTTAAACAAGCTTCTTGTCATCGTTTTGATTGGCTTAGTATTCTACTTGTTAAATTGGATTATCGTTCTCCTCATTTTATTGGACTATGGTTCTCCACATTTTATTCTGATCTCATTTTGATTGCTTTATTGCTCTCATTTTGTTTGGTTTATTCCCAAAAATCATTCCCTAATCCCAGCCAATCCAAAACCAAAACCATAAGCAAAAAACTATGCCAAAACCCCCAAACAATATGCACCCTCTTCATTTTTCATAAATAAGAAGGAAGAAAAACTTGCTCTGTAGCCTTATAATCCTCCGCTCCCCACCTCCTCCGATTCCATTCAAAAGCTCCATTATGCTTCCTTCTTTGTACTTGTGTAGTTCTTCATATTCATAAATACCATTTTCTTTCATCCATTATGTCTCAATAATAGATTATTTCTTCAAGAAAGCAAGTTATCAAAGTAGTTCTGCGAGAATTTCATCTTCCGCTGCTTGCTCATCATCATATAGTATAGTCATAATTTTTCAAAATCCATTTTTTTCATTACCCGCCTCTGATCATCTGATATACCAAGCGCAACAGGCCATACAGAAAGAGTGCAGTGTAACAACAACAATAAAGTCTTTATCCTACTATAGTGGGGTCAACTATATGGATCTTTTGTCGCCATTACACCTTATCTTTAGTCATAATCTCACTAATGCCTAAGTACGTCACGTTTTTCCATATAGTTTTATTCCAAGTCTTTTTTGGTCTACCCCTCCCCCGTTTAACATGCATAGTGGTTAAACTCTCACAACGTCTAACAGGTGTTTCTAATGGTCTCCTCTGTATACGTGTCTGAACCATCTTAATCGAGCTTCTCACATCTTCTCTACAATTGGTGTCACTCCAGTCATATCTCTTATACATTCATTCCTAATTTTATCTAGTCTCGTGTGTCCACACATCCAGCTAAACATTCTCATATCCGCAACTTCCATTTTTTACTCATGTACATATTTCACAACCCAACACTTAGAACCATAGAGCATCACTGGTCTAATTGCAATACCGCAAAACTTGTCTTTAAATTTCAGTTACTCGTATGAATATGAAAGAGTACAATGCAATTAACCGAAAATAATAATATTTTCACATTACAATACTCTGTAAGATTGAGATAAAACATGACTTACCTTTGAATTTTTCAGGTGTTGAAGTCGACCTCTCCTTTGATGCTCTTCCTTTCCATTTTCCAAGGAAACAATATCTCCCAAGCTTTCGGTGCCAATAATATCTGACTTAGTTGGTTTATTTACACGGGACACAATCTTTGGATGTGTTTCTTCATACGTGCCATCACTCAAAAGAAACTTCTCCATTTCCCTTATCAACTTCAGAGAAAGTTGGTATTTGTCAGATAAAATACCAACGTCAACCAGCTGAAGGCACCGCATCGACAAGTAATCATAGCGATCAATTCTATTGTTGGCAACCACATTATCCGAGGGACGGTTCAAAACATGCAACACCTTGAAGTCCTTCTTCCACCTATCAAGCACATATTGAGATGGAATCTCATGAGCTTGCTGCAACTTGAAGACAGACAAAGCATGACGACACAAAATTCCTCTAAACTGAAAAGAACCACAAATACACTGAACATCCCTCTCTTCTGAATTATAGAGAACGCCGTGATTCCTGTTCATTGTCTTCTTTCCATCGTCAAGGAAAATGCACTCCTTCACATCAAAAGTAGATATCGTTCCCTCTACCTTGATAAGTGAAGCATGGCAATACATGATAGCTTCTATCTCATCCTGAAATTTCTTAAAAACATTGAGAGTATAGACTTTTGAGAGCTGCTCTTCCATGTAAAATTTTGAAACAGAAGGACGCCGCTTATGAAACGTCTCGAAATCAGCTTGCGCTTCCTTCTCATACTTACTCTGCAAAGCCATTTCATATTTACTTAGAAATTGTTTCATTGTCGTATTGGCATCAACATATCCATCAAAAAAGGCATTGCAAGATTCATTCCGCTGAGTGGTCGACATACCCGCCCAGAATGCATCCTTGAGATAGACAGGAGCCCAACAATGCCTGCATTCATACAACATCTTTAACCACTCATTTTCATGAAGCCCATAAATCTCAATCATCTTCATCCATTCCTCCTCAAACTCATCGACCCTCAACGAATCATAAACAGCCTTCTGCATCGCCTTATGGATCGACCTATACTCCGCCAGCCCGCCCAATTTCTCCGATACTTTCCTCATAATTTGCCACAAGCAAAGCCGTGACGAACTCCGGGAAGCACATCCGACACTGCACTTTGAATGCTTCTGCACTGATCCGTGATTATGGCCTTTGGGAGTTGACCCAACATGCAGGAAATCCATGATTTCAGCAGCCAAACATAGGTTTCAGATGTTACATCCGAAAGCAGAGCGGAACCTAAGAGCACCGGCTGGCCGTGGTGATTAACCCCTACAAAGGCGGCAAGTGGCAAATCATACTTGCTGATCACATAGAATGTATCAAGCTCAACAACATCATTGTAATACTGATATGCTGCCCTGGATCTTGCATCAGCCCAGAACACATTTCTAACACACCCTTCCTTGTCCAAATCAATGACATTGAAGAAGTTGGAGTTCTTCGCCTGCATTCGGGTGAAGAACAATCGAAGAGATTCCGCATCCCCTTCACCAAATTTCAGCCTTCCTCTTTCCACCAAGCTCCTGCATCCACTCTCATTAAAAAGCAACTCCTCCAATATGCCTAACTTATCAAAAGGAGTAACATCACCTTCATCGCTGCGCACGGAACCCTTCTTCTCAAATCCTGACAAATGCTTGTAGCAGTTCAAGAACCGGGCCATGGATGGGCTGACCGGATGGTTGTGATCCAGGCTTGCAAGCTCCAAATGCAGCAGCCCGTCGCCCCAAAGCTTCACGCGGATCCTCGCCGGGCAATTGGTGGTGGCGGTCGTCCTCTTCCGAAACTTGGGCTCTGGGCGCTTCCGGCCGCCCTTGCAGCACATCAGCTCAAGATACAAGCAGTGGCCTTCTTTGGTGAAGGAGGATCTTCGGACAGAAACTCCGAATCCGATTCGGCGGGCGTACTTTTTGTAGAATTTGGAAACTTCATGGTGGGTTTTGAACACCATGCCGACCTCCGGCACGGCGGCGTCGTCGCCGGACTCATTGCCGCCACTTTCCACGTCAGTAGCATCTTCCTCCATGTCGCCGGGAAACTCAATGGCGGCATGTTCTGATATTTCCTGAATCAAGGCCGAGAAGGCAAGGATTAAAACAGTAGGATCCGGGAAAGCAGATCGACGGCGATCGAATTCCAACCTGGAAGTTAAGATCGCGGTGTGTTAAGCGGGCACGCCTAGGGTTCCTCGAAGCGGGCCTGCTTTCCTCCATGGCGGTGCACTGGTGGATAGAGGAGCTAGTTAAAAATCTGAGGTCCAGTTTGGGCCGAGGTTGTTGCTGCTGCTAGAGGTTCCGCGGTGGCTTGTCCATCTGGTAAGTCCAAAGGGGATTTGAAACCGGTGTGGGTCAAAATGGAGCGGATCGGGCCCGTTTCTTCCTTACTGCGGTTTGAAACGAAGCAAACGCCGTCGAATGGTGTTTGTTTACCTGCCGGCCATTTGGGGCAAAATCCAAATGAAGTTGAAAAAAAGTGATGTCTCTGAAAAATAAAGTATATTTTAATTCGTTCGTGGAGTCAATCCAGCTATATGATCCGTGATTTTCAACGGCCTAGATTCTTCGTTAATAGATTTGATCGTATTTTCTAATAACAGAGTATTTGAAAATTATCATACACGTTAAAATAAAGATCGTACGGCTGTATTTCCTCCCACACATACATTAACGTACCAAATTTTTTCTCTCAAAAAACAGTGCAAAAAAAATACTTAAAGTATATAATATTACTATTTTTTTTTGAGAATAAGTGGAACCTAAAAATATCAAACGCCCATCTTTTATTGATGGACTAGTCTCTTATAAATTATTTTATTGATTTTAGTAAAAAAATTTAGAAATACAAAACCTCCATCTTTAAATTTCTCATCTATGAGCAAACAAAATTTGAAAACAACTAAACATACAAAAACATCATATTTTTAACTCAAATTTGATCATTCAGGCCTCCAATAAATTCTTATATATATATATATATATTTCTTCCATAAAGATTTTTGAGTCAAATCAGTAAAATTTCGACCAAAGCACTAGAGCAATATAACTGAACGAGTGAACTGCGCCCGCTCAAAAGTTGCAGAATTACCCTGAAGGGAGAGACGAAACTAAACACACACCCACAAAAAGCACATGCATGCAGACTGCGCATGCGCGCAATCAATGTTAGAAAATTTATATTTAAAACATTTGTTTTAAAAAAATTTGATTGAAGCCTAGTTCTTGTTTTATGTTTGGGCATCTTATATTTGATGAAAAAGTTTCAAAACCAACTTGGAGGGACTCCAAATATTTGGAGGAAAACTTACAAATGGAAAGGTTGATCATTTAGTCCTACCTCGCCCAACGCCTCTGATGTTTGAGAGTATATAATGAAAATCACACATTCTTATTTGTTCAAAAGAATATAAGGACAAACTATGAAACACATGCGCGCGCGCACTACTCGGGATCCGGATTTCGGATTTGAGCATAATTGAATTGTATTGTATTTTTTTGTATAAAATAATTTTGGCACTTTAGTTAAATCTTCAATTCTAGGTTGCATCGATTACGTCGAATTGAACTCGACACTAATTGCATCAACTTCTCCTATGTTGAATTGAAATCGACGTTACCTCAAATAGATCTCGACACTAGTTGCTTCGACTTCACCTACGTCGAAAGGAACTTGACCCAAGTTGACTTCTCTTGCTTCGATTTCACCTGCGTCGAAAGGAACTCGACCCGAACATCGACTTCTCTTGCTTCAATTTCACTTGCGTCAAAATCAACTCGCCGCATGCGTCAACTTCTCTGACAGATTACGTTAGGCGTTGATTTTCTTTGCGCGTTTTCTTGCTTGTATTCCTTTACGTTGGAAATCCAACGTCTCACTGCACGATTATAACTTACCAATCATAACTGTTGCAATTTATTATGTAGTTTAATTCGTGTTGTTTTTCGATACTTCTATTTAGGATAAATTTCCTAATTTGTTAGATATGCTCTCAAGATATTCGGCACTCAGTTTTACTCATTCTCTCTCGCTCTTACAATGA
This sequence comes from Platanthera guangdongensis, assembly GCA_039583875.1. Lineage (NCBI taxonomy): Eukaryota > Viridiplantae > Streptophyta > Magnoliopsida > Asparagales > Orchidaceae > Platanthera > Platanthera guangdongensis. The sequence goes on from CM077165.1 coordinate 3,899,199, forward strand.
TCTTTACCGCGATTTCATTTTCTTTATGTTTGTTTCATCAAGTGGGAGTTCAGTTGCTTTGTGCTTCTTTGGTGTCCGCGCACATCGGAGTTTTGGGATCTAGCCGGGTGTTGAATCTTGGAGACTTGAGTATCGGTTGAAAGCCCTGTCGAAGGGTGGTGCAACTTTTTAAGGCCAGTTATCACACGCCTTACCTATACTCGATTCTAAACTATATACTAATTCTATTTTTTTTATTTCTCAGCTCTTTATTTATTCAAGTTTAGATTATCATCGTGTTCTGTTATTCTTTCATTATAGTTTCTCAAAAATTGGGAAAATATATATATATATATATAGAAATATATGAAAAATATTCCAACAATCTAAAGAAGTTGTTAATTCATATCACATAATTTCTTACGAAAAAGTCGTGTTGGGCTTTCATCTCACAAACCGCATACTGCCAGTGAGAACCCGTAATTGGGTATTACTTTGGAAATCCAAAAATAACAAGATAAATAAAATCAAATAATCAAAATGATGTTATCTGTTTTCATTCTCATATGTAATGCAATTTATCGTATCTATTTTAAATTTCAGAAATCTGTTATAACATCTAGATCTAAGGATTTTATAGGGAACAAATCCAAGAAATTTAACGAGAATGGTTTTCATCATTGACAAGTAGAATATTGGCTGAATACCTTAGGAGAATTGCCTGTTTTTTTCCTTGCTGCTGAAACTGAAAACTCTGGCGCTGTAACTACAGTCGCCTCATCCCTTCCATCGTCTTCATCTTCTAGTGTAAATACCATTAGAATGTATGATTGACGTGTCCCTTATGGTGATCCGGTAGATATAGAATATCATTATCGCAATAGAATTCTTAGTGCCTTGTTCGACAGCCTTTACGATCTTCCTTCAATATCGTACGGCTAAGGATTTGTAGTATGCATTTGAAGCGCTCTATAACCTTGACAATGCGGGTATAAAACGATACAATTTTTCCAACCTCTACAAATTCAAAATGAATACATCCAAGCCCATCAATCCCCAACTTCATCAACTAGATGAGATGTTGTCCAAGATCCGAGCCGACGGCTCAATTCTTTCCGAAAATTATTTAGTGGCATGTCACATCGATTCTTTTCATGATTCTTGGTCTGGCTTTAGCAATAGACTAAGACATGATCAATCTAACCTTACTTATGTTTAGATCCAAAATGATATCTGCATATAGGAGGAACATAGGAATGCGAATTCTAAAACTCCAAAGACCATGCTTCAAAAGTAAACTTGACAGAATCTCATGATAACCATTTCTCACACCATCACTTCAAAAGTTAAGGGGAAGAACTAAAAGAAATCTTTCTGTCTGAATTCCCGCCATCAAAGAACCAATCATCTCATGCCTAGTTCTTCAAACCAAAACCCAGGTAAAAAGAAATGATGATTCATCTACGACCGTGAAAGAAATGGTATAGCTTTGATACCAATTGAAAGAAAAGGGGATAGATCTAATATACTCTAGTGGGGGTGAATAGAGTGATTTAAATTTTTTTACTGTTTTTATAATCTAACAGTAAATTAGTGATAGTAGTAGTTATATAAAATGAAAAGGAAACTAAGCTAAAGTACACAACCATAGCACAACAAAAACAAAGAAGAATGAACACACAGACAACACACGAATTTATAGTGGTTCCCCAAATCTGGGTACATCCACTCTTCTACCACCCTGGTAGGAATCCACTAGAAGTTTTTTGATCAGGTGATTGCCACCATAAGTTTTTGCTCAGGTGCCCTGTCACCACAAGATCTATTTGCAGGGAGATATGACAACCCTTTAGGCTTTTTATCAGCTGCCCAAAAACTAACAAAAACTTTTGAATGAAGTTAATAAACTCTTTATATAGGAGGTTAAGAAGGTGATGTTGTCTTCTCTTTCTCTAAACAACAGAGAAGACTTTAATGGATTGCTGGTGTCAGAGCTCGCCCTGAGATGTTGAAATGTTCAGGAAGACTAGAGCTTTGCTAAGGGTGTAGGTCTTCAGATTTGTTGTTGATCTCCAGCAAGCTTTTAGATTGATGCTCTTTGATTGTCTCTTGAAAGCTTTGAAGAAGATTTACTGATGATGAAGACATAATAAATTTGTTCAGAAATTTTCTCTATCTTGTTTTTGTGTGTGTCTCCTGTATATGCCTGGTCGTCTGAAAAAGAATCTCTTTTTTATATCATGATATCTCATTCTGCTTTTGAATTTTGAATTATAAGCAGTAATTGCTGATTAGATTCTTGGAATTGAAACGGCTGGAACATAGTCTTTAATGAGTTTCCCTAGCTGTCCTGGGAATAAGTCGAGTAATTACTCTGATGAAAACCATAATTAATGTTGCCTTCAACGGCTATATTCTTAGGGAGTTTAAGCATTAATTACTCAGAGAATATTTGACTTAGAATGAAATGAAGAGAGGGATAGATAAGGAAAACGTAACATATAGACTCTGAACAGATTTCGTCGACCTCAGGGTAGATTTCATCGACCTAGACTCCAAGTTCGTTGAGCTGAGAAATTGTCTTCGTAGACCTGAGCTCAGCGAAAATAAACTAGAAAGAATCTGTCAAAGCTGATCTCCAGATTTAGTTGAGCTGAGGAATTGTCTTCGTCGACCTGAGCTCAGCAAGCTTCAATCTGTAAATATCTTGTTAATTCAGAGCTCCAAGTTCGTCGATCAGAGAATCTGTCTTGAGGAAGAAATCGTCGACCTAAGATCGAATATCGTCGAGCTCAACTCAGAGAAGGAACTCTGAGTTCGTCGATCTACGATCGACGATCGTCGAGCTGAGTTCGAAGAACTTCGAACTAATACTCTGAACTGTGAATTTCTTCTAAGTCTTGAGTCTTCTGAAGTCCATTGAAGGCTGGTGCATGAAGATTGATTCTAATGACTAGCATAAACTCTAGGACTGACAAACTTGACCCTGGCTATACAAGGTGGGTCAAACATCCTAAGTAGTTAACCTAGCCCAAATCCAAATCAGGGTTTCCAACAGACCGCACAAATCATTTGTTAACCAATTGCTTCTACAAGAAGACAAAACCCGCGGTCAGCAAATCTCATGGCTCCAAGCCTCAGGCCAACATGATCTAAGCTCTGAATCAACTTATCTATATATTAAATTATACTTTTAGTATTCTTCTCACTTGTTCATCAGATTGATGGCTTAATTCTGGAGCAAATATTCATACTTTTTTTTATCGTTCTTGCTTTGACACCTTTCAAGACATCAGTGGAGGAAGCGTGATCTTAGGAGATTCTTCATTGGCACAAATACTTAGACGCGGGCAAGTGGATCTTCGGTTGATATTCGGGAAGACACTAGCCCTGCATGATGTGATTTATGTGCCATGAGTTAGGAAGAATCTTGAGAGCAGATTTTTGCTTGTAATGAAGGGTTATAAAATTGTATTGGAATTTAATAAAGTTGTATTAACATTAAATCATGTTTTTATTAGGAAAAGCTCTTGTTTTAGATGGTTTATTTAAATTTAACATTATTGATTTGGAAGTGAATCAATGTTCATCTTCATTAATTTCAGGTTCCTCTCCTGATTTTTGACATGCTAAATTAAGACATGTGAATTCTTATTATATGAAAAGAATGACATTCTTAAATCTAATTCCTAAAATAAATATTGCACTTAGTGCTAAATGTGAAATTTGTGTGCAAGCTAAATTTTCTAGAAAGCCGTTCAAATCTATTGAAAGAACTTCAAAACCTTTAGAGATAATTCACTCGAATATGTGTGAATCAAACTGCCAATCTACTAGAAGTGGTAATAATTATTTTGTAACCTTCATAGATGGTTTCACCAAATTTAGTTACATATATTTACTAAAAACAAACTATGAAGTATGTTCATATTTTAAGATTTGCAAAGCTAAAGTAGAAAATCAATTAGGATCATCCATTAAAATTATTAGTTCTGGCTGAGGTGGAGAATACACTTTGAATAAACTAAAACAATTTTTCTAAAAACATGAGATAATTCATCAAGTAATTGCTCCCTATTCACCTTAATAGATTGGTGTGGTTGAACGTAAAAATTGGACTTTGATGAACATGGTCAATGCCATGTTAGATATGTTTGGTGCCCCAAAAAATCTCTGGGGAGAAGCGTTGCTCACCTCCTCTTTCATTCTTAATAGGATTCCATCAAAGCATAATGATAAAACCCCTTTTGAATTATTTAAATTAAGAAACTCTAACCTCCAAATTCTTTGAGTGTGGGAGTGTTTGGCTAAGGAAGTGATTTATGAACCTAAAAAAACATGACCTAAAATAGTAGACTTCATTCTTATAGGTTATGCATCTGACAGTAGTGCTGATAGTTTTTATATTGTTAATTCCCTAATTAGTGAAATCTCTAACAACACTACTATAGAAGCTTGAGATACAGTTTATTTTTAAGATACATTCTCATATGAATTAAATAACTCATCTCAATCTTCTACTAGCTCAAACCAACATTATACTTCTTTTGTAGACCCATTAAAATTGATGAACGTATAAGGAGCAAAAGAGTTGGATCTAAAAAGACATTTGAAGATGACTACTTATCTAGTTGAAGGAGAACCTAATTCATATGAGGAATCTATGACCTCATCTGATTATCCTTTTTTTGAAAAGAGGCTTTAAATTTAGAAATTAATTCTATTCAAGAAAATAAAACATGAATTTTAACTGATCTACCTCCTAGTGCCAACGCCATAGGTCGTAAATGGATCTTTAGGGAGAAACTAAATCTGAATGGCTTCATAAATAAGTATAAGCCTTGCCTAGTTGCTAAACGTTATGCCCAAAACAATGAAAATTCTTGAAAATGCTATCCATAAATAACTGATCTACCTCCCAATGCACGATTGCTCCTTAGGTTGTGTACTAATTAGCTACCCACTTTATTAAACTCAAAATTTGAGAAAATTCTTGAAGTATTATACCATCTCCATTGATTTCAAGTGTATCATGTACATATAAACATGCAACCCTCTACGTATATCTCAAAGAATTAACTTACCATTCTCTTTGTTTACTTATCCGTATAGCCATAGAGCGATAATGAGAATGAATAATCATTCTTGAAATGCTCTACCTCCCTAATTTGCCAACAAATTTACAGCGGTCACAACTTGACATCAATAATCTATGCTGCTTAAGATGAAATAATTTTTCAAGTGTCCTGATCTTCTAGGGAGGGTTGATCATCATACCAACCATGCTTAAACAAAATCTCATATTTACTTGAGTAGCGTTGAATAAATCAAAACTTCAAGATCATTATATTTGCGACTCAACATCTTCTAAACAAGGTCTAGGGAAATCCAAGTCAGTACCAAATTAGCCCAATAAACAAAAGGATAAACTCCCATATATTTTGGGCTAAATTACTTTAATATCTATAGTGCATTAATCATATATATGCACACAATCCTTAGGACATACAATCTTAGACTTGGAGTTCTACCCTGAGATTAACTGAAATGATTCACACCTTAAGCCCTCAAAGTCACCATTAATGACAACCTTATCAAAGTCAATATATGACCAAACCAAGAATGGGCCTTCTCTAAATTTGAATTCTTATTCGACTTCTGGTTTTCGTCACAGTGATTGTTTCAATGTAAATAAATCATCAGTACGAGGGTTAAGTTCACCGGGCCTGCACTATTCCATTTATAGATTTCACACACCAATTCTCCTTGAGATGATCCTATCAGTTTCGGTAAGGTAATAATATCCCTTGATAGGTAAGTATAAATTTCAGAGTATAAGTCTCAAACATGTACACACACACACACACACACACACACACACACACTAAATTCTTCTCTTTAGTCACTTTAGGTATCCTCGTACCTTAACTAATCAATACCCGAGGTTAATTTTAGACTAGGATACGCTACAAAATCGTTTTGGTAAGTCAAATAAAAGTAGGTTCCTAGTTGGGTTGGACTAACTTATTGCTTAAATGGACTATTTTTTGTGATTTTTACACATGGGAACACCATAGCTTTGGCGGCATAGTTTTTCCGCAAACTAATACTCTAGTGGGGTGATCCAGTATTGTGGATTTATTTCTCATGTGATCATTTGTCAAGTGATACTAGTTTGTAAGACCCCACCCCTTACCAGGGAGTAGCCCAGGTCTTATGCACAGAACCGCCGCCTTACGGTGATACTAACTCACGGGTTATTCATCACCGCTTGACGCCGATCCTACTCGCTAGTACAATCATTTAAACCTTTTAGGCTAATGCGAGAAAAGGAGTACAAGTAAAATAGACAAGTCCACAAATTACAACCAATCATCATATATATGAAAACATAGTCCACAATGAGTAAAAAAGAGAATAAGGTCTTATACTCGGTACATGCCAAAATGAAGGTACAATCCCTCTCTCATAACATCTATAAGCGGAATCTAAAATAAAATACTCATCATCATCACTTGTCAATGAGTAGTAGTAGTAATGCGCAGTATCTGCTCCTTAGGTCCCACCACCTCATTATGTTGGTCATGCTGGCACACCAACTCCTCGAACTCCTACGGTCACAACTGACTGTTAATCATAAAGACTAAGCCATTTTGCCACTATCACACCCATGCGATTCCTAGGCACCATGCGAAAGGATGAAAGCGGAGGACAATAAGAGCAGTATCAACAAGTAAACAGGTGACAATAGAACTATATTAGCAAGACTATAAGATATCATTGGTTATGAACTTAGGCTATCAGTATAAGCATGTTAATAAGTAGTAAGGAGCGGTAGCAAATGATATAATAACTAGTAGAAGCATGTAAAGTAAGTAAGTGCAGCACGAGTAAAGTGAACAGGTACTACTACTACACTATCATCACAAGAGTATCTTAACTTATACGAATGCTCATACAAACTTATAATTTAAGATTTCTGGAATTGTAACTTATCATATAAAAGAGTTTATACTAATTTATATGATAAGAATTTACAGTATGAATGACCTATAACAAGTATGCATGTTATGAAATGTTGTGCATGTTATGATTCATACAAGTACAACTCACCCACACGACTCTGTGATCACAAGCATTTAGTTCCCCATTTTTGGAGTTAGCTAAACTCTTTGGTACCACCATTGTGTCTACGACAATAGTGGATTGGGCACCTCCACTTCTTAGGGGGGTATACACACTACCAAACCTAGACTCTTCGTACACCTCTATTCATGTCCTAGTGTACTCTAAAGTTTCCGAGTACCAATTGTTGAGCATCCCACCAGTCTTAATGGTTGAGAGTGCGTCTTTGGGGACTGTTCTTTAGACCGTAGTATAAACAACCTACTGGCCCCTTAAACCCTCACATCTCGCCAGAGTCAACGTACTGCCATCAGTGTGACAACTGGCTCAGTACAAAAGTCCCGCCACTAATTTATTTCTATGCACATGTAAGTTGTCTCAACCCGAGCCTCCAACTCGTAGGACTAACCCGTCCTGATATAAAATCTCTCGAGCCTCCAGCTCGTAGGACTAACTCGTCCTGATGTCAACACTTCTCGAGCCTTTAGCTCGCAGGACTAACATGTCATGTATCACTCCAACCCATACACGGGTAAGATCACTATATTGTTCTTTCAACCTATTAGACTACTCTTATCTAACTTTTAGTTGTACATAGTAACTTAGGGTTAATCTTGAAATTCCCGAGGTCTACCCAGTGAAGGGCTCACAGCGGTACTAGAAACTATGATGGGATGGACCCCATCATTCCTTTTCTTAAGATACTTAGTAAAGTTATGATACCCTTATTAAACTCATTCCCTAAGCAAGATCGACAGCTAAATCCTTATTTTGTCAAATCGCTAAATGCAAACCATGCAAATACTTTTAAGTGTAGAAATAAGAATTCTTAAGATGCATGGCCAAGGGCCCTAAGATTATTTCCTGGATATAACATGCCACATTAAGCTAAAATCCAGAGGTTTATAATTTTTCTAAATTAATTAGCCATAATTATAATTTTCCTAAATAAATATCACTAGTGATTTTGAACATGAAGTATCACTTCCTATTATCTAACCAGTATGATTAAATTACCCTAATATCATATTGATGAAACATGAAGTCTGGACAAAATTTCATAACATGTCAGTGAAACATAAAGGCTAAATCAACTTCACTTTCCAAAAAAGTAATTCAAATACTTGATAAATAGATCCCATAAAATTTCCAGGGAGGTTAAATGATAAATAAAACATAATTTTATAGATTTATAATTTTCTTCAATGATATGACCATAAAATTTTTAGAAACATTAAAGGGGAAAATTTGTCATTTTCTACAGTAAGTACCATAAATATGAATCCACAAATTCTATAAAAAATTTTCGGTGATCAACAATAACATTTTAACAAGCTAGACAACGATTGATAATTTTCTAAACAAATTAGACCACTAAGTTTTACAAAAATAACATATTGCCAAAATGCCACTATTCAAAGGAACTATTATAATTATTCTTTCATAAATTATATGAAAATTCACATAGCCGCAAAACACTATAAAACTGACTTTGTAAAATTTTCAGAATTTTCTAGGTATTATAAACCATGTTTTATACAAAAATACCTAAGGGTCATATTTTTACTTTTGGCTAAATAACATAGATGGGAACAGTCTTGAACAAAAAGACTGGCGGTCCGGTCCTGGTCCGGTCTTTTAAAAGACCGGTCTTTTGGCCGACCGGTTCCGGACCGGTCCCGCTCAAACCAGTCCTGATCCAGGATCGATTTTCCTCCTCTTGAGGAGGACCGGTCCTAACCAGTTTTTTTATTTTAAAAAAGATTTTTTTTTGTTTGGGGTTAAATTTAAATATAAAATGTAGTTATTTTTTATAGTTTTAAATTTTTAGGGTAAAAAAATTTAAAACTTCCAAATACAAAATGAAAACTAAAAATTCAAAATAAAATAAAATTTGATTTTCATTAAAAATTAAATAACATTACAAATTTATAATTTACGTTTTACATTTTTACAAAAATTAAATAACATTACATCTAAAATGAAAGAAAATGAAAATTACATTTAAATTAAAATAAAATTACATTTAAATTTCAAAATGAAATAAAGTGATAAATAAAATACATTTTGCTCCCTTATTCTTCGATCGCGCTGCCCAAACTTAAGTTATTAATCTTGTCTTCCACTTTAGACTCCCTATCTTTAATTGACGAAACATGTTGCCTTCTCCTTATAGCATCCAAATGATCCTTATAACAAATGCAAATCTCCAAATATTTTTCGTTCAAACGACTTCTTCACTCATTCAGAATCCTGACACTCAAAGAAAATGTAGACTCCGAAGATACCATACTAGCTTGAATTGTTAGTAAATCACGGGTCATTAAAGCCAAAATAGGATACACATTAGTTTTAGATTTCCACCATTTTAAAATATCAAAATTTTTATTTCGCTTGCGGTCATATAATCTTGAAATTGTGTTTTAGTATATAAACCTTATTCATTTAAAGTACTTGAAGTTCGTTGTTTTTTTTCTAGGAGCTAGTTCTAAAAGTTTATCTTTTAAAATATATTTTGTTTTTGGTTGAGTGGATTTCTCGCGAGGTCGCGATCCATACATTTGATCATAATTATTATAAAAATGAGTAAAATTGAAATTAAATTTTGAAACATTTAAATTAACATAATCACTAGCCGATTCGTTTAAATTTAAATTTTGATTAATTTCTTCTATAAAATTTTCTACCCCGTCCACACTTATTAAAGGGTTTAAAGCTGCGGAGTAAGAAAACATAGGTGACATTTCTTCGTAATATTTTTAAAAAATTTCCTCTATTACTAATATTAACGGATGCCACATTTCGTTTGTTTTGTACGTTTTAAACGTTTCAGCAATTAATAAAATATTTTCAATAACTAATGGGGAAGTAGGATAATAAACTTCAGATAAAATTATTGTTGATCGATAAAAATATTCTAATAAATTTACGTAATCTTCGAGAACGGCCCAATCCGACGCGACTAAATCATGTGCTTCTACATTATTATAAAATTCTATTAATAAGATTTTTTATGACAAATCTCATTTTAGTATTTTATAAGTCAAGTTCCATCATATAGGCATATCATAAGATGGACCTAAAAATTTTTTCCCTTGTGAAATTACAAAGTTTTTAAAATCTTATTTTCTTTTTTGAACTATAAATAACCTTAACATAGTTCGTATTTTAATTACATAGTCATTCATATAAACCAAACTTCTTGTACAATTAAATTTAAAATGTGACAGACGCAACGTGTATGAAAAAAAATTTCATCTAACATTGGTGGCAAATCTGAAATCAAATATTTGATGACGGTCGCATTATTTGAAGTGTTATCAAAAGAAATACTCATAAATTTTTTTTAAAATTTTTTAATACACTTAATAATAACCTAATAAATAGCTTTACCGGTATGCGAATATTCAAATTCTTCAAAACAAATTATGCGTTTATTTAGTTCCCAACTATTGGGATTGATCCAGTGATACGTAATGCAAATATAAGAATGACCCTCAGATATACCGCTAGTTCAGACGTCGCTTGTTAAACTAACACGGCCGTCGAATGTTTCAAAATAATTTTTAAAATATTCTTTATATTGCATATAAGCTGCTAATGTATCGCGACTAGTTATAGAACGACTTACCTGATTATATTTAAGCTGAAGTATCTCGTGTATGTAAGATGTCATTTCTTCATCGTCGTAGTGGCTTAATGAAAATTACTTTTTGATGACATTCTCTATTTGTCGCTCTTGCTGTCAAGCTTGATCGTATGTCCAAATATGCCCTGTCGCAAAATTTGAGCTTGGGTTGACTCTAGGGCTTGTTTAGAAATACAAGATTTCACATGTCGGACGAGCATTGTATTGCTACAACCGACCATTAGCTTCCCGCAAAGTTTGCACTTTGCCTTCAATTCGCCGTCTATCCACACTTTATCAAATTTCTCCCATACCGCCGCTTTGTGGTGGTGTTCTACTATCTCGTGCACGACAGATGTGGAGGAGGACGCCGACATGGATTAAGAAGAAGCCATTTGAGAGTGGGTGAGAGTGAAAATTATAAAGAGAGAGATTGAAAATTATCAATAAGAGAGAGGGGAGGGGGTATTAATAGATTTTAAATTTTTTAATTTTTAATTTATTAAAAATCAAGTTTTATATTTTTGTAATAAAAAATTAAAATAATAATTAAACATTTAGTGGCAGTCATGGCCGGCTGGCACATGGCTGTCACTAAATGTAACGGCTCTTTAAAGAGTCGTTACATGGTAACGACTGTTTAAAGAGTCATTACCTGCAACTCTAAAGAGAGCTGTTTTTTTAAAAAAAATAGCTCTTCTTAGAGCTGCTTTTACGGAACCGGTCTTTTGACCGGTCCCCATTCCAGTCCTAGACTGGGACTGGTCAAAGACCGGTCTTTTACCGGTCCTGGTCTGGGAGCAGTCTTTTACCAGCCCCGGTCTAGGACCGGTTTTTGAGGCGAAAAGGGGGACCCCTGGGACCGGTCCAGGACCTGACCGGTCATCTCTGGGACCGGTCTCTAGCCGGTCCCAACCGGACCGGTTATGATCGGTTTTTTGTACACCACCGGATGGGAACTTGCAAAATTTCCAAATAAATTATTAGAGGTGTATTATGTCAATATAATACCGGTGGCAGAAAACTAGTCTAAGTTATTTAGCTCACTTATATTCCCTTAATTAAAAAAGGTGATATAATTAAAATGAATTACAAACTCTAGGATTTTTGTCTCCAAAACTCTAATATTTTTGTTGATGATGCATTTAATCATCATAAGTCCATTGACAAAGTTTCATGGGCATGAAACTTTGTCCATGGGCTAAAATCCCCTTTTTCCACTTTTTGCCAAATGCACCCCAAATCACACACACACCATTTCTACTTGCAACTTGGATTCACCAACATGCAGAGATACAATGGGCCGGAAATTTTTACCAAGCCTTTTTATTGACCTAATGAGACTCCCACCAAAATTTGGGGTCATGATAATTATTTTTCACCAAAATATTTTATTTTTATGGAAAATCACATTTTACCTAAAACTATAGGAAAATATTGTCCAAAAATTCCCATTTTTGGATAGGGGTGTATCTAAGGTACATGCATACAAGTACCAAATTTCACCCCCCCACATAACTTTAACTATTTAAAAGTTATTCAAGAAATATGATTTGTCCCCTCCTAAGAACCAGTCCCACTAAAATATCCTACAGGGAGCTACAAGACCCTGAATGGGCTGATTCAAGTCCCTAATTAAAGTTAAGAAAAAGCCCTACAATTATTATGTTTTGCACTTTTCATGAATCTGCACCTAAATGGCCTAAATTTAGCATGTAAGTTACTGTTACAAAAGGTAACATATTTAAATAAAACTATAATACTATATGGTCTGCAGATAGCCGATCATCACAGATATTGAAGTAAAATGGACGACATCTGGTCGTCTCCTACCTCCAGCCAAGGGCTGGGATGAGCCCAACCTGGGCCATCTTCATACTCCATTTCACGGCCACCCGCTCCACTTCCCGGCCAGCCACCACTGCCACCACTTCCGTTGAGGTGGGGTCTTCCGTTTATCGGTGACTAGGAGGCGGAGATGGCTGTTTTCGGCGAACCCGCAAGGAAGCCCAAAGAAGCTATTTTCCATGGATTTTAAAATGGAGCTCGGCTCAATTGAGCATGAATCCGACTCCTAACACCTTAGATGTCTAACATAGAGGGATGAGAAGAGAAACAAACCGTTAATGGAGCTTGAAGGAGACAATGGCAGTGGTTGGCCATGGATTTTCTCCTCTCTAGCGAGCTTGCCTGATCTCCCAATTCTCCACCATTTTCTTCGATCCAGGGCTTTAATCCAACTCCCTTCCCCTTCTAAAGCTAATGAAAGGGTCATATGAGGATAATATGGTCTATTTCAATGGGTTTTATTAAGGGAATTTTGACCAAGTTTTGGTTGCTCCTCCTTGATGCCAATTGTCACCTCTCCATCTCAAAAATGACAGGAAATTAACTGATAAGATCGATTAGGGGCTTGAGAAGGGGAGAAGAGGCACAAGTGGTTCCCAATCCATGATTTCCTCTTTGTCTCCATGTGAGATTTGGGGGGATTCTCATTTTTACCCCCATGCATGTCATTCTCATTTAAAATTCAGTGGCAAGGGATGTAGCTAGGCATGTGTGATGTTGGATGGGTCATGACTATATCCCATTGGAATTGGGTTTAATTCTCAATTTTCTCTTTTAGGCTTTATGTTGATCATGGTTGACTTGAGGGTTTGACTTGGTCAAATGATGTATGGACTAGTCCCATGTGTTGGTCTTGAGTCTAGTGACACCACCGAATGTGGGTTAGGTCATGGTGATGCCCCAATTGGGCTAATTGATTCATATGGTGCGATTTTGACAAGAATTGACCTAAGTTTGACTTTGGTCAAATTGGGTGAATTGACTGACCAATGATGGGGATTTTGGGTTCATTGAGTCCCTAATAATGTTATAAGGTTAGGGTTTAGGTCAATTTGGACAATTGAAGATCAATTGATCTTTGATTGAGTTGATTTGGGCTATGTTGACTCAAAGTTGACTTTGGTCAATTTTATGAAATTGGTTGGGACCAATGTGTGATTATTGACCTAATGCCTTTCCTTAGTGGTTATGATGGTATAGGTAAAGTCAATTTAATATATTGAATGTCAATTGGGCATAATGGTGTTGAAATGGACTATATTGACCTAAGGTTGACTTTAGTTAATTTGGCCAATTTGGTTGACCAAATCATATGATCTAGAGTCAATTGAGTCTTTTTTTTGTGTCAGGGACATAGTGGTGACATCAATTTGTGTTTGTGAGTTCAATGCGAGCTAATTTGACCTAAGTTGACTTATACGCTAGAGTGGCCCCCATGTGAGTTCACCCTAACTCATTGGGTCCTAAGGTCACCACCTAACCTAACTCATCACACTCACCACATGTCATACCCTAATTTGCTCTAAGGGGTCTAAAAGGAAATGAGATGTTACAATAATATAAAATATGTTATAGATTTAATTGTTTCTAATTGTACTAATTCCAAAATGAATGCGTTTATTAGAATCATATACAAATTTGTGAAGCAAAGAAGAAAATAAATGATTTTCACTCAACTATGTAATGCCAAAAATGAATCTGGGTTATAATCTTACTAAGGGATTGTCTTAAACAGTGATATTATTATCATCGAGGGGAATGAGGTTTAAGCCCACATGATTTGCTGCCAACAGTGGATACCCAACCCAAGTGATTGGAGATCCCAAGAATTGGGTTCAATGTGGTAGAAGCGAAGCAGTTGAGGTAGCGTAGTTGGGATCACAAAATTTAAAGGTTGAGAAAACCTTCTCCGTAAATCCTATGATATTGTGCTCTACGCAATAGATTAGGAAGAACAATATTTAAGTTCTTAATATTTGTCAATGACATATATCATTGCGAGATATTAGTTACAAAATATCACTTGAGGTACCACCTATGCGAGGATAGTTGTGAAGCCGCGACTTTGGGATTCAGGCTGAACCCTAATAACCCTCATGAAAAATTAAGGAATGTGTATGACCATTAACGCTCCCACCTCCATAACCCAAGAATAACCAATCTTTTATGTGACTATCTAATTTACCGATCAAAATTTATAATTCAAAGCCTCTAACACATTATACTCTTTGGTACAGGAAATAAGTACTAAGTATAGGTTCAAGAAAATCATTCCACCTATACTCATTGTATTAGATACAACTTGATGAAGCAAATTTGTATTGATTTTATTTATTATTAGAAATACAAAATTTATGAAGTTCGTATTTTGGTTTTTGTTTTTGTGGGGGATTGTTAGAAATTTATATTTTAAACATTTGTTTTAAAAATATTTGATTGAAACCTAGTTGGTATTTAGTGTTTGGGCTTCTCATATTTGATGAAAAGTTTAAAAACCAGCTTGGAGGGACTCCAAATGTTTAGAGAGAAACTTTCAAATGGAATGGTTGACTCTTTAGTCCCACCGTGCACATCACCTCTCATGTTGGAGAGTATATAATGTAGATCACACCTTCATATTTGTTCAAAAGGACATAAGGAGGAATTATGAAGCATGTGTGTGCGCGAGCGCACGCACCGCAACAAATTTGGATTTCAGATTTCAGATTTTGGATTTGGAATTTGGGGAACAATTAAATTGAATTGTATTTTTTGTACAAAAGAGTTTTGACACTTTTGTTAAATCTCCAATTCCAGGTTGCGTTGACTACGTCGAATTGAACTCAATGCTAATTGCTTCAACTTCTCCTATGTTAAACTGAACTCGACATTACATAAAATAGATCTTGACACTAGTTGCTTTGACTTTGCCTATGTCAAAAGGAACTCGATGCAGACGCCGACTTCTCTTGCTTTGATTTCACCTGCGTCAAAATCAACTCGACGTATGCATTGACTTCTCTGCAAAATTATGTTATGCATTGATTTATTTTCATGTTTTCTTGTATTTACTCCTTTACATTAGAAATCCAACATCTCTCTGCACGATTATTACTTATCAATAATAATTATTGTCATTTATTATGTTGTTTAAATCTTGTCATTTTTGATACTTCTATTTTGGAGAAATTTTTCTGATTTGTTGGATAAACTCCTAAAATGTTCGGTACTTAGTTTTACTCATTGTCTCCCTCTCTTATGACGATCTTCACCGTGATTTTATTTTCTTTACGCTTTCTTCATCAAGTGAGATTTCAGGTGCTCTATGTTTCTTCGATGTCCGCTCACATCGGAGTTTCAGGATCTAGCTAGGTGTTCTACCTTGGAGAAGTGAGCATAAGTTGAAAGTCCTGTCGGAGGGTGGTGCAATTTCTTTAGGGAAGTGACCACATGCCTTACCCAAGCTTGATTCTAAATTAGATTCTAATTATGACTTTATTTTTCAAATCTTTGCTTATTCAAGTTTACATAATCATCCTGATCTTTAATTCTTTTATTATAATTTCTAAAAATTCTGAAAAAATATGAAATATAGGAATATATGAAAAATATTTCAATTGTCAGCACTCGCACGATCAGCAACTGCGTGCGCGTGTGAGTGCCCACTCGCGCAAGCGTGCGCGCCCCGTGCACACCTGCGCAGCCCACAAGCGTGCACGCGAACCATGCGCACCCGCATAATGCAATTATAAACGTGTCCCTCTAAGAAAGCTATAAAAAGACTCCATACCTTTATTTGAAGACAAGTAACTCTAGAGAATAGAGAGAGCCCTGAGGTTTTCCTACGAGAATGTGGGAATTAGATCGTTCCTTCACTCAGGATTTGCTCCGCTCACTCTCTAGTCCGCTCAATGATCAATGCTCACTGAAACACTTGAGTGAGCCCGAGAGAAGGTATAGGGAACAATTTCATGGATGCTCTCCTAGACACTTTGGGGAAGCCCATGAGATTAGTGTCTTTCCTCCATTATTTGTACTCAATGCTTGTAATAAAGAGGTGTCTTGTCACCCTCCGAGGAATGTAAATACTTGTAAACAAAGGAAAATAATGGATTTTAGCCCGACACAGATCTGACTATGTGTTTTTTCACTCATTTCAGTTTTTCCATGTTAAAAACACCTCTTGTCATTGCTTCTTCGCTTCTCATTTGATAGTTTGTGTGCTTGGCCTGACTCTAAGATAAGGCGGTCTGATTCTCCGGACCGAAGGAATACCGGGCAACCCGCAACAAGTTGGCGCCATCTGTGGTAAAGTGTTACAAACTCTACAACAACTCACTATAAACAATGCTTTCTCACACAAGAAACCACACCCGACGACATTGCAAATAGGAGATTTACATGCCACAGACTAGGCAACTTGCAAGGAATCTGATAATCAATCCTCCAACAACTCTCTTACCGACAACGCGCAGCACCTCGAGGAGATAATTGACACACTAGAATCTTCAGTGGACAAGCAGATACATTAGATAAAGGAACGTCAAACTAAGGCACTCACCCTTATAAGGGATTTAGGAACTCTAAGTCCCCGTGAGCATATCATATAGCTACATGACTGTTGAAAACAATCACCCGGTTCCACCTAGAGTTCGGACCTGAAGCTGTAGCTCACACTTACTTTCTTGAACCACCCTCTCAACGTGGCTCACAGGACTAGAAACAAACCGAAGGTCTCATCTCGGAGGTCCCATCTCTTACCTGAAAGAATCTGAAGTTCTCCCCCTCCCTAACTAATGGTGAGCTAGGTGCCTCTAAGGAAGAATATGAAAAGGTTCCACGACCTGTTCAAGGCACCTTATCGGTCTATTTATAGGCCTTTGAGTATGATCTGCAAATAACAATACTGAACCGACCTGAAATTACCAAAATACCCTGCGTTGGGTCTGCCAACAACACATCTTTGTTGTTCTGAAGGGCTATACGCAGACCCCCAAGGGCAAAAGGGTAAGATTACCTGGGGCAGAAGAGTAAAATCCTCCTTGAGGATAAGAAGGTAAAAACAACTTTTTATTATATGGAGAGTGTGGAAAAGACTGGTGGGTGGGACGAGCTCACCTGCTCGTCTCGCTGGCCTCCCGCCTTATGGGAGCCATCTCGCCCTCAAGGGCCAGCCCGCGCCCCAAAGGACGTCTCGCCCACTACGCCGAGACCTGTCTTGCCTCCTGTGAGTGGACCATATGGTCCCACTCGCCTCTTCAATTGCTCTCACCTGCTTCTCCGCTCTCCTGCTTGAGCCGCCTCCTACGAGCACAAGGTTGTACACAATCCCCGCTCTTTTCGAGGTTGCCCCAAGCTCGGAAAGAAAGTCCAACCGAGGCTCGGGGCATTTGGGATTCATTTATGAGAATCTTTGGCGGGCCCTCCCCTAGAGCCTATAAATATGAGACCCCATCTCATCCTGGAGTGCCCCCATCTTTTGTTCCCTCTCTTCTACCGCCAACATGTCCCATAACTAGAGTTTCTGTGAGCGTCTCGCGATGGTCCGGAACCAAAACAAAGCCAATGTGGCTGCCCTAGTCTCATCTCTGGTCCACACCCCTGCTTCAGCACCTTCATCATCTTGCCTGAAGAAGGCAAAAATCGTCGGCCCTCCCTTCTCGGCTGGCGCGACCACTTCGGCCCCCTCGGCAGCCGATACACTTCCTCCTGCATCCTCTGGGGAGAGATAGGTGATTCTTGACTCCTCCTCTCGCCTCCCTTTTCTTCCTGTCTTGTCACTCATTGACCATGCTCTTTCCGAGAAACCTCGCTGATTACCCCATGCCTGCGAATCCTCCTGACGTTACCGACCAATATTATCAATGCTCCTACTCGCCTCAGGAATACTCCCCCCTATCAGGAGGAAAGAAGACCTCTCGCAGCTTGTGGGGGAACTGTAAGATATGGTACCTGAACACATAGAGGGGGGGGGGTGAATAGGTGACCTAATCCTTTTTCTAACTTTGTTGGCAGTCAAACAGTTATATCACAGATTTCTAACAAGTCAATTTCAGCAATCAACAATAATCAAACAAACACAGATCATCCACAGCACAAACACAGCACAACACACAGTGATTTATAGTGGTTCCCCAAGATCTGGGTACATCCACTTTCCCCCTTCGCCTATCTAGCAGTGTACTAGATTCAGCCTAACTTCTCCACTGTCTCAGAACCCAAATTGGTTCCTACCTCAGGCCCAAAGCCTTACACTCAGCTTTATCCTAAAGCCTACACTCAGCCAATCAAGGCCTACACTCAGAGATCTATATCTCCTACACTCAGGCTAACATGCCCTACCCTCAGCCTTTATAAATATAGGCTTACAATCACTCAGATCCAATGGATCTTACAAGTTACAAATGTAATACAGATAATGACTCTATAACTCAGAATTACAGGAGGGGAGTTGAGAGATTCTTGATGAGTTCTTGGAAGAACTCAGCTGGATTCACCCTGACTTAGCTTTCTTCAAAGCTTCTTGAGTAGAACTGAATAAGGCTGAATCCTCTGCAGTTGTTCCTTGACCTCTGCCACTTAAGACCCAGAACTGAATCTGAATCCTTCTTCTCAGCCTAGTTCCTGAAGCTGATTACTTGGAAGGAGCCCTCTCTCTCCAACTTCTTAGATGTGCAAGATCTTCTTGTGTTTATTCTCTGTGTACCACTTTACAGATTACTTGAATAATCTGAACAATTACTTTGATTATTCTTACTTCTACTACAACAACAGTTTCTGTAAACTGTGGGTGCCTATTTATAGGCTTTCTTCATAGTAACCGGCTGGTCCGGTTCATAACTGACTTCTGACATCTCTGACAGTTGCTGTAGACCGGCTGGATCGGCAGCTGTCATGTCAACCAGTCACTTCTTGAAAATCTCTATCTGTCTGATAGTGTCGAGACTTTCTGTCTCTAAGTGTCGACACTTATAGTCCAAGTGTCGACACATGAATTGTAAGTGTCGACACAAGTCTATAAGGTGTCGACACAACTCTTTGTATGTCCCGACACAGATTCTTCTGCATGTGTCGACACTGAAATTGAGTGTCGACACAAGTACTTGTTCTTCTATCTTTTGCTGAATTCTTCTATGTGTCGACACATCTCCTTTGTGTCAACACAACTTCTTGTGTTGAATCTGTCAAGTGTCGACACTGCTTCTTGGTGTCGACACATAGTCTTTTATGTTGATTCTTGCTGAGTGTCGACACAGCTCCTTGTGTCGACACATCTTCTTGTGTTGAGACTTCAGCTGAGTGTCGACACATTCCTTTAGTGTCGACACTTGTACTTAGAATAATCTGCTGTTCTTTCTATTCTTTGCTAAGTGTCGACACAGCTCCTTGTGTCGACACTTTCTTCAAGTGTTGAGTCTTTAGCTGAGTGTCGACACATTGTGCTGGGTGTTGACACTTACTTCAAATGTTGACTCTTTAGCTAAGTGTCGACACATTGTGCTGGGTGTCGACACTTACTTCAAGTGTTGATTCTTCTGGTAGTGTGTCGACACTTGTGCTGAGTGTCGACACATTCTTCAAATGCTGACTCTTCTGCATAGTGTCGACACATTGTGTTGAGTGTCTACACTTGTACTTAGACTCTGTAGACTTTTGCTGAGTGTCGACACAGCTCCTTGTGTTGACACTTTCTGGTGTAGACACAGCTTCACTGGGTGTCGACACAGCTCCTTGTGTCGACACTTTCTGTCTGCACTTTTCTTTACTGAGTGTCGACACAGTTCCAAGTGTCGACACTTTCTGACTGGTGTCGACTCTGCATCCCAGGTGTCGACACAATGACTCCAAGTGTCGACACTGCTTGTCTGGGTGTCGATACAAGCTTTCTCAAGTGTCGACACTTTCCCTCTGGGTGTCGACACATGGACTTAGAAACTTTTTGCTTCAGTCCAGTGATTTCTTAACCTGCACAAATAACTCAAACATACATCAAATACATTATGATGTATATCATTGAGTTGGGTGAGGCTTCTTCAAATCAGGTACATTTGACCAATGTACCCAACAATCTCCCCCTATTTGGAGAAGTCATAACCCTTAGTCAATGATATACACCACTCATAATTAAAAAATTATAAAATGATGTAAAGCAGGATTATGTCAACAGGGTAAACTTAAACATGTAATAATGCACACATGTATACACATTCATCATTGCAGAACAAACAAGAAATAGACACATTCTTCTGAACAATCATGAAATATATTTATCATATATTGTTCTAACATTTTTCTAATACATCTTCAATGATTTACAAAAATGTTTATATGTAAAAGATTACAACATTCTACAAGTCTATTCTTAGTTTAGTTCTGGTCAGGTTCTTTAATAACAATTCCTTTGCCAGGTTGGACTTGAGCTTTGACAGCAGCAGCAGCAGGCTCAGTATCAGCAGGCTTCTTGCCTTTGAGATCTTTCTTCTTGAGTTCTTCAGCCTTGATTTTCTGCCTCTCAAAATAATGATAGGGCTTAGGAAAGTACTTGCTAGGCTCCACTGCAGTAGGAGGTAGCTTTCCTAACTTAGCCTTTCTTCTGTACTGGACAATGGCTTCCTGCCTGATCTCATGCTTCCTCCATTCTGCTTCTGAGAACCACTTGTTCCTGTCATTCATGTTGTCTTTGGCAGCTTTCCAGGCAGTTAGAATTATATTCCTAGAGGTAGGGCTCCACTGTTCAAAATCTGGCTTTTGTTCTGCTAGTTCCCTAAACCTCTTCTTTGACAGCCTTGTCTCTTCTTCTTTTTCTAATGCCTCTTGCATAGCTGCAGTAATAGGTTGAACAACCTTTTCCAGAACAACATTTGACTTTCCTGCAGTTGGGCTATACATTGTGCTGACATCTGCATGAATCATTTCAAAATCTGGAGGTGGATAAATCACTTGAGCTACCTCTGGTTGCTCACCTCCAAGATATGCACTTTGAATCCCTGATTCAGCAACATTATCATCATCACAGAGTGGAGGATAGCCTAGAGTAGCTCTGATGGAGTTAGAGATCCATTTGGCATGGTCAGAGCTAGCCTTGACTAATACTCTCTCCCCCTTTATGACTTCTTGGGCCACATGGTCTCTTACATCATCCTTTTGGAATCGAATCTGACTATCCAAGTACCTGATTCCATCTTTAAAGTAAGGTCTAAGCTTTGTAAGTTGTTCAGAGATTGCTTTCTGGGAATCTTGTATAGCAGTTTTGACAGTAGTAATCTCAGCTTGAAAGATTTTATCAAAATCAGCCTTTGCAGCATCAGCAGATGTAGATGGTTCAGCAGACTTATTCTTTAATTCAGTGACTATAGCATTGTGGGAGGCAGTTAAATTATCATTCATTCTTAACTGATTTTCCAGCACATACCCTTGCTTTAATGCTATATCATCTACTTGAGTCTTGATCTTCTCCTGGTGAGTTGCCAAATACACCACAGCATTTCCACCCTTGTGGAAGCATTCAGTCATTTCCTTCTTGTTCAGGTTCATCTCAAACCTTATTGATTTTATATCTTGAGCTAAATCAAATTATAAAGACTTTTGGCCTTCATCAATATACTTCTCTATGGCTCTCCTGTGCTCATCCAGCTTGATTTGCATGGCGACCATTAAGGCACTGTAATCAGTTGATGGAGCTTGTGTGACTAAGGATTGTTGAGCAACAGTTTGTAGAGCCTTCTTGTAGCTTTGACTTCTTCTTTTGAATACAAACAATTTCTTTTTCTTGGCCCTAGCACTTTCCTCATCCTCAGAGGCAGAGGTGCTGGCAATATCAACTCTATTCTTAGGGCTCTCAGGCCTTTCAGTTTGCACAGCAGGTGCTTGATCAGTTTCCAACCTAATAGGCTCTTCTAGAATTTCCATGTGCTCCCCCTCAGCAGCAGCAGTCTTATCTTCAGCAGCAGCAACCTTGTCCATATCAAAGTCCTCTTGATCTAGATTTAAGAATAAATCCTCCATTGTATATTCAGGTTGAGATGGAGCTGGAGACAGTCGTTGCTCTTCAATCACTGATTCAGGTACCACTCCTTGTTCAGCAGATTTGTCTTGTAAAACAACATCTGGAACTTGACTATCTAGCTGAGTTTGCTGATGGACATCAGACAAATTAGCATCTTCTATAATATAGTATAAAGTTTTTAAGTCAGTGAGTACCTCTTGGATAATGATGGTGGCCTGCTCACTGTCCAGAGTAGATGGTTCTTCTACTGCTGGAAGCTCCCCCTGGCTGTGATCCCTATGGATGGGGCTAGCTTGAGGCAGCTCCCCTGGATCTCAGCTACATCTTGAGCAGCAGGGGTCTTGACTACTGTCTCCTCTTCTTGCTCATCAGGTGTGAACACCACCTGTTCTTCACTTTCAGAACTGCTTGAGGACTCTTGTGCCACAACAACAGTTTTTCTCTTCTTCCTGGGAGGTGTGATTTTCTCAGTAACTTGCTTCTCAGGGGTAGGCATATCCTTTGACAACACCCTTTCCCACCTAGACAAGATCCTCATATCCATTTTTCTCATATGATTGATCTTGCTACCTGCAGCAGTGCTCATTACCTCTGGTATTGTACCAGCCAGGTAGAGACTTATAATTCTGCCCAGATTGGGCTTCTTCAGACTTTCCTTGATCTTTTCATAGATGACCATTGACCAATCTGTTTTTAGGGTGAAGATGATTCTTGTCATGACATTGAACATTGAGGCTGACACCCTGTCATGCCCTCCAGGTTTACTGAGAATGACCTTTCCCACAATTTCAGACAGAAATTTTCCTTGACTGTTCATGCCTTTCCTGTTAAAGACAGAACCTATCTTCAGCTTTGGATCAAGTCCACACCAGGTAAGAGCTTCCCTGGTCTTGGATGTAGAAACTTCTTCTTCATCTTGAGTCTTAGGTAGCTGGAGTACCTTCCTCAGACTTTTTGGTGAGACCTTGACTTTGGATCCATGCACTCTGGATTTGATTCTATATCCAGAGTCATCAACTATAGCTCCAGTAAGGAATTCAAGAACTTCCTTCTTCCAGATCTTGGTTGGTTCTGAAACCAAATATTCTAGTCCAGAATCGCTGACTAGGGTTACCACCGATTGAATGTCTTGATCTCCATCTTCGAACGCGCCGCGCACAAGTTCATAGCCTTCGTTAACGTTCTCCTCGAGCTTGGGAGCCATTACGGTTTGGAGAATTAGGCTTGAGAAAAGAGAAATGTCGACACAAGAGTTTTGGTCTCGAAACTTTGAAAGCATGTCGACAATCAAAGACACAACCCTATTTATACCTGTCTAATTTTGAAGATGAACAGGCGGGATAGCTAGCTAAACATGTGTCGACACTGGCACTAAGTGTCGACACAGACTTATAATGTCTCGACACATACGTGTCGACACAAGTTAAGTCAACAGATTGTATGTGTCGACACATGGTTATGTGTCGACACAACATAACTCGACACATGGTCGAGACTTTACTTAGAAAAATTCTGAGTAAAACATAAGTGTCGACACCATATTGGATGTGTCAACACCTACTTGACATGTGTTGACACCTACTTGACATGTGTCGACACCAATCATCCTAGATGTGTCGACACCTTTTTCCTGAAGTGTCGACACTTTTATTCTGTGTCGACATAGACTTGTCTATGTGTCGACACCTTTTGACTTAGCCAATTTTCTATTCTGTAAACTTAGTCTAAGTTTATCATTCCTAGTTCAATTTTGAATCTATTGAACTTAGCTTCTTCTAGGGGCTTAGTGAACATGTCAGCTATCTGATTATCAGTTTTAACATATTCAAGTGCAATATCATTTCTTTCTACATGTTCTCTAAGAAAGTGATACTTAATCTCAATATGTTTTGTTCTACTATGAGATACAGGGTTGTTAGCTATTGAAATAGCACTTGTAGAATCACAGAAGAGTGGAGTTCTACTTACCTGAAATCCATAGTCCACTAGCTGATGTTGAATCCATAGAAGTTGAGCACAGCAACTTCCTGCAGCTACATATTCTGACTCAGCTGTGGAGATAGCCACACTAGTCTGCTTTTTGCTGCTCCATGAAATTAGTCTTCCTCCTAGGAATTGACAGGTTCCAGTAGTACTTTTTCTATCCTCTTTGGATCCTGCAAAGTCTGCATCTAAATAACCTGTTAGATCAAAATCTCCATTCCTAGGGTACCAGAGGCCTAGATAGGGAGTGCCCTTTAGATATCTCAAAATTCTCTTGACTGCAGTCAAGTGAGACTCTTTAGGGCAGGCTTGATACCTGACACAAACACATGTAGCATACATAATGTCAGGCCTACTTGCAGTCAAGTATAGTAAGGAGCCAACTATCCCTCTATACAAGGTTTCATCTACAGGTTTCCCTACATCATCCTTGCTAAGAGACATACTTGACCCCATAGGAGTCTTCATGGTACTGGATGAATCCATACCATATTTCCTTATGAGTTCTAGGGTGAACTTGGACTGACATATGGATAAACCACTTTCAGTCTGTTTAACTTGGAGACCCAAGAAAAACTTCAGCTCTCCCATACTACTCATCTCAAACTGACTTTGCATAAGCTTTGCAAACTTTTTGCAAAGGCTACTTTCAGTAGACCCAAATATAATGTCATCTACATATATTTGGACAAGTATGACTTTGCCTCTAGATTCCCTAAGGAATAGAGTCTTATCTATTTTCCCCCTTGAGAACTTGTTCTCAATGAGGAAACTAGATAGGGTTTCATACCAAGCTCTAGGAGCTTGCTTTAACCCATATAAAGCTTTCCTAAGTCTATAGACATGATGAGGTAAAGTTGGATCAACAAAACCTGATGGCTGCTCCACATAGACTTCTTCTTTCAAATTACCATTTAGGAATGCTGACTTGACATCCATTTGGTATACCTTGAATCCTTGATAGGTTGCATAGGCCAAGAACATTCTTATGGCTTCCAGTCTGGCTACTGGAGCAAAGGTTTGATCAAAATCAATACCTTCTTCTTGCCTATATCCTTTAGCAACCAGTCTTGCTTTATTCTTAATGATGACCCCTTGTTCATCTAACTTATTTTTGTAGATCCACTTAGTTCCTATAACATTGTGGTCTTTAGGTTTAGGAACCAGTTCCCAAACCTTGCACCTTTTGAACTGATTAAGTTCTTCTTGCATAGCTTCAGTCCACTGTGGATCTTGTATAGCTTCTTCAAATTTCTTAGGTTCTATTTGAGACAGAAAACTAGAATATACTGCAGCATTCTGATTTCTGCTCCTTGTCTGAACTCCTTGTCTTGGATCTCCAATAATCAGCTCTAATGGATGATCTCTTAGATGCCTGTTGGCTGGTGGCATCCTAACTTCAGGTTAAACTTCTTCAGCATCTGCATCATACTGTACTTCTTGTATTTCTTCAGCTATTGGCACATGTAGTTCTCCCCCTGGACAACTGCTATTGCCTTCTACTTGCTGTCTTGCAGCAGGCATCTCTTCTATAGTAAGCTTGTCCAATTTCTTTGTCAAACCTGTGGGGCTGCATACATTGCTAAACAACTCATTGTTAATAAGTTTTGTCTCATCAAAAACTACATGCACTGATTCCTCAACAACTTGTGTAGTCAAGTTGTATACTCTATAAGCCTTACTATTATTGCTGTACCCAACAAAAATTCTCTCTTGGGACTTGGCAGCAAACTTAGTTATGTAAGACTTTCCATTGTTAAGTATGAAGCATTTACAACCAAAGATCCTAAAATAGGATAGGTTTGGTTTCCTGCCTTTCACTACTTCATAGGGGGTCTTGTTTAGTCTTTTAGTGATGGTAGCCCTATTTATCACATGACATGCAGTGTTAACTGCTTCAGCCCAGAAATACTCAGGCAGTGATGTATCACTAAGTAGGGTTCTACCAGCCTCTATCAAGGTTCTATTCTTCCTCTCAGCAATGCCATTTTGCTGAGGTGTTCTAGGTGAAGAGAATTCTTGAAATATCCCAAAGTCTTCACATAGTTTTGTCATGCTTTCAGATTGAAACTCAGTACCATGGTCACTTCTAATTTTGACCACAGTACTATTTAGTTCATTCTGAATTTGCTTGACAAAGCTGTAGAAGACACTAGGTGTTTCATATTTCTGCCTTAAGAAGAACACCCAGGAAAACCTTGAGTAGTCATCAACAACTACAAAGGTATAGACCTTCCTACCTAAGCTGTGAACTGGCATTGGACCAAAGAGATCCATATGCAAGAGGTATAAACATCTCACAACATCTTTGTTATCTATGCTTCTAAAGGTGGATTTAGTCTGCTTGCCCTTTTGACAAGCTGAGCAAATGCCATCTTTAACACACTTAACTTGAGGATCATTCCTCACTAACTATTTGCTAAAGAGTTTGCTAATAGTCTTGTAGTTAAGATGAGCTAGCCTCTTGTGCCACTTGACACAATAAGAGACTATCTCATCAGCTACAAGACAAACATGAGAACCATTGTTCTCAATCATAATGTCTAGACAGTAGACATTCCTCTTTCTATATCCTGTCAAAATGATCTCTTGATCACTTGACCTCTTGATATGACAACCATTTTTAACAAATGAGATGTCATACCCTATATCACTTAACTGACTTATACTTATAAGGTTGTGTTTCAACCCTTTAACATAAGCCACTTGAGTAATGGTAACAAGGTTTGAAGAAATGTTACCAAACCCTTTGATGATTCCTTTTTCAGAACCACCAAAGGTCACTTTAGGACCATTTTTGATTGGAATATAGTCCTTCAGTAGTCCCCTAGTTCCAGTCATATGTCTGGAACATCCACTGTCCAAGTACCATGTATGGGTATGGCCACTTGGACTCACCTGCAAAACAAATTAATGAACCTTAGAACCCAATGGTTTCTTGGGTCCTTGGTGACTGTTAGTTTGCATCTTAACAAGACTACCTACTGGCTTTCCACCAGGTAGCTTGCTACTCCCTTTGGCACTTGCATTGTGCCAACAATCCAAGGCAAAGTGGCCAACCTTGCCACAACACCAACATTCAAACTTATTGTACCTTTGCTTAGGTACAGACTTTGCTGTCTTAACTGCAGCTGACTTATTGAATGTTGGGGCCTTGCCCTTGGGCTTGGACTGATCCTGAACAGTCCTGGCAGGTTTAACAAAACCCAGTCCAGCCTTACCTTTGTGATGAGTAAAATCATCAATCAAAGGTAGAACTGATTTAGGCTTTGAAAACTTTGCAACCAGTTCTCTCTCTTTCTGAAGATTTGTCTCCAGTTTCTTAATTTGATCATTCTTAAATGTGATAGTACCCATCTGAATCACTGTAATGTGTTTCAGCCTAGCTACCTCATTCAGTTTTTGATCAAATTGCTTCTCAAATTCTGTTGCAGCAGCCTTGAGATCAGCAATCTCCTTTGCCTGACTTTTGGCAAGGGACTTGCTTTTCTTATAAGACTGTAACAGCACCTTATATTCATCTATGAGCTGATGAATATCATCCTCAGACTCAGAACCACTTCCATCATTTGATGAAGATGATTCTGATTCTGAACTACAACAAGAAACTGAACTTAGAGTTGGACTTTGTACCTGACTAGGTCCTGGCTGCTCCAGGATTTTGGTACTCTCAGTCAATGCCATCAGTCCTTGGCACTGGCAGTATTCTTGTTCATAAATTGACTCCAAGATCTGCATAAATTCTTCTTCTTCTTCAGCAAATAGCCCTATGTAGGCTTCAGCATCAGTATCAGTGTCTGAAGAAGAAATATCTGAAAGAGTCTTCTCATTCTTGGCAACAAAAGACTTCTCTTTCTTCCCTTTGAGGTGAGTCTTTTTCCTATCACTGGATTCTTTTCTTTTCTCAGGACAATCAGCAATGACATGACCCTGTCTATTGCAGCAGTAGCACACAATCTTTGATCCAGTTGCCTTGCTTGTCTTTGTCTTTTTCCTGTCCTTCTTTGAAGGCTTTTTCTCCTGATTCAAGACTTCTTTTCCCTTGTAAGTAGATGGTCTGGACCTCCACTGTTTCTTCTTCAGGAATTTCTGAAAGTGTCTAGTGAAGGCAGCAAAGTCTTCATCACTTTCACTGCTTGTAGACTTTGTACTGACAGACTCTTCTGACTCAGATTCAACTACCTCTGGAGGTGGAGTTGATGACTTAGTCCTGCATTTTCTGAGAACTTCTGTCTTGAAAGCAACAGTCCTTTCCTTGTGCTCAGTCCTAGTAGATTTCTCCTCCTCTTTCCTCACTATCAGCTGCATCTCATATGACAATAACTTGTCAAACAGTGTAGGAGGAGGAATTTCTCCCAACTTTGACATTTCTCTTATGGCACAGATCTTGGTGTCCCAATCTTTGGTTAGGGACCTCAGGAATTTGTCATTTAGTTCATAGTTGCTGAACTCTCTTCCATAAGACATGAGTTCATTAACTATTCTATAGAACTTCTTGTAGCATTCAGTGATGCTATCTCCCTTTCCTTGCCTAAAGCTCTCATACTCTTGATTAAGCAAGGACTTCCTATCTTGCCTAACTTCTTCAGAACCTTCCATATAGACAATGAGAGTATCCCACATTTCTTTTGCTGTCTTACAGTGAATTAAGTTCTGAAAAGTGGCATCATCAATGGCACTCACTATTATGTTTTGTGCCCTCCTGTCCATGGTTGCTAGGACAATCTCATCCTTAGTCATCTCAGAGAAATCCTTTGGAGTTCTCTGATTTGCATCAAGAACTGAAATCTTCATGGGCACATAAGGCCCTTCCTTAACTGTGATGTATATTCTTGGGTCTGAGGCCTCCATAAATAGCCTTACCCTTTCTTTCCAGATCCCAAAAATTTCCTTTCTGCAAAAAGGTAATTTCATGGAACCCAATTCTTTATGATTTTCAAAAGAACTCATGGTTCTTGATTTTCTTGAAGCTGTTTTCTGACTTAGACTGTTTCTGCCAAACAGGATCTCCTTAGACTGTTAGTCCTTGTTTTGAGGAACCTCCCTCTGATACCACTTGTAAGATATGGTACCTAAACACCTAGAGGGGGGGGGGGGTGAATAGGTGACCTAATCCTTTTTCTAACTTTGTTGGCAGTCAAACAGTTATATCACAGATTTCTAACAAGTCAATTTCAGCAATCAACAATAATCAAACAAACACAGATCATCCACAGCACAAACACAGCACAACACACAGTGATTTATAGTGGTTCCCCAAGATCTGGGTACATCCACTTTCCCCCTTCGCCTATCTAGCAGTGTACTAGATTCAGCCTAACTTCTCCACTATCTCAGAACCCAAATTGGTTCCTACCTCAGGCCCAAAGCCTTACACTCAGCTTTATCCCAAAGCCTACACTCAGCCAATCAAGGCCTACACTCAGAGATCTATATCTCCTACACTCAGGC
Organism: Platanthera guangdongensis; assembly: GCA_039583875.1. Lineage (NCBI taxonomy): Eukaryota > Viridiplantae > Streptophyta > Magnoliopsida > Asparagales > Orchidaceae > Platanthera > Platanthera guangdongensis. The sequence goes on from CM077165.1 coordinate 3,929,198, forward strand.
TAACATGCCCTACCCTCAGCCTTTATAAATATAGGCTTACAATCACTCAGATCCAATGGATCTTACAAGTTACAAATGTAATACAGATAATGAGTCTACAACTCAGAATTACAGGAGGGGAGTTGAGAGATTCTTGATGAGTTCTTGGAAGAACTCAGCTGGATTCACCCTGACTTAGCTTTCTTCAAAGCTTCTTGAGTAGAACTGAATAAGGCTGAATCCTCTGCAGTTGTTCCTTGACCTCTGCCACTTAAGACCCAGAACTGAATCTGAATCCTTCTTCTCAGCCTAGTTCCTGAAGCTGATTACTTGGAAGGAGCCCTCTCTCTCCAACTTCTTAGATCTGCAAGATCTTCTTGTGTTTATTCTCTGTGTACCACTTTACAGATTACTTGAATAATCTGAACAATTACTTTGATTATTCTTACTTCTACTACAACAACAGTTTCTGTAAACTGTGGGTGCCTATTTATAGGCTTTCTTCATAGTAACCGGCTGGTCCGGTTCATAACTGACTTCTGACATCTCTGACAGTTGCTGTAGACCGGCTGGATCGGCAGCTGTCATGTCAACCAGTCACTTCTTGAAAATCTCTATCTGTCTGATAGTGTCGAGACTTTCTGTCTCTAAGTGTCGACACTTATAGTCTAAGTGTCGACACATGAATTGTAAGTGTCGACACAAGTCTACAAGGTGTCGACACAACTCTTTGTATGTCCCGACACAGATTCTTCTACATGTGTCGACACTGAAATTGAGTGTCGACACAAGTACTTGTTCTTCTATCTTTTGCTGAATTCTTCTATGTGTCGACACATCTCCTTTGTGTCAACACAACTTCTTGTGTTGAATCTGTCAAGTGTCGACACTGCTTCTTGGTGTCGACACATAGTCTTTTATGTTGATTCTTGCTGAGTGTCGACACAGCTCCTTGTGTCGACACATCTTCTTGTGTTGAGACTTCAGCTGAGTGTCGACACATTCCTTTAGTGTCGACACTTGTACTTAGAATAATCTGCTGTTCTTTCTGTTCTTTGCTAAGTGTCGACACAGCTCCTTGTGTCGACACTTTCTTCAAGTGTTGAGTCTTTAGCTGAGTGTCGACACATTGTGCTGGGTGTTGACACTTACTTCAAATGTTGACTCTTTAGCTAAGTGTCGACACATTGTGCTGGGTGTCGACACTTACTTCAAGTGTTGATTCTTCTGGTAGTGTGTCGACACTTGTGCTAAGTGTCGACACATTCTTCAAATGCTGACTCTTCTGTATAGTGTCGACACATTGTGTTGAGTGTCGACACTTGTACTTAGACTCTGTAGACTTTTGCTGAGTGTCGACACAGCTCCTTGTGTTGACACTTTCTGGTGTAGACACAGCTTCACTGGGTGTCGACACAGCTCCTTGTGTCGACACTTTCTGTCTGCACTTTTCTTTACTGAGTGTCGACACAGTTCCAAGTGTCGACACTTTCTGACTGGTGTCGACTCTGCATCCCAGGTGTCGACACAATGACTCCAAGTGTCGACACTGCTTGTCTGGGTGTCGACACAAGCTTTCTCAAGTGTCGACACTTTCCCTCTGGGTGTCGACACATGGACTTAGAAACTTTTTGCTTCAGTCCAGTGATTTCTTAACCTGCACAAATAACTCAAACATACATCAAATACATTATGATGTATATCATTGAGTTGGGTGAGGCTTCTTCAAATCAGGTACATTTGACCAATGTACCCAACAGGAACTCTCGCATCCCAAGTAAGTAAACTCATCCTATCCTTTCGCTTTATTCAGATTCCTATTCCCTTACCAGGTACATTCGAGACCATATGACTAGTCTCTGTATCCACGTAGCTCACGACCGCTAGTCTTCTTGCGAGGCCAACCTTCATTATGATCTTCCACTTTTTTTTGTGCAGGTATCCAGCTCGAATCGGGTACCGAGGATTGCCCCACGCCGACTGTAACAGCCCAAAGTTCGGAAACAGGCATTTCTTGGGTGACACGGCCTGGGACACGGGCGTGTCCCAGGGCGTGTCATTTGACATGGCCTGCGACACGTACAATCCTCCCCTCCTACAAGAAATTTCGTCCTCGAAATTCAGACATAGGAAAGGCAATAGAAAACAGCAAGAAAAATGTGACAACATATATAAAAGTTTATGTTACAACATTCTTGCTACAGGTTACAAAAACAGCTCAGGGAACTCTTCTCGCATGGTCTGCTCGCGCTCCCATATCAGTTCTTCACGGCCGCAGTTGTCCCACCGGACTTTTACCATACCGACCGTCTTGTTCCGCAACTGTTTTTCGGCTCGATCTTCGATCTGAATGGGTCTAACTCTCGTTGTTAGCCCATACTCCACCGGCACACGATCATCCGCGATCACTTGAGCTGGATCTTTCACGGCCTTCCGAAGTACCGAGATGTGAAAGACATCATGTAACCCACCCAAGTCCGCCGACAGAGCTAGCCGATAAGCCGCTTCGCCAACTCGCTCAACCACTTCAAACGGACCCAAATATCTGGGACTCAACTTTTTAAATCGTCGAATCCTGGAGACACCTTTGAATGGCTTGATCTTCAACTAGACCCAATCGCCAACCACAAGTTCTACGTTCCGGTGCTTGGCGTTGTAGTACTTCGCTTGTCGATCTTGAGCAATAAGCAATCTCTCTCGAATCGTCCGTATGGTTGAGTTTGCTTCCTCAACCTCATTTGGTTTAACAACCCGAGCTTCACCCGCTTCTACCCAAGCCAAGGGAGTACGACACTTCCTTCCATATAGAGCTTCATATGGTGCCATCCCAATGCTTGCTTGGTAGCTGTTATTATATGCAAACTCCACCATATAGAGATGATCTTCCCATCTCTTTCCGAAATCAAGGGCGCACATTCGGAGCATGTCCTCCATTGTTCTGTTGGTACGTTCAGTTTGGCCATCCGTTTGGGGATAAAAGGCCGTACTGAAAGTCAACTTCATACCCAACAGTCGGTGAACTAGCCTCCAATCATTTGACATGAATTGCCCATCTCGATCACTTACGATGCTCCGCAGAACACCGTGAAGCCGCACAATCTGGTCAACATATAACTTTGCCAATCTTTCTACTGAATCATCCCGCCTATTCGGGAGAAAATGTGCTACTTTCGTTAGCCGGTCAACAATTACCCAAATGGAATCATTTCCTCGCTGCGATCTTGGCAACCCATGCACAAAATCCATGGAAATATCATCAAATTTCCACTCTGGGATCGACAGTGACTTCAAATATCCACCCGGCTTTTGGCATTCCGCCTTCACCATCGCACATGTTTGGCATTTAGAGACATAAAGGGCAACATTTTTGGTATCCGTCGTCTTGGTCGTTCCCTCTCGAAGTCGTGGCCGACTTCTTTTGTGGGGTGGCGAGCACGTGTTTGTGCACACCAAAGTCTACGAATGAACTCCTGAATGTCCATGATAGGAATGCATATTTGTGTGTTTGAGGAAGCTGTGTGTCCTGATTTTGTGTTGATTGCTTGGGTACGACCGCTAATGTGTGTGTCTTATCCACCTTTAGGTGACACGAAGTGGAGCTGGGCCGTCTGAGTCCCATCGTTCTGATGAAAGTATGGCACCAGCCGCGGTGCCTACACCTCCACCGTCTGCAGAACATGTGCGTTTAGTTGCGGAGGCCTTATTCACCATGATCCAAGGCCAGCCCATTAGGCAGGAACAAGCAGCTATGAGGTCAGAACAGGTGGCGGCGAGGCCTGAACCTGTCGTGGTTATGGCCCCTCGAGCGGCTGAGTAGCAGCTAACGCGGTTTATGAGTTTCCATCCGCCTACGTTCTCGGGAGCGGGAACCCCGACGCAGGCTGAGGATTGGTTATCGCGCGTCAAGCGAGTAATGACGGCGATAGGAACGGCGGAGCATCAGAAAGTTACCTTAGCCACCTTCTTGCTTGAAGGAGAAGCTCGATTATGGTGGGATGAGATGGAGTTGCATCACTTGGCGGGTCGTCCGTTAACCCGAGTATCGATGGAAGAATTCTCCAGGCTCTTCCTCGCGAAGCACCTTCCTGCGGCTCAGCGGATAGCCATGGAAAATGAATTCCAACGGTTGACTCAAGGTGATGGCAGTGTTGACGCGTACCTGCATGAATTTACTCGCTTAGGGCGGTATGCGGGTTCTATTTTTGCTGATGAGCAGAGGAAGACTAATCGGTTCTATGAAGGACTGAGGGACGAACTGAGGTTCCTTATGTCAAGTTCTGTGAACCAAGGTTTCCAAGCATTGGTTGACACCGCGACCGCGTTGGAAAAGGATATGAAGAGGGTACAAGGGAAGAGAGCTTTGGCTGTGACGCAACCGGAGTGGAAGGCGCCCCGATCAGGAAAACCATTTTATAAGAAGAGATGGGGTAAGAAGTCCAAGCCTAGTGGACAAGCTCCTTCATCAGCTGCAACGGGAGCAACATCAGGGGCGACCTCAAAGCCAGACACTCGTATCTGATTCAATTGTGGCCGGATGGGACATATTGCACGAGATTGTCGGATGCCGCCAAAGAGTGAAAAGAAGGCGAGTGCATCTTATGCGGAGAAAGGAAAGGCGGTGGTGGATTCCTCTGCCTCGCAGGCGCAACCCCGGGTCTACAATCTTGGCCTGCAAGAGGCCATCAAGCAGAGAGATGTGGTCACAGGTATGAGTTTAGTTTTGCATATGCTATTGTTTGTATGCTTTGCTTAGTACTCCTATGTTTGCGGTTTGTGTGTGTGACATGTTTGTCATAGGCTTTGTGATGATTCGGGGCACGCTGGCGCGAGCACTGTTTGATACAGGTGCATCACATTCTTTTCTGTCTAGTGAGTTTCTTACGCGGCTTGGGATACCCAGTCGTCCAAAGGCAGATAGCGTCAGAGTGGTGTTGCCGAATGGTTGTTGGATGCTTGCGGATCAAGCTTGCGATGTGGCAGTTCAGTTCGGAAGTCGGGATTTTTGTTTAACCGCATTTGTTTTGCCAATATCGGAATTCGATGTGATTTTTGGGATGGATTGGCTTGCGGAGCAGCATGCTATGATTGATTGCCAGTCCAAAGAAATCATGTTGGGCCAGAATACCGAACAGAAGACCAAGTTTGCGGGTATGCGAGGAGTGAGCGGGACGTTGATGTCTGCACTCCAGGTAGTCAAAGCTGTTCGGAAGGGTGCGGAGTGTTACTTTGCACTAATTCAGGCTGTGGAGCCTAATGCCACATTGTGCGAGGTTCCAATTGTGGCAGAATTTACAGATGTATTTCCCACGGATCTCCCTCGGCTACCACCCCAGCGGGAGATTGACTTCACAATTGAGTTGGTGCCAGGTGCGAAACCCGTGGCCCGCTCGCCATATCGCGTTGCGCCTAAAGAGATGGCTGAGTTGAAGGTTCAACTACAAGAAATGCTAGAGCAAGGTTATATCCGCCCAAGTATGTCACCTTGGAGCGCGCCTGTGCTTTTTATAAAGAAGAAAGATGGTGGGTTACGGTTGTGTATCGATTACCGTGAATTGAATAAGCTGACCGAGAAGAATAAGTATCCTATACCTCGGATTGATGAATTATTTGATCAGCTGGTGGGATCTACCGTCTATTCGAAGTTGGACCTGAAGTCTGGTTATTACCAGTTAAGAATTCGGGAAGGTGACATTCCCAAAACCACATTTGGAACGCGTTATGGGCACTATGAGTTCACAGTCATGCCCTTTGGATTGTGTAATGCGCCCTCGGTGTTTATGGATCTGATGCACCGTATTTTTCGTGAGTACCTGGATCTGTTTGTGATAGTGTTTATTGATGATATCCTGGTATACTCGAAGTCCAAAGCTGTGCATGAGATTCACTTGCGGTTGGTGTTGAATACGTTGAGGCAAAATCAGCTATATGCCAAGTTCTCGAAGTGCGAGTTTTGGCTATCGTCAGTGGCATTTTTAGGCCATGTGGTGAGTGGAGCGGGCATTGCAGTGGATCCAGCGAAGATAAGAGCCATACAAGAGTGGCCAAGATTGTCTTCCGTAGCCGAGGTCAGGAGTTTCCTTGGACTTGCGGGCTACTATAGACAATTTGTGGAGAACTTCTCGCGGATCGCTTTGCCGCTAACCACACTGACGTGAAAAGATCAGAAGTTCGTTTGGACGCCAGAGTGCGCACGAGCTTTTGAAGAGTTGAAGGTTCGGTTGACCACGGCACCAGTGTTGTCTTCGCCATGTGGAACCGATGGATTTGTGATTTATAGTGATGCCTCAGGAAGCGGCTTAGGCTGCGTTCTTCTGCAGAGCGGAAAGGTGATTGCTTATGGCTCACGCCAACTAAAGGTGCACGAGCGAAACTATCCCGTCCATGATTTAGAATTAGCGGCGGTGATTTTTGCACTCAAGTTGTGGCGACACTACCTTTATGGAGTGAAGGTGGAGATCTATACCGATCATAAGAGCCTAAAGTATCGTTTGGAGTAGAAAGACTTGAACATGCGACAACGAAGGTGGTTGGAGTTCCTTGGAGACTACACTTTCGAGATTCACTATACGCCCGGGAAGGGGAATGTTGTCGCGGATGCCTTGAGTCGGCGAGTTCCGGCTAGAGTAAATTGGTTACAAAGGCATGATGAATGTCTTATCCAGGAGTTGGAGGCATTGGAGATCTATTGTGTTGACAAGAATTCCACTGCCATTGCATGTTTGAACTGGACTGAGGTGCAATGTGACCTTGCAGACCGAGTTCGACGGGCAACATAGTTGGATGAAGATCTCTTGCGCTATGTGAATGAAGGGCCAGAAGGCAAATTCACCTGGAATGACGGTCTTTTGCGAAAAGAGGGCCGTTTGTGCGTCCCGAATGTGGGGAAATTGAGGGAAGAACTGCTATATGAAGCGCATTATACAAAATATTCCATTCACCCCGGGAGCACAAAGATGTTCAACGATATGAAGAAGCTTTTCTGGTGGCCAGGGCTCAAGAAAGATGTTGCTCTTTATGTCTCTAAATGCCAAACATGTGCGATGGTGAAGGCGGAATGCCAAAAGCCGGGTGGATATTTGAAGTCACTGTCGATCCCAGAGTGGAAATTTGATGATATTTCCATGGATTTTGTGCATGGGTTGCCAAGATCGCAGCGAGGAAATGATTCCATTTGGGTAATTGTTGACCGGCTAACGAAAGTAGCACATTTTCTCCCGAATAGGCGGAATGATTCAGTAGAAAGATTGGCAAAGTTATATGTTGACCAGATTGTGCGGCTTCACGGTGTTCCGCGGAGCATCGTAAGTGATCGAGATGGGCGATTCACGTCAAATGATTGGAGGCTAGTTCACCGACTGTTGGGTACGAAGTTGACTTTCAGTGCAGCCTTTCATCCCCAAACGGATGGCCAAACTGAACCTACCAACAGAACAATGGAGGACATGCTCCGAATGTGCGCCCTTGATTTCGGAAAGAGATGGGAAGATCATCTCTATATGGTGGAGTTTGCATATAATAACAGCTACCAAGCAAGCATTGGGATGGCACCATATGAAGCTCTATATGGAAGGAAGTGTCGTACTCCCTTGGCTTGGGTAGAAGTGGGCGAAGCTCGGGTTGTTAAACCAAATGAGGTTGAGGAAGCAAACTCAACCATACGGACGATTCGAGAGAGATTGCTTATTGCTCAAGATCGACAAGCGAAGTACTACAACGCCAAGCACCGGAACGTAGAATTTGTGGTTGGCGATTGGGTCTACTTGAAGATCAAGCCATTCAAAGGTGTCTCCAGGATTCGACGATTGAAAAAGTTGAGTCCCAGATATTTGGGTCCGTTTGAAGTGGTTGAGCGAGTTGGCGAAGCGGCTTATCGGCTAGCTCTGTCGGCGGACTTGGGTGGGTTACATGATGTCTTTCACATCTCGGTACTTCGGAAGGCCGTGAAAGATCCAGCTTAAGTGATCGCGGATGAACGTGTGCCGGTGGAGTATGGGCTAACAACGAGAGTTAGACCCATTCAGATCGAAGATCGAGCCGAAAAACAGTTGCGGAACAAGACGGTCGGTATGGTAAAAGTCCGGTGGGACAACTGTGGCCGTGAAGAACTGACATGGGAGCGTGAGCAGACCATGCGAGAAGAGTTCCCTGAGCTGTTTTTATAACCTGTAGCAAGAATGTTGTAACATAAACTTTTATATATGTTGTCACATTTTTCTTGCTGTTTTCTATTGCCTTTCCAATGTCTGAATTTTGAGGACGAAATTTCTTGTAGGAGGGGAGGATTGTAACAGCCCAAAGTTCGGAAACAGGCATTTCTTGGGTGACACGGCCTGGGACACGGGCGTGTCAGTTGACACGGCCTGCGATACGGGCATGTAGCAGGGCGTGTCGAGGTTGTGTCGACGATCGGCCTTTGTCTCGACGATTTTTCTCTCGACGATGCGTCGAGAGGAGGCACACGGCCCATGACACGGGCGTGTCCAAGGCCGTGTCGTATGCTCGATGATTTTGTCTCGACGATCGTCGAGTGTCGAGAAGTGAGTGTCGAGTGTTGAACACGGCCTGTGACACGGGAGTGTCACAGGGCGTGTCAAATCAGGCGACGAACTCAGCGCGCCAAAGGTTTCGATAAGGCGTGTCTTTGTGCTGTGTCTGGGCACACGGCCTAGGACACGGGCGTGTCACAGGCCGTGTGAAGTCTCAGGATGATTTGGGATTTTTTCACCCAGGTACACGGCCGCAGACATGGGCGTGTCTGAAGGCGTGTTGGTGACACGGCCCATGACACGGGCGTGTCCCATGGGCGTGTCACTGGTTTGGATAAGTCGGTTGACCACCGCTTGAGGCACACGGCCTGGCACACGGCCGTGTTCGAGGCCGTGTCGGGTCAAAATTTGTGTTTTTGGCAGAATCGTGGCCGTCCATTCCTTCAGTCTGGATCCAAGGGCTGAAAGCTTCTTTCTCTTTTTCTTCAAGGCCGAAAACTGAGAAGTATTGCTCACTTTGATTTGGCCTTCATCTTTCTTCAAGAGAGAGAAAGAGAGAGAGAAAGGAGGAGGAAGAATGAAAGGGGGCTGCTGTTGGTGGTGCTGCGGTTTACCGACGAGAGATCCGAAGCCGGCGTTGCGGAGGAAACGCTCTTGCGAGTCTTGCAAGCTAGCTTTGAGGCCATGGCACCGAAGCGGTCGTCAAGGGTAACAACTTTTCTTCCTAGCCATGTGAAGGCTTCCTTTTTGGCATATTTTGTGATTTCCCCCACCAAGAGGTGGCTGGTTTTGGAAATCTTTGGGTGGATGCTTGAAATCCCCTTTGTTAGCATATAGATCCGGAAATGGAGTACGGAATAGGCATGCTGTGTGAAGCCCATCTGGACAGGTTAGTCTGGATTGGTGATGTTGCATACGAACCGGAGAAGACTCCGTGTTAAACGTGTAGTGTAAGGAGTCTACGGGTTATGCCTGCGAAAAGGAGTAGCAGGAAGTACTGGGGTGGTAGCCCAGGAAAATAGCCATGTGATATTTTTGGGTCCAACCTGTGAGTGAGGCACAGGAAGTACTGGTGGGACCAGGAAAGGCCCTTTTGTGATGCTTGATGTCATAGGGTGTCCACCTGTGAAGCGAGTCACAGGAAGTACTGGTGTGCCCAGGAAAGACCCCTGACATTTGTGCTTGTGCGGTGTCCACCTGTGGAGAGAGTCACAGGAAGTACTGGTGTGCCCAGGAAAGACCCGCTGTTGCTGTGAGGAAATGGGTATAGAGAAATACCCAGGCTTGAATGCCAAGAACAGGATTGGTGAGACCGACCCGCGCCTTTGATATAGCCATGAGTACGCTGTACTCGGAGAAGGCAAGGCGATTTGAGCAACGGGGGGTGGAGGATCCGACCTGCGCTATGTCCGTCCGACGTGAGACCAAAAATTGCGGTCTGTTGGAGCGCATAGCAAGAGTCTTCGGCCTGCGCGCCATGACACAACGGGGGGCTACGGGCCATCCCGGTGTCCGAAGACTAACTCCGGCTGCACGCCATGGAGGAAATGCTCAAGAGAGTTACCGTTGGGTTGTAACCCTGATACGGTGGTGGGCAAGAGGTTGCCAGAACACCAAGAATGTGCCCTGAGTGCACGGACCGTTGGGCCGGGTGGCGAACGGTTGTGATGGCTTGTGTGCGTGAAAGCACATTTTGATGATATAGCTTGCCATACTTGTGATCTAATATGCCTGCAGGGAAGAATACCGCTGCCCCTAGAGAAGGGGTAGGGTCGTTATAATTTGGTCAGCTGAACGCTGACCGTTGCTTTTGTTTGCCACCGGTGGGTGGATTGTCCCTTTACAGGTGCTGGAGAACCGAGCGGGATGCATAGAGGTTGATGCTCCTGCTGGTGTTGCTGCGATTGCTGTTAGCCCTCGAAGGCTACATGTGTACTTTTGGGTGTTTTCTTTTCTTGTGGCCGGCCTGCGCGCCAATTTGTTTAGGCCACTGTGTGAAAGCCATGTAAGGACATAAGGCCAACGTTTTGTGCTTGATGTAAGACATTCCTATAGTTTATAAAATGTGGAGTTTTATGTTTGGACATTCATGAGGAGTACCAGTTGTAGTCTAGGCTTCCGCTAGAATGCTTTGTGATAGGTGCGATGCGCGACTCTGGTATCATCATGTACCTTCACCGACTGTTTTGTGCTATATCCTGTGGGGCCCCGGCCGGACCTTCTAGAATATATCATATGAACGGATGGGGTTATTACACCGACTCCCCTCTCGCCTCTTCCTTGCTCAAATGAGATCGAAGACTACCTGGGTGATCCTATGGAGCCTCTGGAGATGAAGCGCCAGACGGCCAGGATGTTTCAAAAATATACGCACGTCATCCGCGAGATGGAGTGAGAGAAGCAAGCTACCGATCGACGCATAGACTAGCTGGAAACTGTGTGCTCTTGCCTCTCTACCTAGGTCGATGCCGACGCCGAAATAGACGAGACATACCCCCAAGCCATCATAAGCGAGACTGACCAACATCTTCGTCTCGTGCGCCGTGGTCTAGACGTCATCCGCGCCTTTCATCTACCTGGGCGGCCTCCCTGCGCTGGATCTCGCGGTGGTCGCTAGAAATGACACAAGAACTGAAGGGCCTCTGGCTTTGTCTCGCTTGCTTAAGCACCTCGCCAGTTCAAGCATCTCGCCTGTTTAATTATCCCTCGTAACCTTTGTTTTTATTAGTCTGTCGCTTACTTATTTTATGATATATTTTGTTAAAGCCCCTATAAACATGCTGCCCGTCTCATACCGGATGAAATAATGTGTGATGATATTCTCTTAATCTCTCATGCTAGAGTTAATAGCTATATTAATTGCTATATTTTTTCTTTTTATTTTTTGACTCATTAGAAAAGTCGTCGCGGAGTTCCGCGCCTCGATGTCAGGAGAGAGAGAGAGAGAAGATGAATCGTCGGGCTGCCCCTTCGACTTCCTCATTCTCGTTTTCCCGCCCATTTTTTCTTCTCTCCACACGCTATACATACCCCACATATTTAGATGCTCCACGCCTGTACTGTCGCTCCTTGCTACCTCTGAGATCCGGAGTTCTTGCCTACTTCCCCTTGCCCGCCTCTTCTCGAGTCTTACTTTCTCCACTCTTTTCCTCTCCCTTCTGCTTCTGCCGTCCCGCTCGCCATGAGAAAGAAAAATGTGGAAGAGGGTGAGGGTTGCAGCTGCTGTGGTAGTTGATTTGTGGATCATGATTTTCACCCAGGCAAAATCTCGGAAGAGGATTATGGCCGTTTCGCCAGCGAGCTCCTGACAGAGGGGTATGAGTCTCGCCCGCCCAAAGTGGGCGAGTGGATTAACCCCTTCTACTCTGGCGAACTCGCCTTCCCCGTCTCACACTACGAGGCTGGGCTAAGACTCCCCCTCTGGCCAGAGGTAAAATAAGTTCTGAAATATTTCGGGGCCGTCCCTGCGCAGCTCAACCCTATCTCCATCTCGGTGTTAGTTCCAATCGCCTGCTATATGCGCCGCAAGCGCATCGAATTCAGCCTCAACATCTTTCGCAAATTTTTCGTCTACCACGCCAACCATGATGGGGTTTCATACTTCACTCGGCAGGGGGTGAAGGTATGCGAGACCCCCAATAAAAATCATCACTGGCTCACTCGCTTTATTTTCATTCGCGGGAATCTGGGAGGCGTTCCGCTCGCCCCCGTGTCGCCCGCGGAAGTTTACTATACGGCCCCCAAGGTTGGAGGTGCGGACAAAGATCTCTGCGAGTTCTTCGCGGGGAAGAATTCCGAGGTCATGTACTTGAGGCGAGATCTCGATTCGCTCCCCCCGGTCTTTCCTGGTGAAGGTACACTCGCGCCCCCTGTCTGTATGTACCATTCATTTGCTCAGTTCCCACCCTCTTCTTGTTTTTTTAGGAGAGAGGACTATTACCGTCCATCCCCCCTATCTGAGTAGCGCAAGGCCATCCAAAGGTCTCGCTCTCGCCAGTATGGCGGTAGAGGCAGCGAAGGAAATACTGACCCCCGCCCCAAAGAAAAGAGCTGGGGATGATGTCACCACTCCTCGCCACAGTCCCAAAAATAAGATGAAGAAGGTGGTGTCGCAGCCACAAGGGAGAAAGGGAACGACTCCCATGGAAAGAAAAGAGATGTCGGGGTCCCAGACCCCCATTTCTGTGGAAGCATCCCCATCACCTCGCCATCAAGCCGTCTCGTCTGCCCACGAGACGTCCCCACCCAATCGAACTGCCACCACCTCTGCACAGCCCGCCGAGCTTTCCCCTCGCAAAGCTGGTTCTTCCAGTCGCCCGACCCCCTCCTCGCATCTGAATTATAATATGGGGCCCGTGACGAACGACGTCGCCGGCGAACCGGTTCTTTTGTGGGAGAAGGACTCCAACCGTGTGTCGGTGTCCACTCTCCTTCCCTACTGGAAGAAGCAAGACCCACCCACCATTCATGCCTTCTCCCTCGGGTATGGACTCTATGGTGGCCTTGGGACGGAGCCCTTCCACAACGAGCTGTCGCGAGACCTCGTCTTGAAGACCGCTCACACCCAATTTTGCTCCATGGAGCTCTCTCACAGAATCTCACGTCGCCTTGTTTTCAATAGCAAGAAGTGGAAGGAGGCCGAGACCAGCCTTATCGCAGAATGCGAGAAGTCGGATGACCTCACAAAGAGGCTGGCAGTCTCCAACAACCTTCTCGCCTTAAGCCAGGGCAGTGTGGTAAGCTTTTTCACTGCCATTCGCCAGTTTCACTCGCTAGCTTTATCTGTATGAACTTTTGTTGACTGATAACCTTCTCGCAGGATGTCGAGACGACCGATCGAATGCATTCGCGCATAGCAGCCATGGAGGAGGAGAGCATGAGATTAAAGGCTGAGAACGCCCGCCTTCTGGACAACACCCTACTTCACTCTCACCCAGATCCACTCCAAGCTCCCCTGCCCACTCATTACTCTCTGGACGAGGTCGACGCCATTTGCCGAGACGTTAATATCAAGACAGCTGAGCTCGTCCTGAAGATGATGAAGGAGCTGGGGGTTGTCAGGGACAATGCCTAGACAGTCACAGTCCACGACTTGGTCCTCCGGATATATGGCGATACAGATGATAACTCTACTTCCAGTGACGAGGAGTGAAGGGGTGTCGATGTGTCTTGGGACTTCCCCCACTTTTTTGTCTCTTGTACTTGTATATTTTTCTGATATCGATATGTTTCATGGGAATACCTCCCGCTTTTCTTTCTGTAATGAACAAGGGGATTTTTATTATAACCTTTCGCTCCTTTTATTTCATTGCGCTTTATCTATTGCCATCTCGCTTGAAAATTAGTTCAGAGCGCTAGTCGTTGGACTTTTCCTCACCCCTGCCGAGCGCGAGACTGTCTATCCTTTTACTCTCGTCTCGCCGCGAGATGAACCCAGCACGGGTAGACCCTGGAGACCAAACTGCTCCTTACAATAAGACCCCCTTTTTACGCGAGACCTGTGCCTTTGACAGTGAATACCCGCTTGCTATGGGAGAGACACCCTTCGCCGAGCGCCAGTCTGAAATGTTCATCCTCACTTGTATTGCCCCAACCCCTCCTTCTCACAGGGATCTTCCATCAATTTCCTGATAAGTATAGGTACCCTTGTTTGAGAGCTCTTACCACTTGACTTGCCTCCGAGTGAGCCTACACCCCTGCTAGCTAGATGAGAGCCTGATCAGCGGGTCTGCTCGGAGTCTCCACTCCAAATCATCTCCAACCACCGAGTGAGCCTACATACCTACCAGCTAGATGAGAGCCTGGTCAGCGGGTTTGCTCGGGGTCTCCACTCCAATCCATCTCCAACCACCGAGCGAGCCTGCAACCATGCCAGTTAGATGAGATCATGGTCAGCGGGTCTGCTCAGGGTCTCCTCTCCAAACTGTCTCCAACCACCGAGTGATCCTACAGTCCTGCCAGCTAGATGAGAGCCTGGTCAGTGGGTCTGCTCAAGGTCTCCTCTTGAAACCAACTCCAACCACCGAGTGAGCCTACAACCTTGCCAGTTAGATGAGAGCCTGGTCAGCGGGTCTGCTCGGGATCTCCACTCCAATCCATCTCCAACCACCGAGTGAGCCTACAGACTTGCCAACTAGATGAGAGCTTGGTCAGCGGGTCTGCTCGGGGTCTCCTCTCCAAACCATCTCCAACCACCTAGTGAGCCTACATTCCTACCAGCTAGATGAGAACCTGGTCAGTGGGTCTGCTCGAGGTATCCTCTCCAAACCATCTCCAACCACAGAATGAGCCTACAGTCATGCCAGCTAGATGAGAGCCTGGTCAGCGGGTCTGCTCGGGGTCTCCTCTCCAAATCATCTCCAACCACCGAGTGAGCCTACAGTCCAGCCGGCTAGATGAGAGCCTGGTCAGCGGATATGCTCACGGTCTCCTCTCCAAACATCTCCAACCACCGAGTGAGCCTACAGTCCTGCCAGCTAGATGAGAGCCTGATCAGTGGGTCTGCTCGGGGTCTCCTCTCCAAACCATCTCCAACCACCGAGTGAGCCTACAGTCCTGCCAGCTAGATGAGAGCCTGGTCAGCGGGTCTGCTCTGGGTCCCCTCTCCAAACCATCTCAAACCACCGAGTGATCCTATAATCCTGTTAGTTAGATGAGAGCATGGTCAGTGGGTCTGCTTGGGGTCTCCGCTTAAAACCATCTCCAACCACCGAGTGAGCCTACAGTCCTGCCAGCTAGATTAGAGCCTGGACAGCGGGTCTGCTCGGAGTCTCCTCTCCAAACCATCTACTACCACCGAGTGAGCCTACAATCCTGCCAGCTAGATGAGAGCCTAGTCAGTGGGTCTGCTCAGGGTCTCCTCTCAAAACCATCTCCAACCACCGAGTGAGCCTACAGTCTGGCCAGCTAGATGAGAGTCTTGTCAGCGGGTCTGCTCGGGGTCTCCTCTCCAAACCATCTCCAACCACCGAGTGAGCCTACAGTCCTGCCAGCTAGATGAGAGCCTGGTCATCAGGTCTGCTCGGGGTCTCCTCTCCAAACCATCTCCAACCACCGAGTGAGCCTACAATCCTACAAGCTAGATGAGAGCCTACTCAGCGGGTCTGCTCGGGGTCTCCTCTCTAAACAATCTCCAACCACAGAGTGAGTCTACAGTCCTGCCAGCTAGATGTGAGCCTGGCCAACAGGTCTGCTCGGGGTATCCTCTCCAAACCATCTCCAACCACCGAGTGAGCCTACAATCCTGCCAGCTAGATGAGATCCTGGTCAGCGAGTCTGCTCGGGGTCTTCTCTCCAAACCATCTCCAACCACCGAGTGAGCCTACAGTCCTACCAGCTAGATGAGAGCCTGGTCAGCAGTTCTGCTCGGGGTCTCCTCTCCAAACCATCTCTAACCACCGAGTGAGCCTAGAGTCCTGTCATCTAGATGAGAGCCTAGTCAGCGGGTCTGCTCGGGGTCTCCATGCACCCAGTTCACTATTAATGCCATGAAAGAGGACACCTGCGATTTCATTATATCAGAAGGCCACATCAAAATTGAAAGTATTGAACGACGAAAAATGTAATGAACAAAGAGTGTTATGGATAAAATCTCTTTAAGTCATCGCAGGTGTGTCGAGACTTAAAATCTCTTTATGTCACCAGTTACTTCATTAAACTTTGTCTCAGTCAGCAAAGTGTCGAGATATTCCTGGAGGTGGTACCCTCCCGATTTCAAGACCTCCTTCACTACAAAAGGACCTTCCCAGTTGGGATTGAGCTTTCCTACTGAGGCTCCCCTGCCTGCTGCGTCCACCTTTTTGAGGACCAAGTCTCCCTTCTGGAACTGCTTGGTCCTTATATGCTTATCAAAGTACTTTTCCATCCGACACTTGACCTCCTCCTACCCGATCCGCGCCAAATCCCTGAGTTCTTCCACGAGATCAAGAGAGAGTTTTTGCTCTTCCACGTTCTCTGCCATCCATCCTTCATCTCCCTCCCTTGCAACAGCTACTCTTGGGGATGCGACCTCGAACTCTATTAGTATGATGACTTCTGAACCATAAGAGAGCTTAAATGAGGTCTCTCCTATGGCAGTGTTTGGTATTATCCTCAAGGCCTAGAGAACTGAAGGGAGCTGTTCCACCCAGCTCCCCCTTAGGTTCTCCACTTTCTTCTTTAAAAGATTAATGATGATCTTGTTTGCTGCTTCCACCTGTCCATTGCTCCGTGGATGATGAACCAAGGAAAAACGGAGGTCTATGCCCAGCTGGATGCAAAAATTGATGAATTTGCTGCTAGCAAACTATGGTCCGTTATCAGTTACAATGGCCAGTGATAGCCCATGACTGCAGATGATCTCTCCTCATATGAACTTTTTTACCACCTGCGATGTCACCTTAGCCAACGCCTTCACCTCCAACCATTTTGAAAAGTAATCCACCATGACCAGCAGAAACGTCCTCTAACCACTAGTCTGGGGAAAAGGACCCACAAGATCTAGCCCCCACATTGCGAAGGGCAAGGGAGCCATGATTGTTCGAAGCCTCTGGGCAGGAAGGAGTTGGAGGGGGGCGAACCCCTGACCCTTTGACATTTTTTACGAACTCGTCTGCATCTTTCCAGAGGGTTGGCCAGAAGTATCCCTACCTCAACACTCTCCCCTCTAAAGTCCGACTCCCTGAGTGACTCCCACATTCCCCTGAATGAATTTCTTCCAGGACCCTTGAAACCTCCTGATGGCCCGACCAACGCTTAAGAAAAGAGAGTAGCCGAACTAGCAATCCAACTAGGCAAGTATACCTATCGAACTGTAGTAAGGGGGCACAAGTGTCGTATTTAAATCCGGGAACTGTTGAATAAGCTTACTCACACGAAGGCTATTATTTTATCAACGAAAAATCTTAGGGTTAAAGAAAGCTAAATGCACCAAAGGAAATATTACATAAGAAAGAGGGCTACTTGCAATAAAAAAAAGAGAGCATAAAAGAAATGAATACACTGAAGGGTTCGAACGATGAGATGGAAAAGCACTCGATCAAGAATCACCTCGGCAAGAGTCGATTAAAAACACGATAAATAAACCTAAGTTTAGTAGGGTAAAGGTCCTTGACCGTGTAGGTTCCTAAAGCTTGAACATGCTTCTCTAGAAGTCATGCCCAACTGAGTTTAGAAAGGTCCGACCGACTCTCATCTAAATCGGAGGCCTAAAGCTCGCTTTACGCGGTGAACCCCACTATTGTATTTTACTCCAATCCGGGAGATTTAGACGTCTACCTCTCTCGAGGGGTGCGTACAACTCCCTTTACTCTTGAATGCTCACTTCAAACTATCGTCCTCTCAGCTAGCCAATAATGAAAGGAAAGGTTGAGAATATATATCGATAATATATCTCCAACCCATGATAAATCAAGAGTAATTCAAGGCCTAAAACCTAAAAAGAGAAGGTGAACTCAAAGCATCATAACTTAATCACTCGAACCTCGGATCATCAAGATCGAGTACAAGGAGGATTAGTTACTCATGGTGAAGTGGAGGGGGGATGAGTAGTGAATCATAAAGAACACAAAGTAGAAAGGGAAGAGAAAACAACACTACTTTATTAATGAACACAAGGATCTTACAACTTGAAAATAAGAGATTACAAGTGCATGAAAAGTAAAATCCTATTCTATCCCTACCATTAACAACTAAAGCAATTACAAAGGCTACTTCAAAAGCTTAAACTAAACTAGAATTAGGAAAAACTAAAATGAGAAAGAGAGAGAGAGAGAGAGAAAAAAAGCATGAAAAACTTCAGAAACCAAAAGGGCAGCACCTCCTTACACACTCCATGGCTCTCTTTGAAATAAGGGGGAGGGGTTGAATTTATAGAAATTCAAGAGGGGATGCCATGGCCAACGACACGGCCGTGTTGGTGGCCGTGTCCCATGCTGGTTGACTTTGGGCTTTGGTTCTAGCGGAAAATGATCATTGCAACGTCGAATCGGCGGGCACACCCATGCTGACACGACCAACGACATGACTGTGTTGGTGGTCATGTCCTCCACGGTTGATGGGCTTCGACGGGGGGGCGCATTAATGGCGGGTTACACACGTTGATGAGGTGGCGACATGCCTGGAGACACGGCCGTGTCGGTGGTCGTGTCCTGCTGTGGAAATTCATCGGCTCCTGGTGACACGGTACATGTTGACACGGCCAGTTTGACACGGCTAGAGACACGGCCATAAACATGACCGTGTTGGAGGCCGTGTCCAGCTCGGGATGGACTCTGGACTTTCCTCTGGTGGTTGATTCTTTGGGAACAAGCGACACATCCCATGATACGACCGTGTTGGTGGTCGTGTCAGGTCATTTTGGCTGAAAATTGAGAAAAACTACAAAAGAACACAAAAACATTAGTGACATAAATAAATACAAGAGAATGAGACATATAAGCTGATTAGACAAGATTTGCACAATAAAAACCTAAACAAAACTCTAATAACTTTAATATAAAAAAACTATCAAATTCCCTCAAGCTTAAGCTTTGATTATCCCCAAGCAAAAATATAAAAACTAGATAACCATAAAATAGGACTAATCAAAAAGTTCTAATTATGCCTATACAAGTACTATGCGAAATTCTAAGTATGGAAAAGGTGAAACGTGAATCTAAAACAATTATTTAGGTATGGTTTAACTTTTATAAACTTTACTTAAAGAAAATAAATCATCCAAAATTTTGACGAAATTCTTTAAATAGATTTAAGTAAAGCAACAAAAATGAAAAAACGCATTTAGTTATTACTAGATCCAAGCAACGCATTATAAGTATATCAGATAAATAACAAAAATCTAAGTTTAAATCCAAAACTAATACTGATTTACTTTTCTTCTTGTCTTAGTTATTTAAATAGAATTCAAAAGGCGTGAATCAAAAGGACTTAATAGGACCGAAACGTTTGGTTTAGGACTATGATTAAGAGTGGAATTCAAAGATAAATTGGGAGACTTAGAATCACACTAAACCAAAACAAAGAGTTTCAAAAATTTTCATTTTGAACAAAATATTTTCTTTTTTTTTTCTTTTCCATTTTTTTTATTATTCTCTTTTTCAAAACAAAGGCCATAAATATTCTTATTTTCATTTTGAATTGGCCAAAAACAAACACACATTTATTTTGAGCATACTTTTTCAAAAAACTTCTCCAAAAATATGACAAAATAACCTATCATAATCATAAAAATTCTTTTTGAAACTCAAAAAGACAAGTGTGATTAGATAGGTTTGGAAATTTGGGCTTTGGTTAAAATGATATAAAAAGAGGAGCTATCAAATGAAATTGAAAAAAGGCTCAAAAGTGACTAACTAGTGGTGAAAGTTTTTAGGTTGGCAGGAAAAGCTCAAACGAAAACAAAAACGGCCTAAATCATTTTCACGCTTTTAAATTTATTTAAATTATAGATTTGAAAATTTTTAAAAAGCAAGTCCAAGATAATAAAAGAAGATTGATGAAATTATCTTTAAAATAGAAATAATAGGTGACTTGGATCGTTCACATTTACTACGTTATTCAAAAGTTGTCCTTACAAAAATTATCTAAAAACGAAAAAGAAAATAGTGGATGATGAATTTTTGAGAAAGAAAAGAAAATAAAGAACAAAACATAATAGAAATACGAGTTTTAGGAAAATATTTCACCTTAACATGCTACCGTGAATTAGAAATACAGCATGACCAACATTTTATTTGTGAAACATAATTAAAAAAAGGATTAGAAAAATTATAATTAGCTAAGTTGTTTATAAGGAATTTTGAGAAAAACAAAATAAAAACAAGGGGTATTATTGAAATACCAAAATGTCTAAACTATTAAAAAAAACAAAAAGCATATTTTTTTAAAATTTGAAATATTCTCTTTTTTTTTTTATTTTGGAAATATTTTCTTTGTTTTTTTGGAATTTTAAGATATTCATTTTTTTTGGTTTTTTGAAAAAATATTCACAAAAAGCATGAAAAATATTCACAAAAAATAAAAAGGAGGAAGTCCTCCCCCAAGATTAAAATGGACATTGTCCTCAATGGAGAAGGAGTTTAGAGAGAGAGAGAAAATTAGAGTACAGAATTGAAAAACAGGATTGAAAAAAAAACAGGTACTTCCCCGGATTTATTTGATGCGAAAGTTGAGTGATGCCGCTCCCCCATGCTTGCTCTTTGGATCTTCATGAAGTGTCTTCTTTGGACTTCGTTATGGATTCAGCGACGTTGGAGCAGGCGATCGCAGAAGCTTCAGCTTGTCGGAGCCGTCCGGTGCAAAAAATATAAAATAAAGAAAACAGAAAAAGATAACTTGGGTTGCCTCCCAAGAGCGCCCTTTGTTTAAAACGTCATTTGAGCTCGACGCAACAAAATAATATTGTCTAAGATTATTGTCTAAAACAAAGTTCAAAGAAATACTTCAAAGTTTTAATAAAACAAAGTTCCAAACTAATCAAAAGTTAGATCATGAAGGATATAGTTAACATAGTTAGGACTGACATCATCACAGAAATACAGTTTAAGACGCTGACCATTCACTTTGAAATTACCCTTATCAGGGTGGGAAATCAAAACAGTACCATAAGGAAAAACTCCTAAAACAGTAAATGGCCCAGACCAATATGATTTTAATTTTCCAGGAAATAAACGTAAACGAGAATTATAAAGAAGAACCTAGTCGCTTGGCAAGGTTTTTGGGTGCCTTAAGTGCTTATCGTGAAAGCGTTTCGTCCGCTCTTCATAAAGTTTGTTTTTTTCGTACGCGTTAGAGTGCCACTCGTCGAGTTTGTTGAGTTGAAATTTTATAAGGTCGCCGATAGAGTGGGGATCAAAGTTTAAGAATCGCAAGGCCCAAAAAGCGCGGTGTTCTAATTCTACGGGTAAATGATACTATTTTCCATAAACCAACTGATACGTCGTACATCTGAGGGCGGTTTTGTAAGCTGTTCGGTAGGCCCATAGAGCATCGTCTCATTTGGTTGACCAGTCTTTCCTAGTTGTGGAAACACTCTTTTCTAAAATTCTTTTTATTTCTCTATTCATTACTTCGACTTGTCCGTTAGTCTGGAGGTGGTAGGCAGTTGAAAGCTTATGAGTAACGCCATATTTAATAAGGATTTTGGAAAACTGCGCGTTACAGAAATGAGAACCCCTGTCACTAATGATGGCGCGCGGCGTACTGAATCGAGAAAATAATTTTTTTAAAAATGTAACTATGACTCGGGCGTCATTCGTACGAAGAGCTTGAGCTTCAGCCCATCACGACACATATTCAACGACAACTAAAATAAACTTATTTCCGAAGCTAGAAGGAAGAGGGCCAACAAAATCAATTCCCCAGAGGTCAAAAATTTCGCACTCAAGGAAATAATTTTGTGGCATTTCATTTTTATTGGAAATGTTGTCCGACTGTTGGCAACTATCACACCTACTCACAAAGGCTTGCGCATCTTTAAACAGGCTAGGCTAGTAAAAACCTGAGCAAAGCACCTTGTGGGCGGTGCAAGCAGCTTGATAGTGCCCACCAGTCGGACCTTCATGTAAGTGCTTTAAAATATCTAATCCTTCTTCATAAGAAACACATCTCCTTATCACTTGGTCCACACAGACTTTGAAAAGATGCAGGTCCTCCCAAAAATAGTTCTTCAACTCAGAAAAGAATTTCTTCTTTTGTTGAGAGGAGAACTCTTTTGAGAGCACACGAGCCACTAAGTAGTTGACAATATGTGCAAACAAAGGAGAAGGAGAAGTGCTAATTGAAAGCAGCTTCTCATCAGGAAAATAATCATTAAATGATTTTTCATCTAGATTTTCAATAAAAGGATTATCTAAGCGCGAGAGGTGATCGGCAGCCAAATTCTCAGCTCCTCGCTTATCACAGATTTCTAAGTCAAACTCATGGAGGAGTAAGACCCAGCAAATGAGGCGCGGTTTGGCATCCGTTTTGGCAAGAAGATATTTGAGGGCCGAGTGCTCCGTAAAAATGATAATTTTTGAAAGTGTAATATAAGGGCAAAATTTATCAAAAGAGAATACTACAGCTAGGAGCTCCTTCTCGGTTGTGGTGTAATTTTCCTGTGCAGATGTGAGCGTATTACTTACATAATAGATGGGGTGGAAGTTTTTAGATATGCGTTGACCTAATACGGCTCCCACCGCAAAACTACTCACACTGCACATTATCTCAAAGGGAAGGTCCCACACCAGAGCTATCATAATCGGGGCATTAATTAATTTTTCTTTTATTAAATTAAAAGCAGCTAGGCAAAAGTCATCAAAAATGAATGGGGCGTATTTTTCTAAGAGATGGGTAAGGGGTTTGGTGATCTTAGAGAAGTCCTTTATGAAACGACGGTAAAAGCCAACATGCCCTAGGAAACTTCTTATAGCTTTGATGTTCATAGGTGGCGGCAGCTTCTCGATAACTTCTATCTTAGCAACGTCTACTTCAATACCTCTTGAAGAAATTTTATGACTCAAAACTAACCCTTCCCTCACCATAAAATGACATTTTTCTAAATTTAGGGCAAAGTTAGTTTCTTCGCATCTTTCTAAGATTTTTTCGAGATTTTCTAAACAACTATCAAATGCGTCACCTAACACGGAGAAATCATCCATGAATACCTCCATAATGCTTTCTATATACTTGTCAAAGATAGCGAGCAAACATTGCTGGAATGTAGCTGACACATTGCACAATCCCAACGGCATCCTTCGGTAAGCGAAGGTGTCGAAGGGACAAGTGAACATAGTTTTCTCTTGGTCCCCGGGAGAGATGGGGATTTGAAAATACCCCGAGAGGCCACCGAGAAAACAATAAAAGCTATGGCCATATAATCGTTCTAAAATCTGATCGATGAAGGGTAAGGGAAAATGATCCTTGATTTTGGCATCATTTAACTTACGATAATCTATACACATTCGACAC
This sequence comes from Platanthera guangdongensis, assembly GCA_039583875.1. Lineage (NCBI taxonomy): Eukaryota > Viridiplantae > Streptophyta > Magnoliopsida > Asparagales > Orchidaceae > Platanthera > Platanthera guangdongensis. The sequence continues at coordinate 3,952,591 of CM077165.1, forward strand.
CCGGTCACCGTCCGTGTCGGGATTAATTCATTATTCTCATTGCTAACTACCGTTATCCCTCCCTTCTTTAGTACTACCTGGACTGGGCTAACCCACTTACTATCAGATATAGGATAGATAATTCATGCATCTAATAATTTCATAACCTCGCCCTTAACTACTTATTTCATGTTGGGGTTTATACGACGCTGAGGTTGTATAGAGTTACGCGAATTATCTTCCATTAAGATTTTGTGAGTGCAGAAAGATGAGTTTATGCCATTGATATCAGATATATGCCAAGCAATAGCTCGGCGATTCTTACGTAGAACTAAAAGGAGTTTATCATTTTGCACATCTGTGAGGTAGGCTGAAACTATGATGAGCAGCTTGGAGTCCTTTTCTAAGAAAGCGTATCTAAGATGCTCGAGTAGTTCTTTCAATTACAGGGTAGGGGGGTCTTCATACGAGGTTTTAGAAATTCTTTATTTTTCAAAATTAATGTCCTTGTAGACTTTTTTATGTGTAAAATTAAAATGGGCGGGGCTAGCGACCATGGCGGCTTCTTGTAGTGATGCAGTTGGAAGAGTAGAAGAGTAACAAAAATCAGAAAATTCTTTTTCAAATTTTGAAAGGTGATAGGAGGATTGTTCACTTAGGTGTAGCGATTCAGTTGGAGGAGTAGAGGAGGAACAAAAATCAGAAAATTCTTTTTCAAAATCAGAGAGGCGACAGAAGGATTCTTCACTTAGGGCATCTATGAAAAAACAAGAGTCATCATTTGCTATGGTGTTCTTCATCGAGGGGGTGATAGAGAAAGTTACTTCGTCATCACCTACGCAAAGGAAGAGCTTACCATTGCTTACATCAATGATGGCTCGGGAGGTGGCATGGAAGGGTTGGCCAAGGATCAGGGGAACCTCGACGTCTTCTTCGATGTCCGATATAACAAAGTCCACCAGGAAGATGAACTTGTCGACTTTAACTAGGACATACTCCACGATTCCTAACGGGTACTTGACAGATCTATCGGCTAGCTGGATACTCATGCATGTGGGATTGATGTTACCAATTCCTAACTTCATAAACAATTAGAGGGGCATCAGGTTAATACTCACACCTAAGTCGGCTAATGCGTGCTTAACAAAAAGATCACCAAAGACACACGGAATAGAAAAACTACCCGGGTCACTGATTTTCTTTAGTAAACCGTTTGTCAAGACCTCCGAGCACTCGACATTTAACGTGACATGCGAAAGGTTCTCTAACTTCTTCTTGTTGGTCAGGAGGTCCTTAAGATACTTAGCGTACTTTGACATCTGGGATATGGCTTTGTGGAAGGGCAGATTTATGTGGATTTGTTTAAACATTTCTAAGAAATGGGTGTATTGATCATCCTGATGTTGTTTATTAAGTTCAGAAGGGTATGACGGGGTTGGATTATTTTTAAAGGTGGGTGGTGGAGTGAGTTCTTTTTCTAAAACAGGGGTGATAACTTCTTCAGCAGAGGGTGGAATTTTTAAAATGGGAGTGGAGCTTTGATTTTTTAAAGCGGGAGCAGAGCTTACCTCGGGCTCTTCACTTACAATACCGGTAACTTGCTTCCCACTCCGAAGAGTTATAGCTTTCTCTTGCTCTCTTGGGTTGGGTTTGGTATTGGAAGGAAGAGACCCTGCGGGTTGCTCAAAAATTATTTTAGCAAGCTGTCCTACTTGATTCTCTAAATTTTTAACTCTTCCAGTTAAGGTTCTTATCGTAGCGTCATTTGTGGTGATATATTTAGAAAGTAACTCCTCCAAGCTTGGAGGTTTTGGAAAGTTCTGAAGAGGTGGAGGCGGTGCAAAAAAATCATTTTGAGGTGGTGGACGTATTACATTCGAAGGATTACTCCACGAAAAATTCGGGTGATTTCTTAAAGCAGGATTAAAACTATTCGGAAAATTAAAACCAGGAGGATGAAAATTCGCAGCAAAAAATTATTAAAAGCATTTCTAGGCATATTATTATTAACAAAATCTAATTGTTCTGGAGCTGGAGTTGCAGATTCTCATACCTGAGGGGTGGAGGCAGCAGTCATCTCCGTAAGTTTTTTGCTTAATATTTCAACTTGAAAAGCAAGCTGGGAGACGTTGTCCACTTCAAAGATACCCGCAGGTTTGTTGGGGCGAGACCTAGGCACATTCCACTGGTAAGTGTTCATGGCCATGTCCTCAAAAAGCTCAAGAGCTGCTTCCGCGGTCTTATGGTTTAAAGTACCGCCAGAAGCTGCGTCTATCACTTGCTTTGTACTTTGATTTAGTCTGTTATAAAACATCTGCACTTGTAGCCATACAGGTAGAGCGTGGAGTGGACATCGTCTTAATAATTCTTTAAATCTTTCCCAGGTTTCATAAAGGGTTTTCGAGTCTATTTGTCCAAAGGCAGAAATATCGTTCCTAAGTTTTGAGGTTTTAGCTGGCGGAAAATACTTCGCCAAAAAGTTTTTCAGTTAATTGAGTCCAAGTTGTGATTCTATTCTTAGATAGAGTGTTCAGCCACTGCTTAGCCTTAGTTCTAAGGGAGAAAGGAAATAATCTTAGCCTAATAGCATCATTTGTGACACCATTTATCTTGAAGGTGTCACAAATCTAAAAAAAGCTTGTTATATGTGCGTTCTGATCTTCATCTTGAAGTCCGTCAAATTGTACATACTGCTGCACCATTTGAATTATGCTAGGCTTCAGTTCGAAATTATTATTAGCTATTGTAGGGCGAACTATGCTAGTTTCTGTACCCTCGAGATTCGGTCGTGCATAATGGGACATAGGCCTTTACACGACTTCATCCACATGGGGCTCTTCCATTCTTAAAGTAGAAAATGACTCGAAATCCTCAACCTGTATTTGGAGAGTAGGGCCTTGAAATCGCGATCTTCTCCGAGAGTACGCTCAATTTTGTGGTCCAAGTCCAAAATAGCTGACGGATTCCCGCGGGTCATGCACTAAAAGAAGAGAAGATGAAGAAAGAAAAATAAATAAACAAGAAAAAAGAGTTACTAATTTATTTATTTTTGAAATAGATTTGTTTATGTTTTAACTCCCGAACTTCCCAAGGGCTACCCGGTGAAGGGTTCACAAGGTACTAGGCAAGATATCGGCACTTAAAACCGCTTTGCCCTTTTCGAGAGAGTTAGGTGGTTTAGAAAAATTGTGATGTGGATTTCTATTAATAGCGGTAATATAATTTTTTTTTATTTTAAATTTTTTTTAAAAATGAACGTCAAGGAATTGAACCTATTCACCCCCCCTCTAGGTGTTTAGGAACCAATTCTTTCAATTCCCTTTCCTAGTGCCAGTCAAAATGATCTCTTGATCACTTGACCTTCTTATTTGGCACTCCCCTTTGAGGAAGGAGATGTCATAACCTAGATCACTAAGTTGACTTATGCTGATCAGGTTATGTTTTAGACCCTTCACATAAGTCACTTTAGTGATAGTAATTGAATCACTAAGAATGTTACCAAGTCATTTGATGATTCCTTTTTCTGATCCACCAAAGATTACTTTGGGTCCATTCTCTATGGGTACATAGTACCTCAACATTCTTATTGTTTCAGTCATGTGTTTGGAACATCCACTATCCAAGTACCATATAGGGGTATGGTCACTTGGATTCACTTGCATCAAATACAGAATCACTTACCCTTAGAACCCAAATTGTTATTGGGTCCTAGGTCATTGTTAGGTTGAAATCATGCAGCTTTTTTGACAGGTAGACTACTCTTAGTTTTAACACTTGTGTTGAACCAACAATCCCTGGCAAAATGGCCCACCTTGCCATAGCACTAACACTCAAACCTATTATATCTTCTCTTAGGTACAGACTTTACTGCTTTGTTGCCAACTATTCTTTTGAGTGTAGGTGCTGGAGCAGTAAACCCCAAGAATTCCTCTTGAACCTGATGGGCTTGCCTATAGTGTGTTCTATTGGCATTTGCACCCTTGCCCATGAGATCTTCATACTCACAGTGACCATGAGTACTATAATGATCATACCTGTTTGTTGGTTGCATCACTCTCCTAAAGAAAATAGGGGGCTTTGTAGCTAGTGACTGTGTTTGGGCCTTACCTTTTCTATGAGAATTGGTGGCCCTAGTTCTGCCCTTGAAACCTAGACCAGTTTTTCCTTTATGAGAAATGAAATTATCTATTAAGGGCAAGACTGATTTTGGCTTAGAGAATTTAGCCACTAACTCTCTTTCTTGCTGAAGTTTTGCCTCAAGTTTCTTTATGTGATTTTCCGTAAAAGAGATTGTGGCCATCTGAATAACAGTAATGTTTTTCAGTTTGGCAATCTCCTTCAGTTTTGAATCTATCAACACGGCTGAATCTGATGCAGCCTGCTTCAGAGACTCAATCTCTTTGGTCTGCTCCTTGACAAGAAACTTGCTCCTCTTCAGAGCTTGCAACAACCCACCATACTCATTAATGAGTTGATGTACATCCCCTTCAGATTCAGAACCATCCACATCTCTTGATGCAGAGGTTTCTGATTCTAATGCAGTGCAGTAATCTGAAGCTGAGGGAGAACTGTATACCTTATTAAGACCAGGCTGATCCTGGCACTGATCATTTTTTGATAGAGCCATCAGCCCTCTACAATAATAGTCTTCTGCTCCATTTATGGAGTCCAGCATTTGTAGGAATTCTAGTTCCCTAGAATCCTCTTCTGTTGAGATCAACCCAACATATGCTTCTGCATTATCTTCTTCTCCTGATCCTGAAGATGAAGAGTCTGTCCAACTCTTCTGCTTCTGAGCAACAAGGGATTTCTCCTTCTTTCCTTTCACTTGATGCTTCTTCTTATCTTTAGATTCAGTCCTTTTGTCTCGACAGTCAGCTATGATATGTCCAGGCCTGTTGCAATAATAACAAACAATCTTAGAATTAGTTTGTTTACTAGGTTTTGAGGCATACCTGTCCTACTTGGGAGTCTTCTATTTCTTGTAATACTCATCCTTGGAAAAGGATGTTGATGGCCTAGTTCTCCATTTCTTATTTTTCATAAACCTTTGAAATTGCCTTGTAAAGGCAGCAATGACCTCATCAGTGGTGTGGCTATCTGATGTGATGTTGTCAAGATTTTCTTCTTCAGCCTCAGCACTCCTTCTGGGTGGAGAAGGAGACTTTCTCCAACCCTTTCTTGTGTCTTCAGCCTTGAAGGCTACAGACCTTTCTTTGAACTCAGACCTACTGCTTTTCTCCTCCTCTTTTCTGGCAGTGAGCTGCATTTCATATGATAGCAACTTTCCAAATAGTGTGGGTGGAGGTGTATCAGCAAGCTTGGCCACTTCTCTGATGGCACATATTGAAAGATATGGTACCTAAACACCTAGAGGGGGGGGGTGAATAGGTGACCTAAACCTTTTTTTAACTTTTGTTTGGCAGCACAACAGTTTTTCACAGATTATTACAGTTAACAGCAATTACAGAAATCACACAGTAAAGCCACAACACAGCACAGCACAGCAGACACACTAATTTTATAGTGGTTCCCCAATCTTTGGGTACATCCACTTTCCCCCTTCGCCTTTCTAGCAGTGTACTAGATTCGGCCAAACTTCTCCACTAGCTCAGAACCCAACAAGGTTCCTACCTCAGGCCCAAAGCCTTACACTCAGCCAAAAGGCCTACACTCAGCCACCCAGGCCTACACTCAGCCAATCAAGGCCTACACTCAGAGTTCTTCAACTCCTACACTCAGGCACCAAGCCCTACCCTCAGCCTTTATAAAATAGGCTTACAATCACTCAGATCCAATGGATCTTACAAGTTATAATAGAAAATATAAATGCTAACTCTACAACCCAGAAAAGATGAGAGGAGTTGAGAGTTTCTTGAAGAGTTCTTGGAAGAACTCAGCTTGATCCAAACTGACTTAGCTTTCTTCAAAGCTTCTTGAGTAGAACTGAATTAGTCTGAATCTTCTGCAGTTGATCCTTGATCTCTGCTTCTTGAAATCCAGATGACTCTGAATTCTTCTTTTCAGCCTTAGTTCCAAAGACTGAATCCTTGGTTGGAGCTCTCTCTCTCCAACTACTTAGATCTGCAGTTGGACTGCCTGATCTTCTTGTGTTGATCTTCTGTGTATCACTTCTTGATTAAGTCTGATCAACTACTTCAGTTATTCTCACAACATGTAATGATAATGAACAACCTTCTATATATTAACCACTTGTTCTGTAAACTGTGGGTGCCTATTTATAGGCTTCCTTTATGGTAACCGGCTGATCCGGTTTATAACAGACTTCTGACTTCTCTGACAGTTGATGTAGACTGGCTGGATCGGCAGCTGTCTTGTCAACCAGTCACTTCTTGAAATTCCTCTAACTGTCAGTTAGTGTCGAGACTTTCTGTTCTTAAGTGTCGACACTTATAGACCAAGTGTCGACACATGTTATGTGTAAGTGTCGACACAAGTCTACAAGGTGTCGACACAATCCTTGTATGTCTCGACACAGTTTCTTCTGCATGTGTCGACACTGAAATTGAGTGTCGACACAAGTACTTGTACTTCATCCTTTAACTGTATTCTTCTAAGTGTCGACACATCTCCTTTGTGTCGACACATCTTCATGTGTTGAAACTGTCAAGTGTCGACACTGCTTCTTGGTGTCGACACAAGTCTTCATTCTTGATTCTTCAGCTGAGTGTCGACACATTCCCTTAGTGTCGACACTTATACTTTGAATATTTTACAACTTTTCTGTTCTTTGCTAAGTGTCGACACAGCTCCTTGTGTCGACACTTTCTTCAAGTGTTGAGTCTTCTGGTGGTGTGTCGACACATTGTGCTGAGTGTCGACACATTCTTCAAATACTGAGTCTTTAGCTAAGTGTCGACACAATGTGTTGAGTGTCGACACTTACTTCCAGTGCTGAGTCTTCTGCATAGTGTCGACACATTGTGTTGAGTGTCGACACTTGTACTTAGAATCTATAGACTTTTGCTGAGTGTCGACACTTACTTCAAGTGTCGACACTTTCTGGTGTAGACACAGCTCTTCTGGGTGTCGACACTTCTGCTAAGTGTCGACACAGCTTTTCTGCATTCTTCTACACTGAGTGTCGACACAGCTCCAAGTGTCGACACTTTCTGACTGGTGTCGACTCTTCTTCCCAGGTGTCGACACAATGACTCCAAGTGTCGACACTGCATGTCTGGGTGTCGACACAAGCTTTCTCAAGTGTCGACACTTTGCCTCTGGGTGTCGACACATGGACTTAGAAATTTTCAGCTTCAGTCCAGTGTATATCTAACCTGCACAAGTAACTCAAACAAACATCAAATACATTCTGATGTATATCATTGAGTTAGGTGAGGCTTCTTCAAATCAGGTACATTTGACCAATGTACCCAACAATCTCCCCTATTTGGAGAAGTCATAACCCTTAGTCAATGATATACACCACTCATAATTAAAAATTACAAAATGATGTAAAACATATAAATGACAACAGGGTAAACTTGAACATGTAGTAAAGCACACATGTATACTTTTAAACATTGCAGAACAATTAAGAAACACACATATTTCAGAACATTCATACTATATTTATCATATACTGTTCCAATAATGTTTCTTATACATTTTCAATGAAGTATTACAATGTTTATCATTTAACAAATAAGCATCAAGTTAATTCCTAATCTAATGCTGATCAGGTTCTTTGATGACAATCCCTTTTCCAGCTTTAACTTGAGCTTTCACAGCAGCAGCAGCAGCAGGCTCAGCTTCAGCAGTCTTCTTCCCTTTTAGATCTTTCTTCTTCTGTTCTTCTGCTTTGATCTTTTGCCTCTCAAAATAATGATAGGGCTTAGGAAAGTACTTGCTAGGCTCCACAGCTGTTGGAGGTAGCTTTCCTAACTTAGCCTTCCTTCTATGTTGGACAATGGCTTCTTGCCTACTTTCATGCTTTCTCCATTCAGCCTCTGAGAACCACTTGTTTCTCTCATGGGCATTGTCCTTGGCTGCTTTCCAGGCTGTAAGAATTATGTTCCTAGAAGTAGGGCTCCATTGTTCAAAATCTGGCTTTTGCTCAGCAATTTCCCTAAACTTCTTCTTGGACAGCCTAGTTTCTTCTTCCTTGTCCAAAGCCTCTTGCATTGCAGCTGTGATAGGTTGAACAACCTTTTCCAGAATAATATTAGGCTTGCCAGCAGGTGGACTATACATTGTGCTAATATCTGCATGAATCATTTCAAAGTCTGGAGGTGGATAGATTACATCAGCCACTGCTTGTTGCTCACCTCCAAGATATGTGCCTTGAATGCCAGATTCACCTACTTCATTGTCATCACACAGGGGAGGATATCCAAGTGTAGCCCTTATAGAATTTGAAATCCATTTTGCATGCTCAGAACTGGTTTTGACTAACACTCTCTCCCCCTTTATGACTTCTTGGGCCACATGATCTCTCACATCATCTTTCTGGAATCTAATTTGGCTATCCAAATACCTTATGCCTCTTTAAAGAAAGGTCTAAGCTTTGTAAGCTGTTCTGAAATGACCTTTTGTGAGTCTTTTATGGCAGTCTGTACAGCAGCAATCTCTGCTTGAAATATCTTATCAAAATCAGCCTTTGCAGCAGCAGTGGAGGTTGAAGGTTCATCAGACTTTTTCTTGATTTCTGTGACTATTGCATTGTGAGATGCAGTCAGATTATCATTCATCCTTAACTGATTCTCCAGCACATAGCCTTGCTTGCGTGCTATATCATCCACTTTCTCTTTAATTGTTTCTTGATGTTTAGCCAGATATACCACAGCATTAGCACCCTTGGTAAAACAATCAGTCATTTCCTTTTTATTAAGGTTCATTTCAAACCTTATTGACTTGATTTCCTGTCCCAGATCAGATTGTAGAGCTTTGTGTCCTTCATCAACATAAGTTTCAAAGCCTTCCTTTGTTCATCCATCTTGATTTGCAAGGCAAGCAATAGAGCACTGTAATCAGTGGATGGAGCTTGTTGAACTAAGGAATGCTGAGCAACTGTTTGTAGAGCCTTCTTATAGCTCTGGCTCCTTCTCTTGAATACAAAGAACTTCTTTTTCTGAGCTTGCTCAGCTTCATCATCTTCAGATTCAGATGTACTTGCTATATCCACCCTATCCTTAGGGCTGGATTGTTTTTCAGTTTGCACATCTTGTGCCTTCTCAGTATCTAGCCTTATAGGCTCTTCCACAACTTCAATGTTCTCCCCCTCAGCAGCAGCATCCTTTACTGCATCAGCATCATTCTTTGCCATATCAAAATCTTCTTGATCCAAGTTCAAAAATAGATCTTCCATTGTATATTCTGCTGGAGACTGTGCAGGAGATGTACTTGGTTCTTCAACCACTGTATCAGGTATCACAACAGATGTGTCTGGAAGAACAACATCTGGTTCTTGGTTTGCTGCTGATTTTGCTGATGACATCAGACAATTCAGAATCTAATACAGAAAAATCTAATGTATTAAGGTCAGAAAGTACCTCTTGGATGATAAGAGTAGCCTGCTCACTATCCAGTGTAGATGGATGTTCTACAGCTGGAGGCTCCCCCTGGATATCAGCTGGCTCCTGAGGAGCAGGTGACTTTGCTGCAGTCACATCTACTGGACTTTCAGGAGTGAAGACCACATGTTCTTCACTGCCTGAGCTGCTGGAGGACTCTTGAGGCACAGCAGCTGTCTTCCTCTTTTCCTGGGAGGAGAGTCTCTCTTAGAAGCTTGTTTCTCAGGGGTGGCCAAGTCCTTTGACACCAGCACCCTTTCCCATCTTGAGAATATTCTTGAGTCCATTCTCCTCATATGATTGATCTTAGATCCTGCAGCAGAGCTCATTACCTCTGGAATTGATCCAGCCAGGTAGAGACTTATTATCCTGCCCAGATTGGGCTTCTTCAGGCTTTCTTTCACTTTCTCAAAACCACACATTGACCAGTCTGTCTTAAGATTGAAGATGATTCTGGTCATGATTTCAAACATGGAGGCAGACACCCTGTCATGCCCTCCTGGTTTGCTCAGGATTACCTTGCCTACAACTTCAGACAAGAACTTGCCTTGATTGTTCATCCCCTTCCTGTTGAAGACTGATCCCACCTTCATTTTGGATCCAGTCCACACCAAGTAAGAGCTTCCCTGGTCTTAGAAGCAGTTACTTCCTCTTCATCTTGAATCTTAGGTAGCTGAAGTACCTTTCTCAAAGACTTGGGGGATAGTTTGACTTTGGTGCCATGCACCCTGGACTTGATTCTGAATCCAGAGTCGTCCACAGTTGCTCCAGTAAGAAATTCAATCACTTCTTTCTTCCATATCTTGGTTGGCTCTGAAACCAAGTATTCCAGTCCTGAATCGCTGACTAGGGTAATCACTGATTTGAATTCCTGATCGCTGTCGTCAAAGGCGCCTCGCACGAGCTCATAGCCCTCGTTGACGTTCTCTTCCAGCTTGGGAGCCATTAGGGTTTGAAGATTTAGTCTTGAGATGAGAGAAATGTCGACACAAGAGTTTAGGTCTCGAAACTTTGAAAGCGTGTCGACAATCAAAGACAGAACCCTATTTATACCTTTCTTGTTTGAAGACGAACAGGCGGGAGGAATTTCTAATGATGTGTCGACACTGTCAATAAGTGTCGACACTGACTTATAATGTCTCGACACTCATGTGTCGACACAAACTTAGTCAACAGATTTTATGTGTCGACACTTGGTTAAGTGTCGACACCACTATACTCGACATGTGTCGAGACTTTACTTAGAAAAATTCTGAGTAAAACTTAAGTGTCGACACTTTATTGGATGTGTCGACACCTACTCGACATGTGTCGACACTAACATTCTGAAGTGTCGACACTAACTTCCTAGATGTGTCGACACCATTTTCTTGAAGTGTCGACACTTACTATTCTGTGTCGACATAGACTTGTCTATGTGTCGACACCTTTTTACTTAGCCAATTTTTGTTCTGTATACTTAGTCTAAGTTTATCATACCTAGTTCAATTTTGAACCTATTAAACTTAGCTTCATCTAAGGGCTTAGTGAACATATCAGCTATCTGATTATCTGTTTTAACATATTCAAGTGCAATATCATTTCTTTCTACATGCTCCCTAAGAAAGTGATATTTTATCTCAATATGTTTAGTTCTACTATGAGATACAGGGTTATTAGCTATGGAAATAGCACTAGTAGAATCACAATAAAGTGGAGTTCTACTTACCTGACATCCATAGTCTTCTAGCTGATGTTGAATCCATAGAAGTTGAGCACAGCAACTTCCTGCAGCTATATACTCTGACTCAGCTGTGGAGATGGCCACACTGGTTTGCTTCTTACTACTCCATGAGATGAGTCTTCCACCTAGGAATTGACATGATCCAGTTGTGCTTTTTCTATCTTCTTTGCATCCTGCAAAGTCTGCATCTGAATAGCCTGTTAGATCAAAATCTCCATTCCTAGGGTACCAGAGGCCTAGATAGGGTGTGCCCTTTAGATATCTCAAGATTCTCTTGACTGCAGTCAAGTGAGATTCTTTGGGGCAGGCTTGATACCTGGCACAAACACATGTAGCATACATAATGTCAGGCCTACTTGCAGTCAAGTATAGTAGGGAGCCAACTATCCCTCTATACAAGGTTTCATCCACAGGTTTCCCTGCATCATCCTTGCTTAGAGACATACTTGACCCCATAGGAGTCTTCATGGTACTGGAGGAATCCATACCATATTTCCTTATGAGTTCTAGGGTGAACTTAGACTGACATATGGATAGACCACTTTCAGTCTGTTTAACTTGGAGACCCAAGAAAAACTTCAGTTCTCCCATACTACTCATTTCAAATTGACTCTGCATAAGCTTTGCAAACTTTTTGCAAAGGCTACTTTCAGTAGACCCAAATATAATGTCATCTACATATATTTGGACAAGTATTACTTTGCCTCTAGATTCCCTAAGGAATAGAGTCTTATCTATTTTCCCCCTTGTGAACTTGTTCTCAATGAGGAAACTAGATAGGGTTTCATACCAAGCTCTAGGAGCTTGCTTTAACCCATACAATGCTTTCCTAAGTCTATAGACATAATGTGGAAAAGTAGGATCAACAAAACCTGAGGGCTGCTCCACATATACTTCTTCTTTTAAATTACCATTAAGGAATGCTGACTTCACATCCATTTGGTATACTTTGAATCCTTGGTAGGTTGCATAGGCCAAGAACATCCTTATGGCTTCCAGTCTGGCTACTGGAGCAAAGGTTTGATCAAAATCAATACCTTCTTCTTGCCTATATCCTTTTGCAACCAATCTTGCCTTATTCTTAATGATGACTCCTTGTTCATCTAACTTGTTTCTGTAGATCCTTTTGTTCCTATCACATTGTGATCTTTAGGCTTAGGAACTAAGTCCCAAACCTTGCACCTCTTGAACTGGTTTAGCTCTTCCTGCATAGCTTCAGTCCACTGTGGATCTTGTATTGCTTCTTCAAATTTCTTTGGTTCTATTTGAGACAGAAAACTTGAATAGACTACAGCATTCTGATTTCTGCTCCTTGTCTGAACACCTTGTCTTGGATCTCCAATTATCAGCTCTACTGGATGATCTCTTAGATGCCTGTTGGCTGGAGGCATCCTTACTTCTGGTTGTACTTCTACAGCATCTTCATTATGCTGAGTTCCTTGAACTTCTTCAGCTCCTGGTACATGTAGTTCTCCCCCTGGACATAAGCCATCTTCTTCTACTTGCTGTCTTGCAGCAGGTACATCTTCCATGGTTAGCTTGTCCATTTCTTAGAAAGACCTGTGGGGCTGCACACACTACTAGACAACTCATTGTTAATAAGAAGTGTCTCATCAAAAACTACATGCACAGATTCCTCTACAACTTGTGTAGTCAAGTTGTAGACTCTATAAGACTTACTATTACTGCTGTACCCAACAAACACTCCCTCTTGGGATTTGGCAGCAAACTTAGTTAAGTAAGTCTTCCCATTGTTAAGTATGAAGCATTTACAACCAAAAATCCTGAAATAGGATAGGTTTGGTTTCCTGCCTTTCACTACTTCATAGGGGGTCTTGTTTAACCTTTTAGTTATGGTAGCTCTATTTATCACATGGCATGCAGTGTTAACTGCTTCAGCCCAGAAATATTCTGGTAGTGAAGAATCACTTAATAGAGTCCTACCAGCTTCTATCAAGGTTCTATTTTTCCTTTCAGCAATGCCATTTTGCTGAGGTGTTCTAGGTGAAGAGAATTCTTGAAATATCCCATAGTCTTCACATAGTTTTGTCATGCTTTCAGATTGAAACTCTGTACCATGGTCACTTCTAATTTTGACCACTGTACAGTTCAATTCATTCTGAATTTGCTTAACAAAACTGTGGAAGACACTAGGTGTTTCAGATTTCTGCTTTAAGAAGAACACCCAGGAAAACCTTGAGTAGTCATCAACAACTACAAAGGTGTAGACCTTCCTACCTAAGCTGTGAACTGGCATTGGACCAAATAGATCCATATGCAAGAGGTATAAACACCTCACAGCATCCTTGTTGTCAATGCTTCTAAAGGTGGATTTAGTCTGCTTGCCCTTTTGACAAGCTGAGCAAATGCCATCTTTGACACACTTAACTTGAGGACCATTCCTCACTAACTCTTTACTAAAGAGTTTGCCAATAGTCTTGTAATTAAGATGAGCAAGCCTCTTGTGCCATTTGACACATTGAGAGACTGTCTCATCAGCTACAAGACAAACTGGAGAACTATTGTTCTCAACCATAATGTCTAAACAATAGACATTTCTCTTCCTATAACCTGTCAAAATGATCTTTTGATCACTTGACCTCTTGATATGACAACCATTTTTAACAAATGAGATGTCATACCCTACATCACTTAATTGACTTATACTAATGAGGTTATGTTTCAAACCTTTAACATAAGCCACTTGAGTAATGGTAACAAGGTTAGAAGAAATGTTACCAAACCCTTTGATGATTCCTTTTTCAGAACCACCAAAGGTCACCTTTGGACCATTTTTGATTGGGATGTAGTCCTTCAGTAGTCCCCTAGTTCCAGTCATGTGTCTGGAACATCCACTATCCAAGTACCATGTAGGGGTATGGCCACTTGGATTCTCCTGCAAAACAAATTAATGAACCTTAGAACCCAAAGTAAACTTGGGTCCTTGGTGATTGTTAGTTTGCAAATTGACATAGCTACCTGCTGTCTTTCCAACAGGTAACTTGCTACTCAACTTGGCACTGGCATTGTGCCAACAATCCAAAGCAAAGTGGCCAACCTTGCCACAGCACCAACATTCAAATTTGTTGTACCTTTGCTTAGGTTCTGACTTAGCTGTCTTAACTACAGCAGTCTTGTTGAATGTTGGGGCTTTGCCCTTGGACTTGGACTGATTCTGAACAGTCCTAGCTGGATTAACAAAACCCAGTCCAGTCTTTCCTTTATGATGAACAAAATCATCAATCAAGGGTAGCACTGATTTAGGTTTTGAATACCTAGCTGCTAGCTCTTTCTCCTTCTGAAGATTAATCTCCAGTTTCTTAATTTGATCATTCTTAAATGCAATAGTACCCATCTGAATCACAGTAATGTGTTTCAGCCTGGCCACTTCATTCAGTTTTTGATCATAATTCTTCTCATAATCTATTGCAACTGCCTTGAGATCAGCAATTTCCTTGGCCAAATTTTTGGCTAGGGTCTTGCTTTTCTTATAGGCTTGCAATAGTACTTGATATTCATCTAGGAGTTGATGAATATCTCCCTCAGACTCAGATATATTCTCATCACTTGATGAAGAATAATCTGACTCTGAACTAGAACTGGAATCAGAACTTTGAGTTAGACCTTGTACCTGACTGGGTCCTGGCTGCTCCAGGTTTTTGGTACTTTCAGTCAAAGCCATCAGTCCTTGGCTTTGACAGTCTTCTTGCTCATAGATAGATTCCATGATCTGCATAAACTCTTCTTCTTCCTCAGCAAATAGCCCAATATAGGCTTCAGCATCTGTCTCAGTGTCTGAAGAAGACATATCTGAAAGAGTCTTCTCATTCTTTGCAACAAAGGACTTTTCCTTCTTTCCTTTGAAGTGAGTTTTCTTTTTGTCACTGGATTCCTTCCTTCTTTCAGGACAGTCTGCAATAACATGGCCCTGTCTATTGCAGCAGTAACAAATTATCTTGGATCCAGTTCCCTTACTAGTCTTGGTCCTTTTCTTGTCCTTCTTTGAAGGCTTCTTTTCCTGATACTGAACCTCTTTCCCTTTGGAAGATGAAGGTCTAGACCTCCACTGTTTCTTCTTAAGGAACTTCTGAAAATGTCTGGTGAATGCAGCAAAGTCTTCATCACTTTCACTGCTTGTAGATTTTGTACTTTCAGACTCTTCAGATTCTGATTCAACTACCTCTGGAGGAGGAGTTGATGACTTTGTCCTGCACTTTCTGGGTACATCTGACTTAAAGGCAACAGTCTTTTCTCTGTATTCAGTCCTTGTTGACTTTTCTTCTTCTTTTCTTACTGACAATTGCATCTCATAAGATAACAACTTGCCAAAAAGTGTGGGAGGAGGAATTTCTCCCAACTTTGCCATTTCTCTGATGGCACAGATCTTGGTGTCCCAGTCTTTGGTTAGGGACCTTAAGAATTTGTCATTCAACTCATAGTTTGTGAACTCTCTTCCATATGACATGAGTTCATTTACAATTCTGTAAAATTTCTTATAGCATTCAGTGATGTTATCTCCTCTTCCTTGCCTAAAACTCTCATATTCTTGATTAAGCAAGGACTTCCTATCTTGCCTTACTTCTTCAGAACCTTCCATGTAGACAATGAGGGTATCCCACATTTCTTTTGCAGTTTTACAGTGAATAAGGTTCTGGAAGGTGGCATCATCAATTGCACTAACTATGATGTTCTGTGCCCTTTTGTCCATAGTTGCTAGGACAATCTCATCCTTGGTCATTTCAGAGAAATCCTTTGGAGTCCTCTGATTTGCATCCAATACTGAAATCTTCATGGGCACATATGGCCCTTCTTTGACTGTGATGTATATTCTAGGGTCAGAGGCCTCCATAAAAAGCCTAACCCTCTCTTTCCAGATCCCAAAGATCTCTTTTCTGCATATAGGTAGTTTCATTGAACCCAACTCCTTATGATTCTCTGAAGAACCCATGTTCTTGATTTTCTTGAAACTGTTTCCTATTTTCTGACTTATACTGAATTGCCAAACTGGATCTCCTCAGACAGTTAGTCCTGATTTTGAGGAACCTCCCTCTGATACCACTTGAAAGATATGGTACCTAAACACCTAGAGGGGGGGGGTGAATAGGTGACCTAAACCTTTTTTTAACTTTTGTTTGGCAGCACAACAGTTTTTCACAGATTATTACAGTTAACAGCAATTACAGAAATCACACAGTAAAGCCACAACACAGCACAGCACAGCAGACACACTAATTTTATAGTGGTTCCCCAATCTTTGGGTACATCCACTTTCCCCCTTCGCCTTTCTAGCAGTGTACTAGATTCGGCCAAACTTCTCCACTAGCTCAGAACCCAACAAGGTTCCTACCTCAGGCCCAAAGCCTTACACTCAGCCAAAAGGCCTACACTCAGCCACCCAGGCCTACACTCAGCCAATCAAAGGCCTACACTCAGAGTTCTTCAACTCCTACACTCAGGCACCAAGCCCTACCCTCAGCCTTTATAAAATAGGCTTACAATCACTCAGATCCAATGGATCTTACAAGTTATAATAGAAAATATAAATGCTAACTCTACAACCCAGAAAAGATGAGAGGAGTTGAGAGTTTCTTGAAGAGTTCTTGGAAGAACTCAGCTTGATCCAAACTGACTTAGCTTTCTTCAAAGCTTCTTGAGTAGAACTGAATTAGTCTGAATCTTCTGCAGTTGATCCTTGATCTCTGCTTCTTGAAATCCAGATGACTCTGAATTCTTCTTTTCAGCCTTAGTTCCAAAGACTGAATCCTTGGTTGGAGCTCTCTCTCTCCAACTACTTAGATCTGCAGTTGGACTGCCTGATCTTCTTGTGTTGATCTTCTGTGTATCACTTCTTGATTAAGTCTGATCAACTACTTCAGTTATTCTCACAACATGTAATGATAATGAACAACCTTCTATATATTAACCACTTGTTCTGTAAACTGTGGGTGCCTATTTATAGGCTTCCTTATGGTAACCGGCTGATCCGGTTTATAACAGACTTCTGACTTCTCTGACAGTTGATGTAGACTGGCTGGATCGGCAGCTGTCTTGTCAACCAGTCACTTCTTGAAATTCCTCTAACTGTCAGTTAGTGTCGAGACTTTCTGTTCTTAAGTGTCGACACTTATAGACCAAGTGTCGACACATGTTATGTGAGTGTCGACACAAGTCTACAAGGTGTCGACACAATCCCTTGTATGTCTCGACACAGTTTCTTCTGCATGTGTCGACACTGAAATTGAGTGTCGACACAAGTACTTGTACTTCATCCTTTAACTGTATTCTTCTAAGTGTCGACACATCTCCTTTGTGTCGACACATCTTCATGTGTTGAAACTGTCAAGTGTCGACACTGCTTCTTGGTGTCGACACAAGTCTTCATTCTTGATTCTTCAGCTGAGTGTCGACACATTCCCTTAGTGTCGACACTTATACTTTGAATATTTTACAACTTTTCTGTTCTTTGTTAAGTGTCGACACAGCTCCTTGTGTCGACACTTTCTTCAAGTGTTGAGTCTTCTGGTGGTGTGTCGACACATTGTGCTGAGTGTCGACACATTCTTCAAATACTGAGTCTTTAGCTAAGTGTCGACACAATGTGTTGAGTGTCGACACTTACTTCCAGTGCTGAGTCTTCTGCATAGTGTCGACACACTGTGTTGAGTGTCGACACTTGTACTTAGAATCTATAGACTTTTGCTGAGTGTCGACACTTACTTCAAGTGTCGACACTTTCTGGTGTAGACACAGCTTCTTCTGGGTGTCGACACTTCTGCTAAGTGTCGACACAGCTTTTCTGCATTCTTCTACACTGAGTGTCGACACAGCTCCAAGTGTCGACACTTTCTGACTGGTGTCGACTCTTCTTCACAGGTGTCGACACAATGACTCCAAGTGTCGACACTGCAAGTCTGGGTGTCGACACAAGCTTTCTCAAGTGTCGACACTTTGCCTCTGGGTGTCGACACATGGACTTAGAAATTTTCAGCTTCAGTCCAGTGTATATCTAACCTGCACAAGTAACTCAAACAAACATCAAATACATTCTGATGTATATCATTGAGTTAGGTGAGGCTTCTTCAAATCAGGTACATTTGATCCAATGTACCCAACACATATCTTTGTGTCCCAGTCCTTTGTTAGTGACCTAAGAAACTTGTCATTCAGTTCATATGTGCTGAAGACTCTTCCATAGGTCATCAGCTCATTGACAATCCTGAAGAACTTCTCGTAACATTCAGCTATGCTGTCAGTCTTGGCCTGTCTAAAGCTCTCATATTCTTGATTCAGCATAAATTTCCTGTCCTCTCTGACTTCTTTTGTTCCCTCCATGTAGATAATCAGGGTGTCCCATATTTCCTTAGAGGTTTTACAGTGCACCAGATTCTGAAATGTGGCATCATCTATAGCACTTACTATAATGTTTTGTGCTCTTTTGTCTAGTGTTGCCAGGATGATCTCATCCTTAGTCATTTCAGAATAGCTCTTAGGGGTTTTAACATTTGCATCCACAGCTGATACCTTCATTGGAATGAAGGGACCCTCTTGTAATGTGATGTAGATTCTTGGATCAGACGCTTCCATAAACAATCTGGCCCTTTCCTTCCATATGCCAAAGCATTCTTTCCTGCAGATAGGTAGTTTAATAGATCCAAATTCCTTCTGATTCTCTATTGAACCCATTCATGAAATATGTTATTTGCCTTGGAGATTCACTCAGACTGTTAGGTCAATCTTTGAGTAACCTCCCTCTGATACCACTTGAAAGACTTGATTTCAAGAGCCTAGACACCTAGAGGGGGGGTGAATAGGTTCTAATTTTTCCTTCAAAATTTTAGGCAAATAGCAAAATCTATCTCAGCACAGAAAAATATAAACCACAGAACAATGAACATATCACAGCATACACCAGATTTAGAGTTGTTCCCCAAGGTATGGGTACATCCACTTTCCCCTTCGCCTATCCAGTAGTGAACTGGATTCAGCCCAACTTCCTTCCACTTACTCAGATCCACAGATCTTACAACTCAGAACCAGATTGGTTCCTATAGCTCAGACTTATACAAGTCCTACCTCAAATTCTTCCCCAAGAACCCTACCTCTAGCCTCATCCCTACCTCAGCCTATGTCACTAGGCTTACAACTCAGAGTGAAACCCCACTCCTACAACTCAGGCAAAAGCCCTACCTCAGCATTTATAATTACAGGCTTACAACTCAGATCTTACAACAGATCCTACCAGAAATTATTTGATTAAGAGACACAAAAATTTCACCAGATAGATCTCTTCACTGGTGTGAGCTTCTTGATCAGTTCTTGAATAAACTGATCTTCAGATCCAACCCGACTTAGCCGTTTCAAAGCTTCTTGATAGAACAAAATAAGGTTGATCTTCACTTGATGTAGAAGTTGATCTTCAGATAGCTTCCTCCTTGAATTCAGAATGAGATCTGAATCTTCCTTGCAGACTGATCTGGATCTGCCTTCGTAAGGGTTTCCCCTTTTCTTGTTGTAGAAAACTCTCTCCGAAGGATTCACTTCTTAGTGTTGTGTGTTCTCTTTTCATTTTTCTTCACGAGTGTTGTATCGAACCAGTCCTTTATATAGAGTTTCCTCCTGATTATCGGCTGATCCAGTTTGTAACAGTCTTATGACAGTTCTGACAAAGGTGTCAGACCGATTATTATGACAGTTGATTCTTCAAAGACTTTCCAACTCAGTATGAACCACTCAGCAAACTGCTTCACATGTGTCGACACAAATGGACTAAGTGTCGACACAAGACTTGATGATGTCGACACAACACTCCATGTTTTGACGTAGTCATTCTTCTGGTACTCGATACAGCATCTGTTAAATGTGTCGACACAACTCCTGGGTGTCGACACAGCTTCTGCTTTCAGTGTCGACATAACTATTGGGTGTCGGCACAGCTTCTGCTTTCAGTGTCGACATAACTCCTGGGTGTCGACACAGCTTCTGCTTTCAGTGTCGACATAACTCCTGGGTGTCGACACAGGTCTGAGTGTCGACTCAGCTTCTTCTTTAGGTGTCGACACAATGCCTGGGTGTCGACACAATTCCTCACAAGTGTCGACATAATTCTTCACAAGTGTCGACATAATTCTTCACAAGTGTCGACACTTGTACTTAGAAAATTTTCTTCCAATTCTTAAACCTGCACAATGAAACTCAAACATACATCAAATACAAATTGATGTATATCATTGATTAAGATGAGGCTTCTCCAGATTTGGTACATATTAACAGTGTACCCAACAGTGAGTCCACACTCCTGCAACTCAGGCAATCAAGCCCTACCTCAGCCTCTTTCCAGGCCTACAACTCAGAGAAATTAATCCCCTACCTCATGCACTCAGCCCTACCTCAGCCTCTTCAACAGGCCTACAACTCAGAGAAATTAATCCCCTACCTCGGGCACTTAGCCCTACCTCAGCCTTTATAGATTTAGGCTTACAACTCAGAGAGATAACTCTCCTACACTCAGATCTATAAAAGATTCTACAGAGAAAATTGATTGTAAAAAGAATAATTCCTTCACCCATGTAGAGAGAGAATGGGTAGAAGGTTTCTTGGTCAGTTCTTGATAGATCTGATAGCTTTAGATCCAACCTGTCTTAGCTTCTTCAAAGCTTCTTGAATTTGAACAAAGTAAGGTTGATCTTCTTGGAGTTGATCTTCAATCAGCTTCCTTCTTTTAATTTAGATGTGGCTCTGAATTCTTCTTGTAGATTTGTTCTGGATCTGCACTTAGAGACTTGTTGATTTCTGGATGAAGACTTCTCTTCTTCCTCTTAATTGTTGTTTTGTCTCTTATTCTTCATTCACCGTTTGTTGATAGAATAGGTCTTTATATAGACCCCATCCAAGGTTACCGGCTGTCCGGTTCCTAACGGCCTTCTGACAGCTCTGACAGATGCAACAACATTGTTAGTTATGACAGATGTCAAGTATTCAGTCGTGATACTTGATCCTTCATTAAACTTCAACTCAGCAACAAAGTGTCGTGATAATACTTCAAATGTGTCGACACAAATAGATCATGTGTCGACACAATCCTTGGTGAGGTCGACACAGCTCTCACAATATCGACACAATCCTTCTATATCTTCTTGACACAGCTTTAGTGGAATGTGTCGGCACAAGTACTGTGTGTTGACACAATAGCTTCTAGTCTCGATAAAGTTGGTGTCGACAGAATTCTGGTGTGTGTCAACAGAATTCTGGAATGTGTCGACACAAGTCCTGTGTGTCGACACAGTTGTTATCGATAGATTTTCTATGTGTCGACACAAATCCTATGTGTCGACACAATCTGGCTCTTGGTGTCGACACAGCTCTTCCCAAGTGTCGACACAGCTTTTCTCAAGTATCGACACAGCTTTTGTCAAGTGTCGACACTTGTACTTAGAAACTTTTTCTACATTTCTTTAACCTGCACATTAAAACTCAACACAACATCAAATACACCTTGATGAATATCATTGAGTTAGGTGAGGCTTCTCCAAATCTGGTACACATTTTCCAATGTACCCAATAGTTGTAAACTTTCATCAAATTTCGTTGCTCGCCGAACCCTATCTGCAAGTTCATACTATACCTCCGTCTAGTTCAGGCATACACTTGTCGTAGAATTCTTGTCCACACAATAGATGTCTAAGGCCTCCAACTCCTGGATTAGATGCTCATCATGCATCTGCAACCAACTTGCTCTTGCAGGAGCCTTATGACTCAGGGCATCTGCGATGACATTTCCCTTCCCGGGAGTGTAATGACTTTGGAAGGTGTAGTCTCCGAGGAACTCCATCCACCTCCGTTGTCGCATATTTAGATCCTTCTGGTCCAGCAGATATTTCAGACTCTTATGGTCTGTGAAGATATCAACTTTCACGCCATATAAGTAATGATGCCACAACTTCAATGCAAATATCACCGCCGCCAACTCCAAGTCGTGGACTGGATAGTTCCGCTCATGCGCTTTCAACTGGCATGAGCCATAAGCAATCACCTTTCCAAACTGAAGAAGAACACAGCCTAAGCCGCTCCCGGATGCATCACTATAAATTTCAAAGCCATATGAACCACATGGAGACGTCAATATTGGCGTTGTGGTCAAGCGACTCTTCAGCTCTTCAAAAGCTCGCGCGCACTCTAGCATCCAAACAAACTTTTGATCCTTCCTCTTTAGTGTGGTAAGAGGCAAGGCTATCCGGTAAAAGTTCTCTACGAAGCGCCTGTAGAAGCCCGCTAGTCCAAGGAAACTCCTGACTTCAGCTATAGAAGAAAACAACGGTCACTCTCGTATCGCAACTATCTTTGCAGGATCCACCGCAATGCCCTCTCCACTAACCACATGTCCAAGAAAGACCACTGACGACATCCATAACTCACACTTTGAGAACATGGCATAGAGTTTGTTTATTCTCAGGATGTGTAACACCAGCCGTAAATGTTTTGCATGGTCTTCTTCAGACTGAGAGTACACTAATATGTCATTAATAAAGGCGATTACAAACAAATCCAAATACTCTTAAAATGTTTGGTTCATTAGATACATGAATACCGATGGCACATTTGTTAGCCCAAACGGCATTACAGTGAACTCGTAATGACCATAGCGTGTCCCAAACGCTGTCTTGGGAATATCACATTCCCGAATCTTCAACTGATAATAGCCAAACTTCAAGTCTAGCTTCGAGTAAACAGTTGATCCCACTAGTTGATCGAATAAGTCATCAATCCGTGGAATCAGATGTTGGACCTTGCGGCGCCCTTAGAGGGGAGGGTGAATAAGGGATCTTTTAATTTTTCACAAAAATTAAACAAATTTTACTAGATGAATAACAGATATATAATTGAAGAGTGCAAATGTATACTAGCAAAAAAAAACAATAATGATATATTTCAAAAGAGATAAATTGAAAACAAAGTGTCTCTATAGAGCTAGAGACAAAGGCTCATGAAATAAATAATTTGCCAGTATTTTCGCCGGTTCTTCTATCAAGAACCGGCAGGCTAAAGCATATCTCTTCCGAGATCTTGCTACTAGCCTCCCCCTAGATCTAACCACAATCTAGACGCTGCACATAAGGAAACGATTTTACCCTAAGCCACACAAGGACTTGGATGTCACTCACAAGGCGGTGATTCTCTCCTAAGCCACACAAGGACCTGGACGCCATGCACAAGGCAGCGATTTTCTCTACTGATTACAATGAGAAAGTAAAATAAAAGAACAAAGTATAAATTGAACACTTTAGGTTAGACACTCCCTTCAAACAATGTGCTGAAGATGCTAACGAATCCTTGCTAGAGATGCTTAGAATGCTTTGCACGTGCCGTTAATCTTTCGCGCTTTTGGCCTTCTTGAAAGTATAGAGTATCTCTGAGTTCTGGAGCTCTCTGAAATGTCAATGCAGGAAAATACACTCCAGGTAATGAAATTCGTGATTTCCTCAAAAAATGAAAGGTTTTTATATTCTGGCGCTATTGCCGGGCGATACTGGGTATCACCATCTGGCGATATCGGTAACCGCTGCCACGTGTCCCACTAACTCCTCATTTTCGCATCGCACAAACGTAGAGCGCCGAATCGTGCACTATCGCCGAGCGATACTGGTTATCGCCGTCTGGCGATAGCAAAATAACGGAAGCCACGATTTCATCGAGCGTCGAGCTGAAATGCGTCGAGTGGTATTGTCGCCTGTTGGCGATACCGAATATCGCCTGGCGATATCGCCCGAGCTCAAGGCTGATCTGATTCAGCACTAAAAAGATATTAGATATTAACCTGTGTTGTCTGCACACCAAAAACATCCAAATATCAAATACAAACAAGATTTGTTATTAGCAAACTAGGATGCGTGGAATGCATGCTCCAACAATCTCCCGCTTTTGATAATAACAAATCCATTAAGAAAGAAATCATTAATGTTAAAAAGGTCCACACAATTTGAGTATCAAGACAAAGCATGTGTATGCGCACAAATTGCTCCTGGATGAAACACTCCCCCTACATGTGATCTCCCCCTAAATGGAAGCATAGGGAAATTCGTGTATTTTAATTAAAGATGTGAAAAAAATAATTTGCCCAACTGTGCACAAAAATATATGACCAGACTTCGGTGAATGATTTCTTTTGTAAAGTGTCTCCCCCTTTGGTATTGTCAAAATATAGGTAAAAGTGCGGCGGAAGCGAAAGAAGGAAAAACACAAAAGAGAGACTCATAGAGGATAGGTGAGCAATGTAGAATAAATAAAATGAGTAAATAGTAACTGTGGCAACGTTCAACAAACTATATCACAAACTCATACACTAGTGAATAGTTTTTGTGAAATAGTTCTCTGTCCAATTCTCATAAGAAGAACGTTTAGAGAGGATAATGTCATGTACATGTGAGGTGTTGTCGGAAATACGTATGCATAGTCTTACAAAAACAAATGAACACGAGAATGTTAAAAAATAACATAACATAGAGGTAGACATGCAGAGCTATACTCGTACCCAAGAGTTCAGAGCACACAAGTAAGAAATTATTCATATAAAAATTGGCACAAGACACTTTACAATTCTTGCCAAGGTGCTCAACCTCACAATGCTTATGCAGACTTATCAGGAGGGTAAGTAGTGCTTGGTGGAGGCTCCTTGTCAGTCGTATATTATTAGAGTGTTTTCTTTTTCCTTTTGTTATGTGAAACAATCACCAAATGTCTGCACTTTTGGGATGATCCATTTTTTGTTACTCATATTTTTTTAGCTGAACAAAGGAGTCCAAATTCACTTGTGAGAGCATACAGAATAATTTAATAGTATGGTGCACTGTACCAAACTCGAATAAAGCAGAAGCAGAAAACATGCATCACTAGTGGTTATGGTAAAACATTCATAATTCACAGTTTGTAAGATGGATGCATACGAAGATTTGCACAACCGTGAGTGAAATAACATTATCATAACTAAAAGATTTCTCATACTTAGAGGCATGCGAAAACAATTTCACGAGTCTAAGAACACTAGTACTGAAATATGTAGAATGGATATAAGAGTGGTGAACTAGAGGACCAAGTTAGTATAAAACTCAAAAACAAATATTACACTTGGCCTAAATCTGAGTCAGGAAGACAATTTGAAGAAACAGCAAAAAGTCATTATCGTCATGCGATACCGGGTATCGCCGATCGGCGAGAGTGGTAAAAGTATAAAAACGGGCTCATTCAGTCAAAGGCATCAAACCAACCCTTTTTCCTGAAGATAGATTGCGGAAGGCAGAGCAGAAGTCGGCAAAACCCTAACACCTAGGTATGAAACTTGGATTTTGTCTTTAATTCTTTGGATTTTTATGGATCTAATTGGTAGGATAGTGTAGCATGTAATCCAATATGAGAAATTTCCTGGTTTTAAAGTGTTTAGATTGTGTGTGTGGATCATAAGAAACTAGGCTTGTTTAAGTGAAAAATGTGTATAGTTTCTTGAATTTAAGAAGTTGTAAGAGGATTTAGAGTAAAAGAACTTTCAGATCTGGTATTTAGGATGAGGGGGAAACCAGATCTGATGGTGGAAAGGGAGGAAAAACATTTCTCGTTATTGCCTGGCGACAGTGAGTGTCGCCGGATGGTGATAGTAAAAGAAAAAAATTTTGTTTCTGAAAAAAATAATTTGATATGCAGGAATGACTTCCAGTTCCAAATCACGAAGAGGCACGGGGAGTGACTCATATTCGTCATATCAAACATTTCCTGGAATAGAGAACGCTAACATAGGAATCGGACGGGTGATCGAATTCGACCCGGCCCGACATGCTCATATCCATGATTTGTTAGAAAAGGCTGGAATAATGTCGATTATTATTCCAGATACATTCTCCTCCGTACTGATTAGAGAATTTTACAACTATCTCAAAGATCCGCATTTCACGGAATTGAATGGCGGAGTCCGATCGAAAATTCAAGAACAGACGGTAAAAATAACACACTATGACCTGAGAGATGAGTTTGGATTAATTGAGCATGAAAACACTTTAGATGTAGTAGAGAACTATCAGAAGGATAGTAATTGGATATTATTTAATATGGTTTTGCATGGAAATTTCATCAAAACACTAATTCAATCAATGGCCACCCTTACGGAGGATACACGACTAGTGCAAGATATACTGAGTCATACTGTCCTACTGAAATCCGGAGATACACAAAAAATAACGGCTCAACTCAGTTACGTGACGTACATGATTTTGTAGCGAGAACCATTTGACATGGCTGATTTTGTCCTTTCGATAGTACGCTATGAATTTGGATTGAAGAGTCCTAATTGGAAGAAATTGAACACACTACCACTTAGAGCCATTATCCAATGGATTTTATATAACAAATATACGTGGATCGACCCAGAGTTGTACTTCAATGATTGTATCCCATCTATATATTTGACGAGTGGAACACCTTCCATCGGTCGATCAACATGAGGAGGGTCATCAAGGAGGATTGAACCGGTGTCCACTATCCGAAACCCGCCAATTTCTAGAGGTGGATCGTTACGAGAAGGGTTAGACGACTTGCGAGAGTCGTTCGAAGAACACAAGAGGGATGTGAAGAAAACTTCTTGGGAATTCAGAAATTTTTTAAATTTCTGACAAAAATTTGAAGTTGAAGCCCACTCCAGCAGAGGCAGCAGAATGATAAGATCCGGTCATGGAGCAGCCCCGTACATCGACTCGTCGAGCACGTCGGACGCGAAGCAGGGAGCACAGTTCGGCAGATGACCAAGGAGATACCAGTGCAGGTGACAGCAGAAAGTTTTGAAGATTTCAGGATGGCTGGACATTTTGCTGCTATCGCCCGGCGACAGTCACTGTCACCGGCAATAGTGAATTTTCTTCAATTTCCTGAAATTTCTTATGCTGTAATATTATGTGGGACTTAAATGTGGTATTTTGCTTCTGTAATAATCATAAGACTCAGAATGTGATGTTCTCATTTATGATTTATGTAAGTTTATTTTGGTTTAATGTTCATGTTTTTAGCAATTTAATTATTAATTTTATGTTATTTTTTTGGCTTGCGATGGTAATCTATTAATTTGAAAGATCTAGAATTCCTAGTTCTAACCGTAATAATGAAAAACGGGAATCTGGAAGTGGTTTCGTTAAAATATCTACAAACTGTGAATCAGTGCTTATAAAATTGACTTTGATCGTATTTTGTTTTTGTGGTCTCTTATGAAATGGTGATGTACATCAATGTGTTAGGACCTAGAATGATGAACTGGATTATATGTTAAGTCAATTGCACTTTTATTATCACATTTTAATTCAATTGTTTCATGAACTATTCCAAAATCTTCTAAAGTTTGCTTCATCCATAAAGCTTGTGCACAACAACTGCCTAATGCCATGTACTCGACCTCAGTGGTGGATAAGGCAATAGAATTCTGTTTCCTACTCGACCACGAGATAAGTGAAGGGCCAAGAAAGTGACAGGTGCCACTGTTGCTTTTTACGATCTAATGAACACCCAGCATAATCAGAATCAGAAAAGCCATGTAATATAAATGTATCGTTATGAGGATACCACAAACCTAATTTAGATGTGCCAATAAGATATCTAAAAATGTGTTTAACTGCCTTTAAATGAGACTCTTTGGGATTAGCTTGAAATATAGCACATAAACATACAATGAACATAATGTCAGGCCTAGAGGCAGTCAAATACAATAAAGATCATATCATTCCTCGATAAAGTGTTTGATCTATTGATATTTCATTTTTATCTTTTCCTAACTTTAATGAGACACTCATGAGGGTATTTGCTTGTTTTAGATTTTCAAACCCAAATCTTTTTAAAATATCATGAATATATTTAGATTGACAAATAAAAATTCCATCATGCTTCTGAGTGATTTGAAAACCAAGATAAAAAGTGAGTTCGCCTACCATGCTCATTTCAAATTCATTCTTCATAATTTCAATAACACTATCACATAATTTTTCATTTGTGGATCCAAAAATAATATCAACAACATATATTTGTAAAATGATAAGATCATCATTGATATGTTTAACAAATAAAGTACAATCAGCACTACCCATTTTGTAATTATTTTTTAGTAAATAAATAGTCAATTGATCATACCATGCTCGGGATGCTTGTTTCAAACCATAAAGGGCTTTTTCTAATTTAAAAACATGATCAGGAAATCTAACATCAACAAAGCCTGAAGGTTGTTCTACATAAACCTCATCCTTAATATACCCATTAAGAAAAGTAGTTTTAACGTCCATTTGAAATAATTTAAACTTCTTTAAACTAGCAAATACAAGAAATATTCTAACTGCTTCTAAACATGCTACAGGTGCAAAAGTTTCATCAAAATATATTCCTTCTATTTGTGAATAACCTTTTGCTACGAGTCTAGCTTTGTTCATAGTGACCCTAGATTCACTATCTAGTTTATTTTTAAAAATCCACTTAACCCCTACAACAGGATGGTTTGACGGACTTTCTACTAACTTCCAAACCTTATTACGTTCAAATATATTAAGCTCGTCATTCATAGCTAAAACCAAGAATTATCATTTAAAACAGCTTCAATGCTTTTAGGTTCTATATCAGAAATAAAGCACATATTTGAAAATAACTCACGTATGGATGAACGAGTACTTACCCCTCTTGATGGTTCTCCAATAACCAAATCTTGGGGATGATCTTTTGAAAATCTTAGTTCGCTTGGAGGTGCGTATCCTCGTTCTTCTTCTTCTTCTTCTTGTTCGACTCACTTTTCTTCATCTTTGTCTCCAAGGTTTTCATCGTCATCCACCTTTTGTAGAGGGGAGAGCTCTTCATTTTTACCTTTATTATTAGCTTCAACACAAGGGAAAAACTCATCAAATTTAACATGTATCGATTCTTCAACCATTTTAGTCCTCTTATTGTAAACTCTATAAGCTTTACTTATAGAATAATAACCAATAAAAATACCTTCATCACACTTTTCATCAAATTTGCCTAAATTATCCTTAGTATTCAAAACAAAACATTTACATCCAAAAACTTTAAAATAAGACACATTTGGTTTCTTTTGAAAATATAACTCATAAGGTGTTAATTTTAAGAGGGGTCGAAGCATAACACGATTAATAACATAACAAGAAGTACTAGCAGCTTCGGCCCAAAAAGATCGAGGTAATTTGTATTCAGATAACATAGTGCGAGCTAGTTCTTGCAAAGTTCTTTTTTTCCTTTCCACCACACCATTTTTTTGAGGTGTATGAGGAGCAAAAAATTCATGTTTAATTCCTAACTCATTGCAAAAAGAATCAAATTTCCCATTATAAAATTCACCTCCATGATCTAAACGAATGCATTTTATTTTTAATTTTACTTTGTTTTGAACACGTAAACATAATTTGGAAAATTCTAAAAACGTATCAGATTTAGACGATAAGAAAATTGTCCAACTAAAGTGAGAAAAATCATCAATCAAAACAAAGGTGTACTTTCTGCCACCTAGACTTAGTGTATTAACAGGACCAAACAAATCCATATGTATCAATTCTAAAGGCCTAGTGGTCGAAACGACATTTTTGTTTTTAAAAGAAGACTTTGTAAATTTTCATTTTTGACATGGTGAACATAAATATGATAAATTTCCATGCAAAGAAGTTAAACCTTTAACAAGTTTATTTTGAGACAATTTTATGATTAGTTTGGAACTAGAATGTCCAAGACGTCTATGCCACAAATCTAACTCCTCATTTTTAGAAATAAAACACTTTAATAAAGAATGTGACAAATCATTAAATCTAATCATGTAAACATTTTGAAATCTAGGAGCGGTAATAACAATATCATTTGTTTTAGAGTTAATAATCTTGCATAGGTTTGAAGATGAGTCAAACAAGACGTTTAAGCCAATATCACATAATTGACTTATTGAAATTAAATTATGCTTCAAACATTTAACATATAAAACATTTGAGATAGTAAATGATTTGTTACCTACTACTCCAATGCCAATGATTTTTCCCTTTCTGTTGTCTCCAAAAGTAACTACTCCTCCTTTCTTCATATCCAGGCTAAGGAACTTTGATTTATTGCCTGTCATGTGCTTGGAACACCCTGAGTCCAAGTAGCACACGTCTTCTTTGTCCTTAGCCTGCTAACACACCTAGAAAGAGGATGAGAGTAAAGATCCGGCTACCCAAGTGGTTCCTCCCATAGAATAGGTGGAAGCCTTAGGCACCCAGATTTGTTTGACTAAGCAGTATCCCGTCTTCTTACAATATGTGTTATGTGACCAAACTTATAACATTTGGCACACTTGATGAAAGAAGTTGACGGGTTTTTTAAAGTAAATTTTGACCCTTTGCTGGAAGCTATAGGGACAGGGGGTTTGTTGTTTTTAATCTGAAAATCAGATTTTGACCATTTCTTGGAATTTGTCCTCTCGCCGGCGATAGTGGATGTCATCGGGAGATAGTGCTCAGGAGAGTATCCAAGTCCTAATTTTCCAGAACTATAGTACTGGTTTCCCAAAATCATATTTAGAGATTTTTGGCCAACTCCAAATTTGTTAGTGGCCATTTCTAAATTACGGACTTGTCCCCTTAATATATTATTTTCGTCAACTATGGGGCCGCAACGATTAGCGAAGGACTTCCTACTGCCTTCCACTTGAGATTGAGAAAATTTTAGAGATATCTCTAAGCCCTCTTTCTCTTTTGTAAGAGTCTCAACCCGAGTCTGAGTCTTAGAAAGATCTTTCTCAAGCTCCACTATCTTTGTCAAGGAGGGACAATCCTCTTGACAAGACGCTTTCTCCTTTCTAAGAACTTTTACTTCATCTTTTAGTTTTTTTTCTTTAACTATTACTTTATTTTCAGATTTAATCAATTTAATTTCATGCAGGTTTTTGTCAAAATACTCACAAGTTCTCAAAAATTCAGAATATAAATCATCAAAGGTTTCATAAGTTACCTCAGTATCGTTCTGGACACTGCTTCCTTCATCATAAGATGAAGTGCTCTTTCCCATCAAGCACATGTTGGCCTCCTCTTCAGTTTCTGACCCTGAACTGCTTGAATCCTCAGAAGTGGCTTCATCCCATGTTTCAACCTTTAGAACTTTCTTCTTATCTTTCTTTTTGTGCTGCTTCTCCTTCAGCTCTTTCAGATACTTTGGGCACTTGCTCTATATGTGGCCAATCTTCTTGCAATGATAGCATTCAGGTGGTGGTCTATCTTCATCATCCTCTCCTTCAGCTTGGAATTTTCCTTTCCTATTCCTAGATTCTTGCCTCTTGAAAGAATTTCTTCTTTCAGGATTTCTCATAAATCTCCTGAATTTCTTCACAAACAAGCTCGCTTCATCTTCATCGTCACTTTCACCAGACTCGCTTTCCTTCTCCTTCTTGGACTTCAACACGAAAGCTTTCTTTCTTGGCTCCAAGCTATATTCTTGTTGTTGAATCCTCAAATCTACTTCATGAGTTTTCAAGTTGCCTATGAGATTCTCAATTTGGAGAGACTTTAGATCGTGTGACTCTAAGATGGCAGTCACTTTAGGATTAAACTTCGGGGGAAGCAATCTAACTATTTTCCTCACCAAATCTCCATTTAAGAAATTCTTCCCTAGAATCCTTGAGTCGTTTACTATCTTGCTAAACCTTGTGTACATGGAGTCTACATCTTCATCAACCTCCATTTTGAACTTCTCAAACTCTGATTATAGCTGGAAAAGCTTTGAGTCCTTTACCTGCGATGTTCCTTCATGAGTAACTTCAAGAATATTCCAAATATCATATGCAGTATCACATGCACAAACATGGTTAAATTCAGTCCTATCTAACGCACAAAATAAAGCATTCATTGTCTTAGTGTTATTCTTACATAGAAGCTTATCTGCTTCATCCCTTTTGTCCTTAGGTTTTTCCATAGAGACACTTCCTACAACAGTTATAGGAGCAGTGTAGCATGTTTTTACCATGCCCTAAACATCGATATCTAGTGTTATTAGAAAGCATCGTATTCGAGCTTTCCAATAGTTGTAGTCATTGCCCGTGAATAAGGGAGGTCTACTATTACCTTGCCCCTCAGAAAACACGTGAGTGTTTTGCGTCATTACTCCCGATGGTGAAACTGATTTTGGAGTAACCTGACTCCGATACCAAGTGTTGGATCCTGCGGCACCCTTAGAGGGGGGGTGGGGGTGAATAAAGGTTCTTTTAATTTTTCTCAAAAATTAAACAAACTTTACTAGATAAATAACAACAATATAATTGAAGAGTGCAAATGTATACTAGTAAAAAAAACAATAATGATATATTTCAAAAGAGATAAATTGAATACAAAGTGTCTCTATAGAGCTAGAGACAAAAGGCTCATGAAATAAATAATTTGCTAGTGTTTTTGCCGGTTCTTCTACCAAGAACTGGAAGGCTAAAGCGTATCTCTTCCTAGATCTTGCTACTAGCCTCCCCCTAGATCTAACCACGATCTAGACGCTGCATACAAGGCAACGATTTCTCCCTAAGCCACACAAGGACTTGGATGCCACTCACAAGGCGGCGATTCTCTCCTAAGCTACACAAGGACCTAGACACCATGCACAAGGCGGCGATTTTCTCTACCGATTACAATGAGAAAGTTAAAGAAAAGAATAAAAAACAAATTGAAAACTTTAGGCTAGACACTCCCTTCAAACAATGCGTTGAAGATGCCGACAAATCCTTACTAGAGATGCTTTGAATGCTTCGTATGTGCCGTCAATCTTGCGCGCTTTTGGCCTTCTTGAAAGTATGGAGTATCTCTGAGTTCTAGAGCTCTCTGAAACGTCAATGCAGGAAAATACACTCCAGGTAATGAAATTCGTGATTTCCTCAGAAAATGAAAGGTTTTTATATTCTGGCGCTATCGTCGGGCGATACTGGGTATCGTCATCTGGCGATATCAGTAACCGCTGCCACGTGTCCACGAAATCCTCATTTTTGCATCGCACAAATGTTGAGCGCCGAATCGTGCATTATCGCCGAGCGATACCGGTTATCGTCGTCTGGTGATAGCAAAATAACGGAAGCCACAATTTCGTCGAGCGTCGAGCGGAAATGCGTCGAGCGGCGCTGTCGCTGTTGGCGATACCAAATATCGCATGTCGATATCACCCGAGCTCAAGGCTGATCCGATTCAGCATGAAAAAGATATTAGATATTAACCTCTGTTATCTGCACACCAAAAACATCCAAATATCAAATACAAACAAGATTTGTTATTAGCAAACTAGGAAGCATGGAATGCATGCTCCAACATCAAATGCTTGTTCTTTTTCGTCATCTTGTTCAACTCTCGATAGTCAATGCATAGCCGCAAGCTTTCGTCCTTATTTTTCACAAATAGGACTGGAGCACTCCAAGGTGACATACTTGGGCGTATAAAGCCTTGCTCTATCAACTCTTGCAATTGAACCTTCAGTTCCGCCATCTCCTTTGGCGCGACACGATATGGCGGGCGGGCCACAGGTTTTGCACCTGGCACCAACTCAATAGCGAAGTCAATCTTCTGCTGGGGCGGTAACCCCGAAAGATCCTTAGGAAACACATCAGCATACTCCAATACAATAGGAACATCACTCATACTGGGAGTCAGCTCAACAGCCTCCAATAGCGTGAAGAACAACTCCACGCCCTTCCGAACTGCCTTGACCACTTGGATAGCAGACATCAATGTCTTGCTCCATCCTAGCATACTAGTGAATTTAGTCTCTCGTTTGGTGTTCTGCCCAAGTGTGACTTCCTTAGAGTTGCAATCGATATAGGCACGCTGCTCCGAGAGCCAGTGCATACCAAATATAAAATCAAACTCTGATATCTGGAGGACAGATACTTCCAATCCAAAATCTCGACTTCTTATCCGCACCTCAACATAGCAGGCTCGATCTGCGCGCATCAAGCAACCGTTAGGTAGCAGCACATTCACTTGATTTGTCGGCGTAAACAACACTCCGATACGCCCTACGAAGTCCTCCGACAAAAAAGAATGAGAAGCTCTTGTATCAAACAGTGATCTCGTCGGATATTCTGATATCAGGACAAAACATAATTCAAACCAATCACATATAAGTAACGCACAAGGTACTAAGTATGGAAGGCAGTAAAAACTGAATCTTAACTCATACTTGTTACAACGTCACTTTGTTTTATGGCCTCCCATTGGCCAAGATTATAAACTCGGGGTTACGCTTGGGATAAAGTCGATTCCATCACAGACTTTCCCTTTTTAGCATAAGACGCACCCGTCTTTTTCTCCTCTTTTGGAAGGCCACTCCAGCAATTTCGAGCTATATGACCTACCTTTCCACATGAATAACACGTAGGTAGACCGCTCCCCAAGTTGCTCCAGACGCAGGAGAAGAAGGAGCCGGCGTAGAAGTTTTAGGCTTCTTTTTCCACCATTAAAACCCAGACTTTGAAGAACTAGGTACCTTAAACTATGTCTTCTTCCCCGCCAAGTCATTTTTATGCTGCACACACTTCATGTCCAGATCGAGGGAACGGGCCGTATTGACCAAGGTAAGGAATCTCTGTGTCATCGGTCCTGAGAGAAGCAACCGCAGGTCATCTCTCATCCCTTCATAGAACCGTTTTGTTTTTCGTTCCTCATCTGCAAACATAAAGCCTACATATCTTCCCAATCTCGTAAACTCATGCAAGTATTCATCCACCGACCTCTCGCCTTAAGTTAGCCTTTGAAATTGGTTCTCCATCGCAATCCGCTGTGCCGATGGAACATATTTCGCTAGAAAACACGTTGAGAACTCCTCCATTGAGATCTCACTCAACTGCTAACCAGCAAACTGGTTGTTGGGTATATTGTTTCTAATGTACCTGATTTGAAGAAGCCTCACCCTACTCAATGATATACATCAAAATGTATTTGATGTATTTTGAGTTTACTTGTGCAGGTTAAGTATTTGCAGGAAAGATGAAAAAGTTTCTAAGTCCATGTGTTGACACCCAGAGGGAAAGTGTCGACACTTAAGAAGACTTGTGTCGACACCCAGGCAAGCAGTGTCGACACTTGGAGTACTTGTGTCGACACCAGGGATGCAGAGTCGACACCAGACAGAAAGTGTCGACACGAGAAGATGTGTCGACACTCAATGAAGAAAATTCCAGTGAAGCTGTGTCGACACTTAACAGTTGTGTCGACACCCAGTGAAACTGTGTCTACATCAAAAAGTGTCGACACTTGGAGACTGTGTCGACACTCAGCAAAAGTCAGCAGAGTCTAAGTATAAGTGTTGACACAAGAAAGAATGTGTCGATACTCAGCAGAAGACTCAACACTTGAAGAAAGTGTCGACACAAGAAAGAATGTGTCGACACTCAGCAGAAGACTCAACACTTGAAGAAAGTGTCGACACAAGGAGCTGTGTCGACACTTAGCAAAG
Organism: Platanthera guangdongensis; assembly: GCA_039583875.1. NCBI lineage: Eukaryota > Viridiplantae > Streptophyta > Magnoliopsida > Asparagales > Orchidaceae > Platanthera > Platanthera guangdongensis. The sequence continues at coordinate 3,988,285 of CM077165.1, forward strand.
ATCAGCAAAATTCTAAGTACAAGTGTCGACACTAAGGAGATGTGTCGACACTCAGCCAGAGTCTCAACAGAAAAAGAATGTGTCGACACAAGGAGCAGTGTCGACACTCAGCAAGTATCAACACAGAAGGCATGTGTCGACATCAAGAAGATGTGACGACACTGAACAAGTTCAACACATGAAGATGTGTCGACACAAAGGTATTGTGTCAACACTTACAAGAATTCAACAAAGTGCTGAAGAACAAAGTGTTGTGTCGACACTCAATATCAGTGTCAACACATGAAGAAGAAGCTATGTCGAGAAGTGCATTCTACAACACAAGGAGTTGTGTCGACACCTTGTAGGCTAGTGTCGACACTTAGTCAACTTGTGTCGACACTTATTCTATAAGTGTCGATACTTAAAGACAGACAGTCTCGACACTTTCAGACAGTTACAGATTTTTCAAGAATTGACTGGATGACTTGACAGCTGCCATTCCAGCCGGTCTACTGCACCTGTCAGAGTTGTTAGAAATCAGTTATGAACCGGACCAGCCGGATACCAAGAAGAAGGCCTATAGATAGGCTTATACTGTCTACAGAAATAGATGATTAATTGATGTTCAAGTGATCATTAACAAGAAGAAGATCTAGCTATTCATTGAAGAATCTAGTGAAGATCTAAGTAGTTGGAGAGAGAGCTCCATCCAAGAAGACAGCCGTTGGAACCAGGCTGAGAAGAAGGGTTCAGATTTTGTTCTGAATCTTAAGTAGCAGAGATCAAGGATCAACTGCAGAGGAGATCAATCCTATTGTGTTCTACATTCAAGAAGCTTTGAAGAAAGCCAAGTCAGATTGATCTCAGCAGAGTTCATCCAAGAACTCATCAAGAAACTCTCAACTCTTCTCTCTTTTCTCTGAGTTGTAGAGTTTACATTTTGTATTCATATTATCTTGTAGGATCCTTAGGGATCTGAGTTTGTAAGCCTGTAATTATAAAGGCTGAGTGTAGGGCCTGTGTGCCTGAGTGTAGGAGATTTGTATCTCTGAGTGTAGGCCTATTGTGGCTAAGTGTAGGCCTTGGTGGCTGAGTGTAGGCTTTGTGAAGAAGCTGAGTGTAGGCTTTGTGAAGAAGCTGAGTTGTAGGGCCTTGGGCCTGATCTGTAGGAACCTGTTTTGAGGTTCTGAGTGTAAGATCTGAGGATCTGAGATAGTGGAGGAGTTTGGCCGAATCTAGTACACTGCTAGATATGCAAAGGGGGAAAGTGGATGTACCCAAATCTTGGGGAACCACTATAAATTTGTGTTTTCACTGTGCGCTGGATTGATTGTTGTGATTGCTGGTTAATTGTTGTGTTAAAGTAATTATAATTCTGTGATAAACTCTGAATTCTGCCTAAAAAGTCAAAAAGATTTAAGTCACCTATTCACCCCCCCTCTAGGTGATTAGGTACAATATCTTTCAAGTGGTATCAGAGCCAGGTTACTCAAAAAGGGACATAACTGTCTGAGTAGATCCTGTTGGCAGATTCAGTCTAAGTACATTACAGAATCAAGAAAATCAAGAACCATGGGTTCCACTGAGAATCATAAGGAATTGGGATCCATGAAGCTACCCATTTGCAGAAAAGAAATATTTGGCATCTGGAAGGAAAGGGTGAGACTATTTATGGAAGCCTCAGACCCTAGGATTTATATCACAGTGAAAGAAGGGTCATATGTGCCTATGAAGATTTCAGTCTTAGATGCCAATCAGAGAACACCTAAGGATTTCTCTGAAATGACAAAGGATGAGATAGTTCTAGCCACAATGGACAAGAGGGCTCAGAATATCATAGTGAGTGCTATAGATGATGCTACCTTTCAGAATTTGATACACTGCAAGACATCCAAGGAAATGTGGGATACTCTTATTGTGTACATGGAGGGTTCTGAAGAAGTAAGGCAGTACAGAAAGTCCTTATTAAACCAAGAATATGAAAGCTTTAGGCAAGGTAGATCTGATAGCATAACTGAATGCTATAAGAAGTTCTATAGGATTGTGAATGATCTAATGTCCTATGGCAGAAAGTTCAGTAATTATGAGCTTAATGATAAGTTTCTAAGGTCCCTAACAAAGGATTGGGACACCAAGATCTGTGAAATTAGGGAAATGGCAAAGTTAGCAGAAATTCCTGCTCCAACTTTGTTTGGAAAATTGCTATCCTATGAAATGCAATTGATGGTGAGGAAAGAAGAGGAGAAGACTACAAGAAGTGAACATAAGGAAAGGACAGTGGCATTTAAAACAAAATCCCCCAGAAAATACAGAAGTAAGTCTCCTTCACCACCTCCAAAGGTAGCTGAAACTGAGTTAGATGAGTCAGCAAGCAGAAAGTCTGAAAGCAGTGAAAGCGATGAGGACTTTCCTGCCTTTACAAGACACTTTCAGAAGTTCTTAAAGAAGAAGTAGTGGAGGACAAAGCCATCTACTTCACAAGGAAAAGATGACTATTATCAGAATAAAAAGTCATCAAAGAAAGACAGGAAAAAGACCAAGTCTAGCAAAGCAACTCTATCAAAAATTGTTTGCTATTGCTGTAATAGACAAGGACATGTTATTGCAGACTATCCAGAGAAAAGGAAGGAGTCAAATGATAAGAAAAAGACTCAATTCAAGGGCAAGAAGGAAAGATCTTTTGTTGCCAAAAAGGATAAGAGCCTGTCAGACATTTCTTCATCAGAAACTGAGTCAGATGCTGAAGCATACATAGGACTGTTTGCTGAGGAAGAAGAAGAAGAGTTCATTCAGATCATGAACTCTATACATGAACAAGAGGACAGTCAGTGCCAAGGACTGATGGCATTGACAGAAAGTGACAAAATCCAGGAGCAGCCTGGACCTAGTAAGGTACAAAATTGTTCTTTCAGTTCAATTTCTTGTGCTAGTTCAGAATCAGATTCATCATCATCAAGTGATGAGAGTGCATCTGAGTCTGAAGAGGATATTCATCAATTGATAGATGAATATAAAGTTCTGTTGCAAGCTTATAAGAAGAGCAAGTCCCTAGCCAAGAGTCAGGCAAAGGAAATTGCTAATCTCAAAGTTGCTGCAACTGATTTTGAGAAAATGTTTGATCAAAAGCTAAATGAAATAGCCAGACTGAAGCACATAACTGTGATTCAGATGGGGACTATATCATTTAAGAATGATCAAATCAAAAGTCTGGAGATTAGTCATCAGAAGGAGAGAGATTTAGTTGCTAGGTTTTCTAAACCAAAGTCAGTTCTACCCTTAATTGATGAATTTGTTCATAAAAAGGTAAAGCTGGACTGGGGTATACTAAACCTACTAGGATTGTTCAGTCCAAGTCCAAGGGCAAAGCCCCAGCTCTCAACAAGCCAACTGTAGATAAAACATCTAAGAATGTACCTAAGCAAAGGTACAATAAGTTTGAGTGTTGGTGCTGTGGCAAGGTAGGCCATTTTGCCATGGACTGTTGGCACAATGCAAGTGCCAAAGTGAGTAGCAAACTGCCTGTTGGAAAACCTGCAGGTAGCTTTGTTAGGAAGCAAACTAACCAGTACCAAGGACCCAAGAATTCTTTGGGTTCTAAGGTTCACTAATCTGTTTTGTAGGTGAGTCCAAGTGGTCATGCCCCAATATGGTACTTGGACAGTGGATGTTCCAGACATATGACTGGAACAAGGGGATTTCTAAAGGACTACAAACCTATTAAGGATGGTCCTAAAGTCACCTTTGGTGGTTCTGAAAAAGAATCATCAAGGGATTTGGTAACATTTCTAGCTCCCATATAACTATTACTCAAGTGGCCTATGTTAAAGGTTTGAAACATAACCTTAGTAGTATAAGTCAATTGAGTGATGTAGGATATGACATCTCATTTGTCAAAGATGGTTGTCATATCAGGAGATCAAATGATCAAGAGATTATTTTGACAGGTTATAGAAAGAGGAATGTCTATTGCCTAGACATTATGTGTGAGAACAATGGTTCTCCAGTGTGTCTTGTAGCTGATGAGAGAGTCTCTCATTGTGTCAAATGGCACAAGAGGATAGCCCATCTCAACTACAAGACAATTGGGCAACTCTTTAGTAAAGAGTTAGTGAGGAATGGTCCTCAAGTTAAGTGTATTAAAGATGGAATATGCTCAGCTTGTCAAAAGGGCAAACAGACTAGATCCACCTTTAGTAGCATTGAAAACAAAGATGCTGTGAGGTGTTTATACCTCTTGCATAAGGATCTCTTTGGTCCTATGCCAGTTCACAACCTAGGTAGGAAGGTCTATACCTTTGTAGTTGTAGATAACTACTCAAGGTTTTCATGGGTGTTCTTCCTTAGACAGAAATCTGAAACACCTAGTGTCTTCTATAGCTTTGTCAAACAAATTCAGAATGAACTAGACAGTACAGTGGTCAAAATAAGAAGTGACCATGGTACTGAATTTCAGTCTGATAGTATGGCAAAACTATGTGAAGAATTTGGGATATTTCAGGAGTTTTCTTCACCAAGGACACCTCAGCAAAATGGCATTGCTGAGAGGAAGAATAGAACCTTGATTGAGGCTGGTAGGACCCTATTAAGTGATACATCACTACCAGAATATTTCTGGGCTGAAGCAGTGAATACTGCATGTTGGAACCCAAGGTTGGATTTGGGTAAGGATCACTATTAGGATGATTAGTTTGACCCAAAATATATAGTCTAAGGGTCATAGGGCTTTCCAAGTATTCCTCAGAAAGAATCCCAGAAGAAGTGCAGAAGAATCCCAGAGAAAATTAGTTTTGAAGTTCAGAAATTTTAGCTCTCAGAAATAGTCGAACGGAGTTCAACTATTGCAGTCCAGAAATAGTCGAACAGAGTTCAACTATTGCAGTCCAGAAATAGTCGAACGGAGTTCAACTATTGCAGTCCAGAAATAGTCGAACGGAGTTCAACTATAGTCGAACGGAGTTCAACTATAGTCGAACGGAGTTCAACTATTTCTGTGTTCAGCTCTAAGAGAATAGATAACTCAGATGCAGGTCAACTATAGTTGAACGGAGTTCAACGATAGTCGAACGGAGTTCAACTATAGTCGAACGCAGATTGGAGAAGCTTTTTAGATTAAATTTTGGTGATTTCTTGTGCAGTTATTGGAGACAGCTGACTAGAGTTATTCAAGGCTTAAGTAAAGGAATTTACAGCTAATATATTTAATGCTAAATATTCTTATGAATATAGCCGTTGGGAGACTGCATTAAATATGAATCAATTCAGAGGTTTATTGTCAGTTACCTTTACAAGACAGTTTCCTTTCTTGAAAATGTCTCTGCCGCATCAGACAAGAATTCAAATGACTTTCCTCAGCCCAGTGGATACATATATATATATATATATTTTATATAGCAAGATAGAAAAGATATATAGCAGAGAGGCTCAGAAATAACAACAAGAAATAGAGTGAGAAAAAGCAGGAAGACTTTTTCTCTCTACAAAAGAAGAACTATGCAACAAGTTTTAAAACAGAGGAAATCAACTTCATCTTCTTCTTTCTGCTCCAGGCTTTCAAGAGACAACATATTCAGATTTGTCTACAGAGCTTGCTGGAGATTTTCATCTAGTTGAAGGCCTACACCCTGAAGCAAAGCTTCCCAGCATTCATGAACTAATACATATTTTCAGGGGGAGCTTTGACACCATCAATCCACATAGTCTTCTCAGTTGTTTGAGAAAGAGAAGACTTCCATCACTCTCTCACCCCCTCTCTGTAAAGGGTTTCTCAAACTCCCTTCAAAAGTTTGAGCTTGGTTTTTGAGCACCTTGTCAAAAGCTCATTGGTGGCAAGACACCTGATCAAAAAATCTGATTTGGTTTTTGAGCACCTTATCAAAAGCTCATTGGTGCCCAGGACACCTGATCAACTCATCCTGCAGTGGATTCCTACCAGGGTGGTAGAAGAGTGGATTACCCAGATTTGGGGAACCACTATAAATTTCCTTGTGTCGTCTGGTTTGCTTGCTCTGTTTTCTTCCTTATGTGCTGTGAATTTTATTTTGCATTTTAGTTTCTAAAAACTCTTAAGCATATCAGATCTATCACCTCACTTTCAATTGGTATCAGAGGGAGGTTGGTTAAACATACCACACCTTGGTGGTTGTACAGGCTAACACCTGAATCAAAAGATCCTTGATAGATCTTATTGTTCTTAAGAGTTTTTCATGGCACAAAATGAAGAATGGTCAAGCACTGGACCTCCTAAGTGCAATCTGGATAAGCTTGCACTATGGAAGACAAGGATTAGGTTTTTTATGAACTCTATTGATGAAGCCATTTTCAATTCTATTTTGACAGGTCCTTATCAACCATTGGAAACAACAAGCATGAATGCTGCTCCATCACCTAAATGGACAGAAGCTCAAAAATTGCTAAAGATTGCTAATGCAAGAGCAATGGACATCCTTGCTCAATCAATGTCTGATGACATTTTTGAAGGAGTTATTGAATGTACTTCAGCAAAAGACATCTGGGACTCCCTCACAGAAATGGCTGTTGTATCAGCAAAAGGGAAAATAATTGAAGCTGAATCCTGGAGTGATGAAGAAGAAGCAAGAGCAATAGAATTTTGCCTAATGGCAATAGATGCTTCTTGCAGCAGCTATGCTGAAGAATCTGAAGAATCAGAGTGTAAATCAGAAGAAGAAGATCAGGTAATCTCTACCCTTGATCTTTCATCAGATATAAATCTTTAGAAAATCTTAGTTCAAAATTATTCGTCGAACGGAGATCGACGAACTCAACCTTATTCGTCGAACTCAGATCGACGATCGTTGAACAAAGATTTTGACTTGTACTGTTCAGGAATCTGTGCTCGACAAAATAAATATCGTTCGTCAAACAGAGATCGACGAAAATGGATCACAGAAAACAATTATTATCATTCTGTGAACAGAGCTCGACGAAAATACTTTAATTCGTCGAACTCAGAATTTCAAAACAGAAATTTTTACTCTTTTATTTCTGATTATTTTAAAAGAGAACCAGGACCCAAGGTTATCTTGGTCCAGAACTCCTAACATTTCCTTGCAGGAAAAGAACTCTGTTTGGTCCAATATAGAGGAAATCAGTGATTGATTATTTTGAGCTAGGATATGCATATATGGGGAGTTTGTTGTTTGTAGCAGTATTTTAGTTCTTGTTTTATTTATTTTGTTTCAAAGCTTCCATTGTATATCTGCTGATATCTTATAAATCAAGCAGATTGTTTTTGCTTTGCATTTTATTTGCTTTTGATGTAAATAGTGTACTTACCCAAATAGGGGGAGATTGTTGGAACCCAAGGTTGGATTTGGGTAAGGATCACTATTAGGATGATTAGTTTGACCCAAAATGTATAGTCTAAGGGTCATAGGGCTTTCCAAGTATTCCTCAGAAAGAATCCCAGAAGAAGTGCAGAAGAATTCCAGAGAAAATCAGTTTTGAAGTTCAGAAATTTTAGCTCTCAGAAATAGTCGAACGGAGTTCAACTATTGCAGTCCAGAAATAGTCGAACGGAGTTCAACTATTGCAGTCCAGAAATAGTCGAATGGAGTTCAACTATTGCAGTCCAGAAATAGTCGAACGGAGTTCAACTATAGTCGAACGGAGTTCAACTATTTCTGTGTTCAGCTCTAAGAGAACAGATAACTCAGATGCAGGTCAACTATAGTTCAACGGAGTTCAACGATAGTCGAACGGAGTTCAACTATAGTCGAACGCAGATTGGAGAAGCTTTTTAGGTTAAATTTTGGTGATTTCCTGTGCAGTTATTGGAGACAGCTGGCTAGCGTTATTCAAGGCTTAAGTAAAGGAATTTACAGCTAATATATTTAATGTTAAATATTCTTATGAATATAGCCGTTGGGAGGCTGTATTAAATATGAATCAATTCAGAGGTTTATTGTTAGTTACCTTTCCAAGACAGTTTCCTTTCTTGAAAATGTCTCTGCCGCATCAGACAAGAATTCAAATGACTTTCCTCAGCCCAGTGGATACATATATATATTTTATATAGCAAGATAGAAAAGATATATAGCAGAGAGGCTCAGAAATAACAACAAGAAATAGAGTGAGAAAAAGCAGGAAGACTTTTTCTCTCTACAAAAGAAGAACTCTGCAACAAGTTTTAAAACAGAGGAAATCAACGTCATCTTCTTCTTTCTGCTCCAGGCTTTCAAGAGACAACATATTCAGATTTGTCTACAGAGCTTGCTGGAGATTTTCATCTAGTTGAAGGCCTACACCCTGAAGCAAAGCTTCCCAGCATTCATGAACTAATACATATTTTCAGGGGGAGCTTTGACACCATCAATCCACATAGTCTTCTCAGTTGTTTGAGAAAGAGAAGACTTCCATCACTCTCTCACCCCCTCTCTGTAAAGGGTTTCTCAAACTCCCTTCAAAAGTTTGAGCTTAGTTTTTGAGCACCTTGTCAAAAGCTCATTGGTGGCAAGACACCTGATCAAAAAATCTGATTTGGTTTTTGAGCACCTTATCAAAAGCTCATTGGTGCACAGGACACCTGATCAACTCATCCTGCAGTGGATTCCTACAGGGTGGTAGAAGAGTGGATTACCCAGATTTGGGGAACCACTATAAATTTCCTTGTGTCGTCTGGTTTGCTTGCTCTATTTTCTTCCTTATGTGCTGTGAATTTTATTTTGCATTTTAGTTTCTAAAAACTCTTAAGCATATCAGATCTATCACCTCACTTTCACTGCATGCCATGTAATTAATAGGGCTACCATTACTAAAAGCCACAACAATACCCCCTATGAGGTTGTGAAAGGCAGAAAACCAAACCTATCCTATTTCAGGATCTTTGGTTGTAAGTGCTTTATACTTAATAATGGTAAGTATTACTTGACTAAGTTTGCTGCCAAGTCCCAAGAGGGGATATTTGTTGGGTACAACAACAATAGTAAGGCTTATAGAGTCTACAACTTGTCTACTCAAGTTGTAGAAGAGTCTGTACATGTAGTATTTGATGAAACTAGACTTATTAACAATGAGTTGTCTAGTAGTATATGCAGCTCCACAGGTGTGACAAAGAAGATGTACAAGCTCACTATAGAAGAAGAACCTACTGCAAGACAGCAAGTAGAAGATAGTGGCTGCTGTCCAGGGGGAGTACTACATGCACCTAATGAAGTAGAAGTTCAAGGAGTGCAGCAAGATGAAGAAACTGAAGAAGTTCAACCTGAAGCTAGGATGCCTCCAGCTAATAGGCATCTTAGAGATTATCCAGCAGATCAAATCATTGGTGATCTAAGACAAGGGGTACAAACATGGAGCAGAAATCTGAATGCAGTACTCTTCTCCAGTTTTCTATCCCAAGTAGAGCCAAAGAAGTTTGAAGAAGCCATCCTAGACCCTCATTGGATTGAGGCAATGCAAGAAGAGCTGAATCAGTTCAAGAGGTGCAAAGTTTGGGAACTTGTTCCTAAACCAAAAGACCACAACATAATTAGAACCAAGTGGATCTTTAGGAACAAGATGGATGAACATGGAGTCATCATTAAGAACAAAGCAAGATTGGTTGCTAAAGGATATAGACAGGAAGAAGGTATTGACTTTGATCAAACCTTTGCTCCAGTAGCCAGACTGGAAGCCATAAGGATGTTCCTGGCCTATGCAACCTTTCAAGGATTTAAAGTTTACCAAATGGATGTAAAGCTAGCCTTTTTGAATGGTAATCTAAAAGAGGAAGTCTATGTGGAACATCCATCAGGTTTTGTTGATTCAACTCAACCTAATCATGTCTATAGACTTAGGAAAGCTTTATATGGGTTAAAACAAGCCCCTAGGGCTTGGTATGAAACCCTGTCTAGTTTGCTCATTGAGAATAAGTTCACAAGGGGGAAAATAGACAAGACTCTATTCCTTAGGGAATCCAGAGGCAAAATAATACTAGTCCAAATATATGTAGATGATATAATATTTGGGTCTACTGAAAGTAGTCTTTGCAAAAAGTTTGCAAAACTAATGCAAGGACAGTTTGAGATGAGTAGTATGGGGGAACTTAAGTTCTTCTTGGGACTCTAAGTTAGACAGACTGAGAATGGTTTATCCATATGCCAGTCTAAGTTCACCCTAGAACTCATAAGGAAGTATGGTATGGATTCATCCAGTACCATGAAGACTCCTATGGGGTCAAGTATGTCTCTTAGCAAAGATGATGCAGGGAAACCTGTAGATGAGACTTTGTATAGAGGGATAGTTGGCTCCCTACTCTATTTGACTGCAAGTAGACCAGATATCATGTATGCTACATGTGTCTGTGCTAGGTATCAAGCATACCCTAAGGAGTCTCATTTGACAGCAGTCAAAAGGATATTGAGATATCTAAAGGGCACTCCTTATCTAGGCCTTCGGTATCCTAGGAATGGAGATTTTGAACTAACAGGTTATTCAGATGCAGACTTTGCAGGATGCAAAGAAGATAGAAAAAGCACAACTGGAACCTGTCAATTCCTAGGTGGAAGACTAATTTCATGGAGTAGCAAGAAGCAAACAAGTGTGGCTATCTCCACTGCAGAGTCAGAATATGTGGCTGCAGGAAGTTGCTGTGCTCAACTTCTATGGATACAACATTAGCTTGAGGACTATGGAATTCAGGTAAGTAGAACTCCACTATTTTGTGATTCTACTAGTGCTATATCAATTGCAAACAATCCTGTTTCTCATAGTAGAACTAAAAATATTGAAATAAAATATCATTTTCTTAGAGAACATGTAGAAAAAGAAGATATTTTACTGGAATATGTTAGAACAGATAATCAACTAGCTGATATGTATACTAAGCCCTTAGAAGAAACTAAGTTCAATAGTTTTAAAATTGAACTAGGTATGATAAACTTAGAATAAGTTTATAGGAATGGCTAAGTAAAATAGTGTCGACACACAGATATATCTGTGTCGACACAGAAAAGTGGTGTCGAAACTTCAGGAAAAAGGTGTCGACACATCTATGAAGTTGGTGTCGACACTTCAGAATATTAGTGTCGACACATGACAAGTAGGTGTCGACACAAACAAGGTGGTGTCGACACTTAGTGTTTACTCAGAATTATCTAAGTAAAGTCTCGACTAAATGTCAAGTTATGTGGTGTTGACACATAAACAAGTGTCGACAAATATATTCTGTTGACTAAACTTGTGTCGACACATATGTGTCGCGACATTATAAGTTAGTGTCGGCACTTTTCAACACTGTCGACACAATTTAAGTTAGTTAACCCACCTTTTCATCTTCAAACCTAGAAAGGTATAAATAGAATTTCTCCATTGTCTATCGACACGCTCACTAAAGTTTCGAGACCAAACTTGTGTGTCGACACCTCTCTTCTCTCCAGTCAAATTTATCAAACCCTAATGGCGCCAAAGCTCGAGGAGAACGTCAATGAAGGCTACGAACTGGTGCGACATGCGTTTGAGGATGCAGAACAGGAGATCAAGAAAGTGGTAACCCTAATTGCAGACTCTGGGTTAGATTTTCTTGTTTCAGAGCCAATAAAGATTTGGAAGAAGGAAATTCTAGAGTTTCTGAATGGAGCGAAAGTAGATGAATCTGGACTCAAGATAAAGTCTAGGGTTCATGGTGAAAAGGTGAAGGTCTCACCAAAAAGTTTGAGGAAAGTACTACAGTTACCAAGAACTAAGGAAGAAGAAGAAGTTACTGCTTCTAAAACCAGAGATGCATTAACATGGTGTGGCCTGGATTCAAAGATGAAAATTGGATCTGTGTTTAATAGGAAAGGCATGAACAGCTAGGAAAAATTTCTATCTGAAATTGTTGGAAAAGTAATCTTGAGTAAGCCTGGAGGGCATGATAGGGTATCAACCCATATATTCAACCTTATGACAAGGATAATCTTCACAGTGAAAATAGATTGGTCTGTTATTGTCTTTGATAAGATTAAAGAAAGTCTGAAGAAACCCAACTTGGGTAGGATCTTAAGTCTATACTTGGCTGGTAGTATACCAGAAGTTATGAGTCAAGCTGCTGGCAGTAAAATCAATCATATGAGGAAAATGGACATGAGGATATTCTCTAGATGAGACAGGGTTTTGTCTAAGGAGATGCCAACCCCTGAGAAAATAACTCCTGAGAAAGTAACACCACAAAAGAAAAAGAAGAAAACTGCCCCAGTGGCTCAGGTTTCATCTAGCAGCTCTGGTAGTGAAGAGCAAGTTGTCTTTACTCCAGAAGAGGATGTAGAAGAAAATGCTGGGAAGTCTCCAGCTCAACAAGATGCTACAGAGAGGCAGGGGGAGCTACCACCAGCTAGCCCCATACACCAGGATCAAATCCAGGGGGAGCCTCTAGTGGTGGAAGAGCCAACTACACTAGAGAGTGAACAAGCAACCCACATCATCCTTGAGGGAATCACTGAGATTAATGCTTTCAATTTCCCTATAGAGGATAATGTTTTGTCTGATTCATTAAATGATGTTAATCAGCAAACTCAGATTGATAGCCAACCCCCAGATGTTGTCTTGAAGGAAACATCTGTTACAGTTCACGTAGAATCTGATCCAGTAGTAGATGAGCCAAGAGTTTCTCCTGCCCATTCTCCACAAGAATTTACTATGTAAGATCTCTTCCTCAACCTGGATCAAGCAGACCTTGACAAGGAAAGTGCTGCTGCTGAGGGGGAGAAGTCACAAGTTGAGGGGGAGCAGGTCATACTTGATGAAGAACCTGCAAGGCAAGAACCTGAAAAGTCCAAGAAAGTTGAGGAGCTACCTAGAGAGAGGGTAGATATTGCTAGCACATCAGCATCTAAAGATGAGGAAGCTGCTAGAGCTAAGAAAATGAAATTTCAAGTCTTTAAAAGAAGAAGCCAGACTTATAAGAAGGTATTGCAAACCATAGCACCACAGCCAGCACTACAGCCAACTCCATCAGTAGATTACAGTTCTCTGCTGGTTGCTATGCAAATCAAGCTTGATGAGCAGAGACAAGCACTGGAAAAGTATGTAGATGAAGGACATAAATCTCTTCAGTTTAATTTGGCCCAAGACATAAAGTCTATAAGATTTGAAAGGAATCTTAATAAGAAGGAGATGACCGACTACTTCCACAAGGGAGGGAATACAGTGGTGTACTTGGCTACATATCAAGAGAAGATAAAAGCTCAAGTAGATGAACTTGAAGTCAAGCAAGGCTATGTTCTAGAGAATCAAATTAGAATGAATGATAACTTGACTGCTTCTCACAATGCTATTGTCACTGAGATAAAGAATATAGCCACTGCACAGTCTGCAGAAAGTGCCACAGCCAAAGAATCTTTTGATAAGCACTTGTAAGAGAGCTTAACTGCTGTTATAACTGCTATACAAGACTCTCAGAAGCTCATCACTGAAAAACTCCAAAGGTTAAAACCTTTCTACAAGGATGGAGTCAATATCTTAATGCACAAATAAGATTTCAAAAGGATGATTGAAAGATATTGTCCCTAAGCACCTAGAGGGGGGGGGGTGAATAGGTGACTTGAATATTTTTAACTTTTTAGGCAGCAAACAGTCAATATCACAGAATTATATCTAATTTATCACAACACACATTCAGCAATCACAGCAATCCACAAACACACAGTAGACACAGAGTTTTATAGTGGTTCCCCAAGCTTTGGGTACATCCACTTTCCCCCTTCGCCTATCTAGCAGTGTACTAGATTCGGCCAAACTTCTCCAATAACTCAGAACCCAAAACAGGCTCCTACACCTCAGGCCCAAGGCCCTACAACTCAGCTTTTCCACAAAGCATACACTCAGCAACAAAGGCCTACACTCAGCCACCAAGGCCTACACTCAGCCACCAAGGTCTACACTCAGAGATTTCAATCTCCTATACTCAGGCACTCAAGCCCTACACTCAGCCTTTATAATTGCAGGCTTACAAGACTCAGATCCAAAGGATCCTACAAGATAAAAATGAATACAAAAGTATATACTCAACAACTCATAGAATAGAGAGATGAGATGTGAGTTTCTTGATGAGTTCTTGGAAGAACTCAGCTGAAATCAATCTGACTTAGCTTTCTTCAAAGCTTCTTGAAAGTAGAACTCAATAAGATTGACTCCTTCTGCAGTTGATCGTTGATCTCTGCTACTTAAGGTTTAGAGTAGATCTGAACCCTTCTTCTCAGTCTGGTTCCAACAACTGATTTCTTGGATGGAGCTCTCTCTCTCCAACTTCTTAGATCTGCACTTGATGGCACGATCTTCTTTTTTAAATACTTGATCAATGATCTGAACAACCACTTCAACAACCAATTTCTGTAGACAGCATATGCCTATTTATAGGCCTTCTTCATGATAACCGGCTGGTCCGGTCCATAACTGAATTCTGACAACTCTGACAGGTGCTGTAGACCGGCTGGAATGACAGCTGTCAAGTCATCCAGTCAGTTCTTGAAAATTCTGTAACTGTCTTTAAGTGTCGAGACTTTCTGTCTTTAAGTGTCGACACTTATAGACCAAGTGTCGACACAAGTTGTCTAAGTGTCGACACTAGTCTACAAGGTGTCGACATAACTCCTTATGTTGTAGATTTTGTATCTCGACACTACTTCTTCTTCATGTGTCGACACTGAAATTGAGTGTCGACACAAGTACTTGTACTTCAGTATCTTGCTGAATTCTTCTAAGTGTCGACACAACACCTTTGTGTCGACACATCTTCATGTGATGAATCTGTTAAGTGTCGACACTGCTTCTTGGTGTCGACACATGTCTTCAGTGTTGATACTTGTTGAGTGTCGACACATTGCTCTGGGTGTCGACACTTTCTTCTTCTGTCGAGACTCTGGCTGAGTGTCGACACATTCCCTTAGTGTCGACACTTGTACTTAGAATATTTTGTTGAACTTTGCTGTTCTTTGCTAAGTGTCGACACAGCTCCTTGTGTCGACACTTTCTTCAAGTGTTGAGTCTTCAGCTAAGTGTCGACACATTGTTCTGGGTGTCGACACTTACTTCAAGTGTTGACTCTTCTGCTGAGTGTCGACACATTGTTCTGGGTGTCGACACTTGTACTTAGTCTCTGCAGACTTTTGCTGAGTGTCGACACAGCCTCCAAGTGTCGACACTTTCTGATGTAGACACAGTTTTTCTGGGTGTCGACACAACTGCTAAGTGTCGACACAGCTTCACTGCACTCTTCTTCATTGAGTGTCGACACAGCTCCTTGTGTCGACACTTTCTGTCTGGTGTCGACTCAGCATCCCTGGTGTCGACACAATGACTCCAAGTGTCGACACTGCTTGCCTGGGTGTCGACACAAGTCTTCTTAAGTGTCGACACTTTCCCTCTGGGTGTCGACACATGGACTTAGAAACTTTTTCTTCTTTCCTGCAAATACTTAGCCTGCACAAGTAAACTCAAAACACATCAAATACATTTTGATGTATATCATTGAGTTGGGTGAGGCTTCTTCAAATCAGGTACATTTAGACCAATGTACCCAACAATCTCCCCCTATTTGGAGAAGTCATAACCCTTAGTCAATGATATACACCATTCATAATAAAATTACAAAATGATGTAAAGCAGAATTATATATAGCAGGGCAAACATAAACATGTATGAAACAAACATGTACACATAGATTGCATCACAGAATAATTATAAAATAAATTTAACACATAGCAAATTTATTACACAACACATTGTTCCAACCCTTAGTCATATTCATATTTCAAAAGTTTACAGAATGGTTATCATCAAAAGATTATATAGTAAACTTAAGAAAATTCTAATTCTATTTCTGTTCAGGCTCCTTGATCACTATTCCTTTGTCAGCTTGTACTTTGGCTTGAACAGGAGCTTCAGTAACTTCAGCATCAGCAGGCTTCTTGCCTTTCAGATCTTTCTTCTTAAGTTCTTCTGCTTTAATCTTTTGCCTTTCAAAATAATGATAAGGCTTGGGAAAGTACTTGCTAGGCTCCTGGGCAGTAGGAGGTAGCTTTCCCATCTTGGCCTTTCTTCTATATTGGACTATTGCCTCCTGCCTTGTCTCATGTTTTCTCCATTCAGCCTCAGAAAACCATTTGTTCCTGTCATGCACATTATCTTTTGCAGCTTTCCAGGCAGTCAAAATGATATTTCTTGAGGTAGGGCTCCACTGCTCAAAGTCTGGTCTTTGTTCAGCTTGTTCCCTAAACCTCTTCTTAGACAATCTTGTCTCTTCTTCTTTCTGCAGTGCCTCTTGCATAGCTTCAGATATAGGCTGAACAACTTTCTCTATAATTACATTGTCCTTACCCCCAGGTGGGCTATACATGGACTGTATGTCAGCATGAATCATGTCAAAATCTGGAGGAGGGTAGATAACTTGAGCCACTTCTGGTTGCTCCCCTCCTAAATATGCAGGATGAATTCCAGATTCAGCAACATTGTCATCATCACAAAGAGGAGGATAACCCAGTGTAGCTCTGATGGAATTAGATATCCACTTGGCATGATCAGAGCTAGCTTTGACTAAAACCCTCTCCCCCTTTATGACCTCTCTTTCTACATGATCTCTGACATCATCTTTTTGAAATCTGACTTGATTATCCAAATAATTAACTCCATCTTTAAAGAAAGGTTTTAACCTTTGGAGTTTGTCAGTTATGATCTTTTGAGATTCTTGAATGGCAGTCTTAACAGCAGTGATTTCTTCCTGGAATACTTTGTGAAATTCAGCTTTAACAGTAACAGTAGAGGTAGAAGGTCCAGCAGCTATGTTCTTCATTTCTGTGACAATAACATTGTGAGATGCTGTCAAATTGTCATTCATTCTGATTTGATTTTCTAGAACATATCCTTGCTTCAGTGCTATGTCATCTACTTGAGCCTTTATTTTCTCTTGATAAGTTGCCAAGTACACTACTGCATTCCCCCCTTTGTGGAAGCAGTCTGTCATCTCCTTCTTATTAAGATTCATCTCAAAACTTATTGACTTTATGTCCTGGGCCAAATCAAATTGCAATTATTTCTGCCCTTCATCCACATATTTCTCAATGGCCTTCCTGTGGTCATCCAGTTTAATCTGCATAGCAACCATCAGTGCACTATAATCAACAGTTGGTGCTGGCAGTGATATAGGCTGTGGTGCAATAGATTGTAAGGCCTTCTTATAACTCTGACTCCTTCTCTTGAATACATAAATCTTCTTTTTCTTAGCTCTTGCTGTCTCCTCATCATCAGAAGCTGAGGAGCTAGCAATTTCTACCCTCTCCTTAGGGCTTGGGGGTAACTCCTTCTGCACATCTGGGGCCTTCTCAGGTTCTGCAACATGAACTACTTGCTCCCCCTCAACTGGAGCATTCTCCACTTCAGCAGCAGCAGTGTCCTTGTTAAAGTCTTGTTGATCCAGATTTAGGAATAAATCTTCCATTGTAAATTCTTGGGGTGAATGAGCTGGAGAAAGTCTTGGCTCTTCAACCACTGGATCAGTAACTACAACTTCAACAGATGTGTCTTCCATGACAACATCCGGGACTTGGCTATCCAGCTGAGTTTGCTGATGAACATCAGACAAATCAGTATCCTCTATAGGAAAATCTAAAGCATTTAGTTCAGTGATTACCTCTAGTATTGTGTTGGTTGCTTGTTCACTTTCTAGTGTAGTTGGTTCTTCTACAACTAGTGGCTCCCCCTGGATGTGATCCTTGTGTATGGGACTAGCTTGAGGTAGCTCCCCCTAGATTTCAGCAACATTTTGAGGAGCTGGAGACTTCACAGCAGTCTCTTCTTTATTCTCATCAGGTGAGAAGACAACTTGTTCTTCACTGTCTGAGCTGCTAGTGGACTCTTGAGCCACTGGGGCATTTTTCCTCTTCTTCTTTGGTGGAATTTCCTTCTCAGAAGTGATCTTTTCAGGTGTTGGCATCTCTTTTGACAACACCCTGTCCCATCTAGAGAATATTCTCAGATCCATTTTCCTCATATGATTTATTTTACTTCCAGCAGCCTGACCCATAACTTCAGGTATAACACCAGCAAGGTAAAGACTTAAAATTCTGCCCAGGTTGGGCTTCTTCAGGCTTTCCTTGATTTTCTCAAACACTATAACAGACCAGTCAGTGTTCAGAGTGAAGATAATCCTGGTCATAATGCTGAACATAGAGGCAGATACCCTATCATGCCCTCCTGGCTTACTGAGAATTACTTTGCCAACAATCTCAGACAGAAATTTCCCTTGGCTGTTCTTGCCCTTTCTATTAAAAACAGAGCCAATTTTCATCTTAGAATCTAGACCACACCATGTTAGAGCTTCCCTGGTCTTTGAAGCAGTAACCTCATCTTCTTCTTTTGTTCTTGGTAACTGTAATACTTTCCTCAGACTTTTAGGTGAAACCTTCACCTTCTCACCATGAACCCTGGATTTGATCTTGAATCCAGTTTCGTCTACCTTAGCTCCATTGAGGAATTCCAAGACTTCCTTTTTCCAGATCTTTGTAGGCTCAGAAACCAGAAATTCTAATCCCGAGTCTGCAACTAGGGTTATAACGTTCTTGATCTCCGGGTCTGCATCAACAAATGCATCGCGCACCAGTTCATAACCCTCATTGACGTTCTCCTCAAGCTTTGGCGCCATTAGGGTTTGAAGAATTTTTATTGGAGAGAAGAGAGGTGTCGACACAGTAGTTTGGTCTCGAAACTTTTGAAAGCGTGTCGACAGACTAAGGCAAAACCCTATTTATACCTTTCTAATTTTGAAGATGAAAAGGCGGGCAGCCAACTAAATTGTGTCGACACTATCAATAAGTGTCGACACTGACTTATAATGTCTCGACACTTACGTGTCGACACAAGTTTATTCAACAGATTATATGTGTCGACACTTGTTTATGTGTCGACACCACTTAACTCGACATATAGTCGAGACTTTACTTAGATAATTCTGAGTAAACACTAAGTGTCGACACCACCTTGTTTGTGTCGACACCTACTTGTCATGTGTCGACACTAATATTCTGAAGTGTCGACAACAACTTCCTAGATGTGTCGACACCTTTTCCCTGAAGTGTCGACACCAATTTTCTGTGTCGACACAGATATCTCTGTGTGTCGACACCTTTTTACTTAGCCAATTTCCAAAACTATAAACTTACTCTAAGTTTATCATTCCTAGTTCAATCTTAAACCTATTGAACTTAGTTTCTTCTAGTGGCTTAGTATACATATCAGCGAATTGATTATCTGTTTTAACATATTCTAGTAAAATATCCTCTTTCTCTACATGCTCCCTAAGAAAATGATATTTTATCTCAATATGTTTGGTTTTACGATGTGAAACAGGGTTATGTGCAATTGAAATAGCACTTATAGAATCACAGAAGAGTGCAGTTCTATTTACCTGATATCCATAGTCCTCAAGCTGATGTTGTATCCACAGAAGTTGAGCACAGCAACTTCCTGCAGCCACATATTCTGACTCTGCAGTGGAGATAGCCACACTTGTTTGCTTTTTGCTACTCCATGAAATTAGTCTCCCACCTAGGAATTGACAGGTTCCAGTAGTGCTTTTTCTATCTTCTTTGCATCCTACAAAGTCTGCATCTGAATAACCTGTTAGATCAAAATCCCCATTCCTAGGGTACTAGAGGCCTAGATAAGGAGTGCCCTTTAAATATCTCAATATTCTTTTGACTGCTGTCAAATGAGACTCTTTAGGGCAGGCTTGATACCTTGCACAGACACATGTAGCATACATGATATCTGGTCTACTTGCAGTCAAGTATAATAGGGAGCCAACTATCCCTCTATACAAGGTTTCATCTACAGGCTTCCCTGCATCATCCTTGCTAAGAGACATACTTGACCCCATAGGAGTCTTCATGGTGCTGGATGAATCCATACCATACTTCCTTATGAGTTCTAGGGTGAACTTGGACTGGCATATGGATAAACCACTCTCAGTCTGTCTTACTTGGAGACCCAAGAAGAACTTTAGCTCTCCCATACTACTCATCTCAAATTGACCTTGCATTAGCTTTGCAATTTTTTTGCAAAGGCTACTTTCAGTAGACCCAAATATAATGTCATCTACATATATTTGTACTAGTATTACTTTGCCTCTAGATTCCCTAAGGAATAGAGTCTTGTCTATTTTCCCTCTTGTGAACTTATTCTCAATGAGAAAACTAGACAGGTTTCATACCAAGCCCTAGGGGCTTGCTTTAACCCATATAAAGCTTTCCTAAGTCTATAAACATGATTAGGTAGAGTTGAATCAACAAAACCTGAGGGCTGTTCCACATAGACTTCTTCTTTAAGATTACCATTTAGAAATGCTGACTTGACATCCATTTGGTAAACTTTGAATCCTTGATAGGTTGCATAGGCCAGGAACATTCTTATGGCTTCCAATCTGGCTATTGGAGCAAAGGTTTGATCAAAATCAATACCTTCTTCCTGCCTATATTCTTTAGCAACCAATCTTGCTTTGTTCTTAATGATGACTCCTTGTTCATCCATCTTGTTCCTATAGATCCACTTGGTTCCAATTATATTGTGGTCTTTAGGTTTAGGAACAAGCTACCAGACCTTACACCTCTTGAACTGATTGAGTTCTTCTTGCATTGCCTTAATCCAAAGAGGGTCTTTGATGGCTTCTTCAAACTTCTTAGGTTCAACTTGGGATAGGAAACTGGAGTAGATTGCTGCATTCAGATTTCTGCTCCTTGTTTGTACCCCTTGTCTTGGATCTCCAATAATCTGCTCTACTGGATGATCTCTAAGATGCCTATTGGATGGAGGTATCCTGACTTCTGGTTGAACCTCTTCAGTTTCATCATCTTGCTGTACTCCTTGTACTTCTTCTGCATTTGGTACATGTAGTACTCCCACTGGACAACAGCCACTGTCTTCTACTTGCTGTCTTGCAGCAGGTTCTTCTTCTATAGTAAGCTTGTCCAACTTCTTTGTTATACCTGTGGAGCTGCATACACTACTAGACAACTCATTGTTACTAAGTTTAGTCTCATCAAATACTACATGTACATATTCTTCTACAACTTGTGTAGACAAGTTGTAGACTCTATAAGCCTTACTGTTGTTGCTGTACCCAACAAAAATTCCCTCTTGGGACTTGGCAGCAAACTTAGTCAAGTAAGACTTTCCATTGTTAAGTATGAAGCACTTACAACCAAAGATCCTGAAGTAGGATAGGTTTGGTTTCCTGCCCTTCACAACCTCATAGGGGGTCTTGTTGAGGCTTTTAGTTATGGTAGCCCTATTAATAACATGGCATGCAGTATTTACTGCTTCAGCACAGAAATATTCTGGTAGTGATGTGTCACTTAATAGGGTCCTACCTGCCTTAATCAAGGTTCTATTCTTCCTCTCAGCAATGCCATTTTGCTGAGGTGTTCTTGGTGAAGAAAACTCTTGAAATATCCCAAAGTCTTCACATAGTTTTGTCATGCTATCAGACTGAAACTCAGTACCATGGTCACTTATTATTTTGACCACTGTACTATTTAGTTCATTCTGAATTTGCTTGACAAAGCTATAGAAGACACTAGGTGTTTCAGATTTCTGTCCTAAGAAGAACACCCAGGAAAACCTTGAGTAGTCATCTACAACTACAAAGGTATAGACCTTCCTACCTAGGCTGTGAACTGGCATTGGACCAAAGAGATCCATATGCAAGAGGTATAAAAACCTCACAGCATCTTTATTTTCTATGTTTCTAAAGGTGGATCTAGTCTGCTTGCCCTTTTGACAAGCTGAGCAAATACCATCTTTAACACACTTAACTTGAGGACCATTCCTCACTAACTCTTTGCTAAAGAGTATGACAATTGTCTTGTAGTTTAGATGGGCTAGCCTCTTGCGCCATTTGACACAATGAGAGACTGTCTCATCAGCTACAAGACACACTTGAGAACCATTGGTCTCACACATAATGTCTAGGCAGTAGACATTCCTCTTCCTATAGCCAGTCAAAATGATCTCTTGATCATTTGACCTCTTGATATGACAACCATTCTTAACAAATGAGATGTCATACCCTACATCACTTAATTGACTTATACTTATTAGGTTGTGTTTCAACCCTTTAACATAAGCCACTTGAGTAATGGTAACTAAGTTACTAGAAATGTTACCAAACCCTTTGATGATTCCTTTTTCAGAACCACCAAAGGTGACTTTTGGACCATCCTTTATTGGTGTGTAGTCCTTTAGTAATTCCCTTGTTCCAGTCATATGTCTGGAACATCCACTGTCCAAGTACCATATTGGGACATGGCCACTTGGACTCACCTGCAAAACAGATTAATGAACCTTAGAACCCAAAGAATTCTTGGGTCCTTGGTACTTGTTAGTTTGCATCCTGACAAGGCTACCTGCTGGTTTTCCAACAGGCAGTTTGCTACTCACTTTGGCACTAGCATTGTGCCAACAGTCCATTGCATAGTGGCCTACCTTGCCACAACACCAACACTCAAACTTATTGTACCTTTGCTTAGGTACTGTCTTTGCTGTTTTATCTACAGCAGACTTGTTGAGAGTTGGGGCTTTGCCCTTGGACATAGACTTGGACTGAACAGTCCTTGCAGGTCTTGTAAATCCCAGTCCAGCTTTACCTTTGTGATGAACAAATTCATCAATTATGGGTAAAACAGACTTTGGTTTAGAAAACCTAGCAACTAAGTCCTTCTCCTTCTGAAGATTAATCTCCAGACTCTTGATTTGATCATTCTTAAATGATATAGTTCCCATTTGAATCACAGTTATGTGCTTCAATCTGGCTATCTCATTAAGCTTTTGATCAAATGACTTCTCAAAATCTGTTGCTGCAGCTTTGAGATTTGCAATTTCCTTTGCCTGACTTTTGGCTAGGGACTTGCTCTTCTTGTAAGCTTGCAACAGTACTTTGTATTCATCTATCAGCTGATGAATATCTTCTTCAGACTCAGATGCACTCTCATCATTTGATGATGATGAATCTGATTCTGTACTGGCACAAGAAACTGAACTTAAAGTTGAACTTTGTACCTTACTGGGTCCTGGCTGCTCCAGGATTTTGTCATTTTCAGTCAATGCCATCAGTCCTTGGCACTGACAGTCTTCTTGTTCATAAATAGAATTCATAATCTGCATGAACTCTTCTTCTTCTTCCTCAGCAAACAGCCCTATATATGCCTCAGCATCTGACTCAGTTTCTGATGAAGAGATATCTGACAGGGTCTTGTCCTTTTTGGCAACAAATGACTTTTCTTTCTTGCCTTTGAAATGAGTCTTCTTCTTGTTACTAGACTCCTTTCTCTTTTCTGGACAATCTGCAACAACATGGCCTTGTCTATTGCAGCAATAGCACACTATTTTTGAAAGTGTTGTCTTGCTAGACTTAGTCTTTTTCCTGTCCTTCTTTGAAGCCTTCTTATTCTGATAAAAGTCTTCTTTTCCCTGTGAAGTAGAAGGTCTTGTCCTCCACTGTTTCTTCTTCAAGAACTTCTGAAAATGTCTAGTGAAGGCAGCAAAGTCCTCATCACTTTCACTGCTTTCAGACTTTGTACTTGCTGACTCATCTGACTCAGTTTCAGCAATCTTTGGAGGTGGAGTTGGTGACTTACCTCTGTACTTTCTGGGGGCTTCTGATTTAAAGGCCACTGTTCTTTCCTTGTGTTCATTTCTTGTGGATTTCTCCTCTTCTTTCCTCACCAGCAACTGCATTTCATAGGACAGCAGTTTGCCAAAAAGTGTTGGTGGAGGAATTTGTCCCAGCTTTGCCATTTCCCTGATGGCACAGATCTTGGTGTCCCAATCTTTAGTTAGGGACCTTAGAAACTAATCATTTAGTTCATAATTACTGAACTCTCTGCCATAGGACATGAGTTCATTCACTATCCTGTAGAACTTCTTATAGCACTCAGTTATGCTATCACCCTTTTCTTGTCTAAAACTTTCATACTCTTGATTTAGCAAGGATTTTCTGTCTTGCCTAACTTCTTCAGAACCCTCCATATACACAATAAGTGTAGCCCACATCTCTTTGGCTGTCTTACAGTGTATTAGATTCTGAAAAGTTGCATCATCTATGACACTAACTATGATGTTCTTAGCCCTCTTATCCATAGTGGCTAGAACTATTTCATCCTTTGTCATTTCAGAGAAATCCTTTGGTGTTCTCTGATTAGCATCTAGGACCGACACCTTCATGGGCACATATGGCCCTTCCTTTACTGTGATATAAATCCTAGAGTCTGAGGCTTCCATAAACAGCCTTACCCTTTCCTTCCAGATCCCAAAGATTTCTTTCCTACATATAGGTAGCTTCATGGACCCCAATTCCTTGTGATTTTCAGTGGAACCCATGGTTCTTGATTTTCTTGATTCTGTACTTTGACTTAGACTGAATCTGCCAACGGATCTACTCAGACAGTTATGTCCTCTTTTGAGTAACCTCCCTCTGATACCACTTGAAAGATATTGTCCCTAAGCACCTAGAGGGGGGGGGGGGTGAATAGGTGACTTGAATCTTTTAAACTTTTTAGGCAGCAAACAGTCAATATCACAGAATTATATCTAATTTATCACAGCATACATTCAGCAATCACAGCAATCCACAAACACACAGTAGACACAGAGTTTTATAGTGGTTCCCCAAGCTTTGGGTACATCCACTTTCCCCCTTCGCCTATCTAGCAGTGTACTAGATTCGGCCAAACTTCTCCACTAACTCAGAACCCAAAACAGGCTCCTACACCTCAGGCCCAAGGCCCTACAACTCAGCTTTTCCACAAAGCCTACACTCAGCCACAAAGGCCTACACTCAGCCACCAAGGCCTACACTCAGCCACCAAGGCCTACACTCAGAGATTTCAATCTCCTATACTCAGGAACTCAAGCCCTACACTCAGCCTTTATAATTGCAGGCTTACAAGACTCAGATCCAAAGGATCCTACAAGATAAAAATGAATACAAAAGTATATACTCAACAACTCAGAGAATAGAGAGATGAGATGTGAGTTTCTTGATGAGTTCTTGGAAGAACTCAGCTGAAATCAATCTGACTTAGCTTTCTTCAAAGCTTCTTGAAAGTAGAACTCAATAAGATTGACTCCTTCTGCAGTTGATCCTTGATGTCTGCTACTTAAGGTTCAGAGTAGATCTGAACCCTTCTTCTCAGTCTGGTTCCAACATCTGATTTATTGGATGGAGCTCTCTCTCTCTCAACTTCTTAGATCTGCACTTGATGGCACGATCTTCTTTTTAAACACTTGATCAATGATCTGAACAACCACTTCAACAACCAATTTCTGTAGACAGCATAGGCCTATTTATAGGCCTTCTTCATGATAACCGGCTGGTCCGGTCCATAACTGAATTCTGACAACTCTGACAGGTGCTGTAGACCGGCTGGAATGGCAGCTGTCAAGTCATCCAGTCAGTTCTTGAAAATTCTGTAACTGTCTTTAAGTGTCGAGACTTTTTGTCTTTAAGTGTCGACACTTATAGACCAAGTGTCGACACAAGTTGTCTAAGTGTCGACACTAGTCTACAAGGTGTCGACACAACTCCATATGTTGTAGATTTTGTATCTCGACAATACTTCTTCTTCATGTGTCGACACTGAAATTGAGTGTCGACACAAGTACTTGTACTTCAGTATCTTGCTGAATTCTTCTAAGTGTCGACACAACACCTTTGTGTCGAGACATCTTCATGTGATGAATCTGTTAAGTGTCGACACTGCTTCTTGGTGTCGACACATGTCTTCAGTGTTGATACTTGTTGAGTGTCGACACATTGCTCTGGGTGTCGACACTTTCTTCTTCTATCGAGACTCTGGCTGAGTGTCGACACATTCCCTTAGTGTCGACACTTGTACTTAGAATATTTTGTTGAACTTTGCTGTTCTTTGCTAAGTGTCGACACAGCTCCTTGTGTCGACACTTTCTTCAAGTGTTGAGTCTTCAGCTAAGTGTCGACACATTATTCTGGGTGTCGACACTTACTTCAAGTGTTGACTCTTCTGCTGAGTGTCGACACATTGTTCTGGGTGTCGACACTTGTACTTAGTCTCTGCAGACTTTTGCTGAGTGTCGACACAACCTCCAAGTGTCGACACTTTCTGATGTAGACACAGTTTTTCTGGGTGTCGACACAACTGCTAAGTGTCGACACAGCTTCACTGCACTCTTCTTCATTGAGTGTCGACACAGCTCCTTGTGTCGACACTTTCTGTCTGGTGTCGACTCAGCATCCCTGGTGTCGACACAATGACTCCAAGTGTCGACACTGCTTGCCTGGGTGTCGACACAAGTCCTCTTAAGTGTCGACACTTTCCCTCTGGGTGTCGACACATGGACTTAGAAACTTTTTCTTCTTTCCTGCAAATACTTAGCCTGCACAAGTAAACTCAAAACACATCAAATACATTTTGATGTATATCATTGAGTTGGGTGAGGCTTCTTCAAATCAGGTACATTTAGACCAATGTACCCAACAATGATCTAAGAGATCACATGGAAAGAGAAGTCATAAAGGCGGAGAGGGTGTTAGTCAAAGCCAGCTCTGATCATGCCAAGTGGATTTCTAATTCTATCAGAGCTACTCTTGGATATCCTCCTTTATGTGATGATGACAATGTTGCAGAATCTGGGATACATCCTGCATATCTAGTAGGGGAGCAACCAGAAGTGGCTCAAGTAATCTACCCTCCTCCAGATTTTGATGTGGTCCAAGCTGATATACAGTCTATGTATAGCCCACCTGAGGGTCAGCAAAATGTCATCATAGAGAAGGTGGTTCAGCCAGTATCTGAAGGCTTTACAGGAAGCTATACTGAAGGAACAAGCTGAACAAGAAGCCAAACTGTCTAAAAAGAGGTTCAGAGAGCAAGCTGAACAAAGACCTGACTTTGAGCAATGGAGCCCCACTTCCAGAAACATTATCTTAACTGCATGGAAAGCTGCAAAAGATAATATTCAAGATAGAAACAAGTGGTTTTCTGAATTGGAATGGAGAAAGCATGAGATAAGGCAAGAAGCCATAGTGCAATACAGGAGAAAGGAAAAGATGGGAAAGCTACCTCCTACTGCTCAGGAGCTTAGCAAGTACTTTCCCAAGCCTTATCACTACTTTGAGAGGCAAAAGATTAAACCTGAAGAGCAAAAGAAAAAAGATCTGAAAGGCAAGAAGCCTGCTGATACTGAAGTTACTGAAGCCCCTGTACAAGCCAAAGTACAATCTGGAAAAGGAATAGTGATCAAGGAGGCTGAACAAAAATAGAATAGAATTTTCTTCAGTTTACAATTGTAATCTTTTGATTTTAAACACCTTGTAAACTGTTGAAAAATGAATATGACAAAGCTGTTAGAATAATGTGTTGTGTGATAAATTTGCTGTGTGATAAATTTATTTCATAATTGTTCTGAGATAATGTCTATGTATACATGTTTGATTGATACATGTTTATGTTTTCCCTGATATATAATCCTGCTTTACATCATACTATGATTTTATTCTGTATGGTGTATATCATTGACTAAGGGTTATGACTTCTCCAAATAGGGGGAGATTGTTGGGTACATTGTTTCTAATGTACCTGATTTGAAGAAGCCTCACCCTACTCAGTGATATACATCAAAATGTATTTGATGTATTTTGAGTTTACTTGTGCAGGTTAAGTATTTGCAGGAAAGATGAAAAAGTTTCTAAGTCCATGTGTCGACACCCAGAGGGAAAGTGTCGACACTTAAGAAGACTTGTGTCGACACCCAGGCAAGCAGTGTTAACACTTGGAGTACTTGTGTCGACACCAGGGATGCAGAGTCGACACCAGACAGAAAGTGTCGACACGAGAAGATGTGTCGACACTCAATGAAGAAAAGTCCAGTGAAGCTGTGTCGACACTTAGCAGTTGTGTTGACACTCAGTGAAACTGTGTCTATATCAAAAAGTATCGACACTTGGAGGCTGTGTCGACACTCAGCAAAAGTCAGCAGAGTCTAAGTATAAGTGTCGACACAAGAAAGAATGTGTCGACACTCAACAGAAGACTCAACACTTGAAGAAAGTGTCGACACAAGAAAGAATGTGTCGACACTCAGCAGAAGACTCAACACTTGAAGAAAGTGTCGACACAAGGAGCTGTGTCGCCACTTAGCAAAGATCAGCAAAATTCTAAGTACAAGTGTCGACACTAAGGAGATGTGTCGACACTCAGCCAGAGTCTCAACAGAAGAAGAATGTGTAGACACAAGGAGCAGTGTCGACACTCAGCAAGTATCAACACAGAAGGCATGTGTCGACATCAAGAAGATGTGACGACACTGAACAAGTTCAACACATGAAGATGTGTCGACACAATGGTATTGTGTCGACACTTACAAGAATTCAACAAAGTGCTGAAGAACAAAGTGTTGTGTCGACACTCAATATCAGTGTCCACATATGAAGAAGAAGCTGTTTCGAGAAGTGCATTCTACAACACAAGGAGTTGTGTCGACACCTTGTAGGCTAGTGTCGACACTTAGTCAACTTGTGTCGACACTTAGTCTATAAGTGTCGACACTTAAAGACAGACAGTCTCGACACTTTCAGACAGTTACAGATTTTTCAAGAACTGACTGGATGACTTGACAGCTGCCATTCCAGCCGGTCTACTGCACCTGTCAGAGTTGTCAGAAATCAGTTATGAACCGGACCAGCCGGTTACCATGAAGAAGGCCTATAAATAGGCTTATACTGTCTACAGAAATAGATGATTAATTGATGTTCAAGTGATCATTAACAAGAAGAAGATCTAGCTATTCATTGAAGAATCCAGTGAAGATCTAAGTAGTTGGAGAGAGAGCTCCATCCAAGAAGACAGCCGTTGGAACCAGGCTGAGAAGAAGGGTTCAGATTTTGTTCTGAATCTTAAGTAGCAGAGATCAAGGATCAACTGCAGAGGAGATCAATTCTATTGTGTTCTACATTCAAGAAGCTTTGAAGAAAGCTAAGTCAGATTGATCTCAGCAGAGTTCATCCAAGAACTCATCAAGAAACTCTCAACTCTTCTCTCTTTTCTCTGAGTTGTAGAGTTTACATTTTGTATTCATATTATCTTGTAGGATCCTTAGGGATCTGAGTTTGTAAGCCCGTAATTATAAAGGCTGAGTGTAGGGTCTGTGTGCCTGAGTGTAGGAGATTTGTATCTCTGAGTGTAGGCCTATTGTGGCTGAGTGTAGGCTTTGTGAGTGTAGAAGAAGCTGAGTGTAGGCTTTGTGAATAAGCTGAGTTGTAGGGCCTTGGGCCTGAGCTGTAGGAACCTATTTTGAGGTTCTGAGTGTAAGATCTGAGGATCTGAGATAGTGGAGGAGTTTGGCCGAATCTAGTACACTGCTAAATAGGCGAAGGCGGAAAGTGGATGTACCCAAATCTTGGGGAACCACTATAAATTTGTGTGTTCACTGTGTGCTGGATTGATTGCTGTGATTGCTGGTTAATTGCTATGTTAAAGTAATTATAATTCTGTGATAAACTCTGAATTCTGCCTAAAAAGTCAAAAAGATTTAAGTCACCTATTCACCCCCCCCTCTAGGTGATTAGGTATAATATCTTTCACTGGTGCAGCTCCAGCTCATCACACCAAAGTCCTGCCTCACCATCCAACAAGAAGGTAGTCACAATGACTTTTTGTCACTCTTCTGTTTCAGTTGCCGTTAGGACCCTCTTTATTCTTGAGAGCCAATCTTCGGCTTGTGTTGGGGTTCTAGTACCCATAAACACATGGGGATTGGAACTCATCACATGTTTCAGTTGCTTCTCCATTGCTCGCCTTGCGGCCACTGGCTCAACGGCCACTTATCTCACCTCTACGCGCTCATCCATGTCAATCGGTTCCTGAACCATCGCTGGAATAGGAGGTTGTCTCTGACCCCTGGTTGAGCATTCATCATTGCTAACACGGCCTCAGAAACCAACCGTATAGTTTCTACAGAAGGAGGTGTTGGCACCTCATTTGGTGCACTACTCTCCATCGAGCGATGGGGTTCTTGCTGCTCCGCACCACTTCTAGTTGCTTATAATATGAAATGCACAAATAAGAAACTACAAATTTTGCCAAAAGCAATCATAGGAACATACTAGTTCCTCAGACATGTGTATTTTTATTCCTAGGTGAACATTCATGAGTTCAATTATGTTATCATGGTAATGCACATCATAGGTGTCGTCACCACCCCTTAAAATAATTCGACCACGAATTCAAAGAAGGAAAACCGTGAACATAATCTGATACCAATTTTGTAACACCCACATCCGTCGTATAGCATATGACAGAAGGTCCCGCCGGGGCCCGATGCTATATACTACATGATGGCGACCGCCACCATGACGACCAAATTGATGATGAAGATGACGTGCATGGCGCATTGGTTGATCATGGAGTTGCGGCGGATGATGATGATGTTGGCCCACCGGCTAAAGACTTGCGGCGCCGTGGCGGCCACGGCTACAATCTTCGTCCACGCTACAAGAATTAATTCTTATTTTATGTTTGAATTTAATTATGGTTTGTATTTTATTATCTTGAACTTTTGGTGTGCATTTAGCATTAATTTTGGACTGCTATTAGCGCTTGTGTTGTAAGGCCTATATAAGGCTAAGATTCTACTCATAATGGGAAATAATTTGAATTGCTTGCTAAACAAGAAATCTTCCTAAACCTAAATTCCCCCTCATCTCTCTCTCTCTCTCTCTCCTAGATACCGCCGCCCCCCTCCTTTCCTCTCTTGGAAATCTTCTCCTCCAAGGTTTCGACCTCCCTCTCTCCACCATCCCTTCACTTCTCCGTCAATCTCGTTCCATCCTCCTACTACACAACCTCTCCCACAATTCTCTTCACCCTTTCCACCATAACCGGCCAACCTTGGTGGAGGCAAAGGAGTGCAAGCACCAAAAAGGTTCGAGTGAATCGACACAGTGCAAAGCGGGGAAGACGGACGAGTTCCTCCATCCTTGGACGCATCTTCCGTGGGGTACAACGGAGACGATCATTTCTAGCGGATCCAATATCTCGGATCTACTATTTTGAGAGGGGTAACGAAACTTCTACACAAGAGTTCTTTTTTCCTTTCCTAGATTGTTTGCGTGGTGGACGATTTTTGCGTGACTTTTGAAACGGACAAAATTTCGCGGCGTTTTCTTGATAGATCTGTGGATTTCTCGTTTGATTTTTGAATACTCTCGGAAGGATTGGCGATCCTCGTTATTTTTTTGTTGGGGAAAGATCAACCGTTTTGCGAATCGATATTTTCTTGGTGGGATCTTTCTTTGGTACAACATCGCTTGCTCGGACGCGAATAGTCGTCCCTTTAGCTTGATCGGATCTCGACCTCTAGTCGTGGTTCGATCTCTGTCGGATTGGCTAACCGAACGTTGGCGCGTGAGATAAATAAACCAAATTGTATTTTGCTGCGTTTCGTTAGCATGTAGTGCGAGGTTGTTTATCGTGGCGAGAGTACACTCGAAGTCACACGTGTAGGCTCCTAGGACGGCGCTACATCACTACGGACAGGAAAGGAGATTACAAGTTGTTTCCAAATCCAAGTTCAATTATAAACGCGTCCTAACTCAGAGCATTCTAGTGGAAGAATTTTAAGTTATGAACTCATACATTGCAAGAATGTCCATGACACAAGAGGAATGATATCTATATATACATATAACACATGTATCGATCTTAACCTTATTACAACTATTTCATTTAACAAAAAGTGGTTTCATACTTCGGCACGCAGGCTGACCACACATGAAAACAGTAAATGTATGCTTTTGGGCCTTCAAGGGCCATTCAAATGCAACACATGGGCTTCAGCTCGCTACTTACCACTTGGCTCTCCTGCACCTGTACAAAAGGGCCCACCAAAACATGGTAAACAAAGCAACGGTCAGCATTTTGCTGACCTATTTATAACGATCTCACCCCTTATTCGGAGCGGCATTTCTCCATCCCTACAAAAAAGGCATAACATATATATATAGTGGCAACAGCAAAGTGCATTTAACCACCATTCACCACAGATGTTGGCCCAACGACCACATGCCCCGTGCACTAAGGGCACATTTTCGGTGTACCGGACTCCCCGTGTAACACCACTGTTCAGAGTTCCATGACTTAACAGTAACTTTATCGTTCAGAGGTACTTAACTTGACGACTATGTCATTTAGAGGTACTTAACTTGATGATCGACTGCCCATTCAGAGGTACTTTACTTGACGACCCAGCCGTTCAGAGGTACTTAACCTGATGGCACAGTAGTTGGCCTCTATGGCACAATTCATCACTTACCATTTCAGGAGGGTACCCAACCTTTGCTGGGCAATTTAAGCACAGCTTAACATACAACGGCCCCCACGTCTCAGCGAGAAAGACCACACAAAATTTTAGCTCACTGGGAGCTATCGTCTGGCGACACTCACTATCGCCCGACAACATCAACAATTCTCCAAACTGTAATCTTTCCTGCGTATTTTCCTGGAAATGCTTCCAGTACTTTGATGCAACATCATGCACACCCCTTGACCCCGAATTGCACACGCACATCACACGCATATCCACAAAGTATTCTCCGGCACACAAATTAAAAATTACCAATCCAGATCAACTTGTCCAGATGGGCTTAACACAGCATGTCTATTCCGTACTCTATATTTTTGGATCTATATGCAAGAATATATGGGGATCAAATCGATCTTCCCATTGGAATCCACCCTCTTTCACCTTTTGGTGATGGGATCCATGCAAATATGCATATTGAGGACTTCACTTGTCCGGGATAAACTAGTTACCATTATAGTTCTCTTTCGAGCCATAGCGAAGCATTTCTACGCAGATGGAAGTGAGCACCCCACTTTCCCCTTTGCGGATCTAGCCTTAGATCTGGCTTCCGACCACAAGATCTCCTTCAGCGAGCTCATAAATCTCAGCCCATCGCCTCCTTAGCTTCTTCTTTCTTTTAACTCAAGGAAAATCAAGAGATGAAGAGAGAGAGATAGAGAAGGAAATTATGATCTCCTCACCCCACACCCCTCTGCATAAGTGGCATCGGGTTTAACCAAGCCATACGATAAATTCATCAAAACAAAGCATTGGCCTGGGTTTGAGCTGAAAAGTCAACCGCCGCTAACTGGCCGCACACCAGTCATCTGACACGAGTCGCTACTTCGGCGATATCTTATTTAGACAAGTCATCGAATCGGGTTGAGTTCGTCGAATGAAATTCGTCATACGGGATTGAGTTCGTCGAACGGTCTTGAGTTCATCGAACGGGTATATAAAACATAATAGAGTCATATTCATCGAACTCCATTCATATTTTTCGAACTCTGTTCGATGCTTTCGTTGAACTCCGTTGGACGTTCGCTGAACCCTGTTCAACGTTTGTGTCGAACTCTATTTGACGTTTTCGTCGAACTCTGTTCGACATTCGCCGAACTCTGCTCGACGCTTTCGTCGAACTCTGTTCGACGTTTTTGTCGAACTCTGTTCGACGTTCGTCGAACTCTATTTGACGCTTTCGTCGAACTCTGTTCGATTTTTTATCCTGTTACCTCCTACTCCTTTTGGGGTGTTACAAAGTGCAGCCTCCTATCCCTAGTGTTGTGTAACCTATGGTATTGGATCAGGGAGCGGCAGAGCCCTTAGTGTAGAGGAGAGCGATAGAGAAACAGTTAAAGCATGTGATGATCTTTAATACACCAGTGTTTTGGGGGACTGAGACCCCAACGCAGGCTGAGGACTGGCTGTCTAGAGTTAAAAGAGTCATGTCAGCAACAGTGACTGAGGAGTGGCACAAGGTCACAATAGCCACTTTTCTCCTAGACAGCGAAGCAATTCTATGGTGGGATGAGTTAGAGCTTCATCATCTTATTGGGAGGCAACTTTCTAACAAATTGATAAAGGAATTCTCAAGGCTATTTCTTGCACGATTCGTCCCGAGAGCACAGATAATAACAATGAAAAATCAGTTCCAGAGACTAACTCTGGGTGACAGCAGCATGGATGACTATCTTCATGAGTTCATGAGATTGGGACATTATGCTGGCTCCACTTTTGCTGATGAGGAGCGCAAGACCAACCAGTTCTATGAAGGACTACGTGATGTTCTGAGTTGCTGCTCATAGGTCCAATGATGTAGAGCTTTCTGACCCTGGTCAATACAGCCTGATCTCTGGAGAAGGATATGAAAAGAGTTCAGGGTAAGAAGTACTTTTCGGTGAAGATCTCGGAGTTCAAAGTACCAAGATCACCGAAGTTTGGGTACCGAAAGTGGAACAAGAAGGCCAAGTCTTCTGGACCGGCATCTTCATCGGTTACTACTGGTGCATCTTCTGGGCAAGGAGGCCCAATTCACCGTTACAACTGTGGAAAGAAGGGGCATATAGCCCGCAATTGTTGGAGTGGCAAGTCGGAAAAGAAGGCAGGAGCTTCCTATGCTAAAACGGGGAAGGCGGTGGAGTCAACCGCATCCCATCAAGCTCTAGCCCAACCTAGAGTCTACAACATTGTCCAGCAGGAGGCTATCAAGTAGGGCGATGTGGTGACAGGTATGCGTTAGATTTTAGTTGTAATATTTTGCATACCTTACGTCTTATGCTTTGGTCGTATGACTATCATGTTTTAGGCTTTGTCGTGGTCATGGACTATTCGGCTTGAACATTGTTTGATATAGGAGCTTCACATTCCTTCCTATCCGAGGAGTTTGTGTCTCGTATCAGAGTGCCCTCTTCTGTGGCTAAGGATATATTGGATGTGCTGCTGCCTGATGGGTGTTCAATGTGCGGGGATAAAGCCTGTTGCGTTAAAGTGCTGATTGGAAGCCAAAGTTTTGACTTAAAAGCGACACTACTACCGATAGTAGAGTTTGACGTAATATTAGGCATGGATTTGGTCTCAGAGCAACGTGAGTTCATCGATTATAGTTTTGAAGACTATCAAGTTGGGGTTGAATACGAGTCAAGAAACTACTTTTTCTCGTATGAAGGGGTCGATCAAGACGATGATGTCTGCCCTTCAAGTGGTTAAGGCTGTTCATGAGGGTGCGAAGATGTTCTTCACACTTTTAGAGGCAAAGATGCCCAGCCTGTTTTGACCAGTATTCCAGTGGTGTCGGAATTTGCTAACGTATTCTACGATGATCTCTCTGGAGCTCCACCTAAGCGTGAGATTAATTTCATCATCGAGTTGGTGCCTGGTGTCAAACCCATGTCACGGTCTCCTTACCGTCTAGCACCAAGGGAAATGGAAGATTTGAAAGCACGGCTTCAATAATTAATAGAGCGGGGGTATGTGCCTCCGAGTATGCCACTTTGGAGCGCCTCGGTCCTCTTCATGAAAAAGAAGGACAGAAGTCTGCACCTTTGTATCGATTATCGGGAAATGCAGAAGTTAACAGATAAGAACAAGTACCCGATTCTGAGAATCGATGATCTGTTCGACCAGCTGGTAGGGTCGATAGTGTAAACTAAGCTGGATTTGAAGTCTGGCTATTATCAACTAAGAATCAGGGAAATTGATATTCCCAAGACGGTGTTCAGTACACGTTATGAGCATTACGAGTTTACAGTCATGCCTTTTGGGCTGACTAATGTGTCATCCGTGTTCATGAACTTGATGAACCAGATATTCAAAGAATATCTGGATCGGTTCGTGATAGTGTTCATTGATGATATCCTCGTGTACTCCCAGTCCGAGTTAGATCATGCGGAACATTTACTAATTGTTCTGGAGACTTTGAGAAGCAGTCAGCTTTATGCCAATTTCTCGAAGTGTGAGTTCTGGCTTTCTTTGGTAGCGTTCCTTGGTCATATTATTAGTGGTGAGGGAATTGCGGTGGATCCAGTGAAAATTGTTGCTATTCAGGAATGGCCTGTATTGTCTTCGGTGGTGTAAGTTTTGAGTTTTCTGGGGCTTGCCGACTACTATAGGTGCTTCGTGGGGAACTTCTCGCGGATAGCATTACACCTCACAACCTTGATAAGGAAAGATTAGAATTTTGTCTGGACGCCCGCGTGCACACAAGCTTTTGAAGAATTGAAAAGTCATCTTGTAACACCCCAGTTTTGAGAGAGGGTCGATTTGGGTTTCTGGAAATTTTTGGTTACTGGCAGGGGGCACACGGCCTGCGACACGGGCATGTCGCAGGGCGTGTCGAGCCGTGTCGACACTTGGCCCGGGGTGTCGACATTTTCGCTCGATAATGTGTCGAGACTAGGGCACACGACCTGCGACACGGGCGTTTCGCAGGGCGTGTCGAGCCCGTGTCGACACTCGGCCCGGGGTGTCGACACTTTCGCTCGATAGTGTGTCAAGAAAAGGCACGCGGCCTAGGACACGGGCGTGTCCAAGGCCGTGTGGGTCTGTCGACGATCTTCAGTCGACGATGTTCACTCGACGAGTGTCGAGTGTCGAGTGTCGATACTGAGGCACACGACCTGTAACACGGGCGTGTCATAGGGCGTGTCCCGCTTGGTCGACGATCTTCGCTCGACGTTTTTCTGTGGTGTCGACACAAAGGCTGTCGACGAGTGTCGAGACTTGGCACATGGCTTGGGACACGGGCGTGCCCCAGGCCGTGTCACTTCTCGGGTTGGTTTCGGGGCCGTGTCGATGGAGGCACATGGTCGGCCACACGGCCGTGTCATTGGGGACACGGGCGTGTCAGATCGAACACGGGCGTGTTGGATGCTCGTGTGCTGTTCCAGGCGCGTCGATTTGAGACGGCGAATGAGGCACACGGCCCTGGACACGGGCGTGTGCCAGGCCGTGTTGGGCCCAGGTCTTTTATTTTTCTGTCAGATCGTGGCCTTTCTTTCCCTGATTTTAGGATCTGATGGTTCAGATCATTTCTTTAGGAGTTAAGTCCGAGAATAGGGTTGAAAACCCTCATTCTTCTCCAAGCTTTCTCTTACTAAAGATCTAGATAGAAGTGAGAACAAGGAAGAAGGAGAAGGAGAGTTTGGGCTGTAGGAGAGGTTTCAGTGCTCCAAATCGCGAGCCGAGTCCAGATCCATGGAGGTTAGATCATTGTGAAGGTTTTCATCCGGCTATTTCACCATGGCAAGGAAGAGGAGTCGGAAGGTAACGACACTTCTCCTCTCGGTCTTAGGATGCATGTCTTTAGCATCTTTTCTTTCTAGCTTTTGGGCACCAAACTCTCAAATGAGAGGGGTTTTGGTTTGCCAAGGTTCAAGAGGAACCTCCGGGTTGATTGAGTCCATCCCCAGCATGATTTGCATTAGATATCCGCTCCGTTAGTGGATTAGGCATGGTGGGTGAAGCCGTAGTCGCGACCGTTAGTCTGACTCGGTGATGTTGCATACGAACGTTAAGGATTCGTAGAGATTCCGTTGCGGCAAGACGTCGTTTGTGATGTGGTGATGTTTTCCCCCTTTTTCTCGAGTGAGTACGTGTAGTTGGAACCGGACAAGGTTAGCTCCTCGTGGCGGTAGATGTTTTCCTTGGTGGACAAGGTTAGCTCCGCATGAGTTGGAGATGGTTTCCTTGGTGCGCGGGAACGCTGCAGTACAAATGAGGGACTAGGGTGGATTTGTCTTGGTTTGTGTTGTGCCAAGGCGTGGCTATGTCTCCGTGATCGGCTGGCTATCCCGTGACGTTCACGCCATGTGCGGAGAGTGTCCCGGCAAGACTAGTCCCCTTCTGTGAGACTGACAATAATGCCAAGCATGGGGACAAGCCCGGGAAATTAGGCCATGAGCTGGTGGGGTCCGGCAAGGCTTCTTAGAATCGGTCAGTTTTGTGTTTGTTGGAATCCTGACATGAGACGTTAGAGCTTGTAGGCAAGCCCGGGGCTAAGACCTTGAGCGGGTGGGTCCTTGACAAGAGTTCCATGAGGTGGCCTGTGAGCCGTTGGGGGAAATGGTGACCCCCTTTGTTTGCGGCTTTATGCCAATAGGGAATTGATGAGTACCCATATGATGTGATGATGTGCTAGATGCATACGAGTTAGGGTGCCTTGGGTGAAACCCAGGTTATTGTATACATGATTGCATAAGTAGGCCCTTTTATTTCAACCAGTAGAGAACATGTATGATGTGTGTGACATTCAAGCCTGTTTCTGTAGTTGCTTTTCTTGCTTATGATTATTGCATACGAAGTGCTAACTTGCAGGTTGGAGGGGTACCCCGGGGTCCGTTAGGGGCGGTCGGGAGGAGATGTGTTGTTACACAGTTTGAGGTCAGCCTTTGCTGACCACGTTACTAAAATTTTACATGGCAAGGATCGCATGCAGGAGCTAGCTCGCCAGCCAGAAAGGCCTAAGCCTCGTGAAGTGCTTTTCTTTTTGTAGCTCTACTTATGTGATGTTATATGTTTGAGACTCATGTTGTCCGGCTTGCATGCCGAGGTAGACTAGGAGTGCTAAGCACATTCATGACTGTTGTATTATTTGATTTTGGACACTTGTTGTAAGGCCATAAGGCCATTTGTTTTACTCTTCTAGTGGTGGATAACTTCTTGTCTTGCTTGTGTTTCCGCTGTGTTGTGCAAAGTGTTTTGAGTGTGGGTAGCTATATTAACTTTTAATACTAAAGCTGTGGCGTCCGTATGTTGTGGGGCCCCGACCGGACCCATATTATACGTTCATTACAGGGGAGGTGTTACAATTTGGTATCAGAGCCAGGTTAGATTCAAGGTCAGTGCGTAGAGAAGTTATCCACATAAGAGTAACGCGGGACCATGAGTGTCCTTATGTTTAAGTCTTGAGAGTTTAGACTGATTCCTTATTTCTTATTTTCTTGAAGAGTGCAAGCAACGAGGCGGGTACGTCGAGAGCTAGAGAAGAGCTTTCGGCGAGCAGTGCTACTGCTCCAGGTCTGTTGGGCACGGGTGTAAACCCGACCGACTTCTGCCGCATGCTTGTAGAAGCAATGGTAGCATCCCAAGCTGCAGCAGCAGCTCAAGTAGCAAACCCTGCTACACCGGATACGGCGACGGCCGTGCTAGGAGGAGAATCCAGGCGAGTGGAGCCTTTGGCAGAGAGGGTAGTTGTCGGACATGGAGACTGGCACTTGAAGTATTTCTTGAGCTTCCATCCCCCGTCATTCAAGGGAGTTGGTACGCCAACGGATGCGGAGGATTGGTGGGTTCGCATTCAAGAGCTTATGAGGGCGGCAGAGACGCCAGAAGAAAAGAAATCTGAATATGCGGCGTTCATGTTGGAAGGAGACGCCAAGTTGTGGTGGGTGAGCCATAGCGGCTGCCAGTTCCCGGGACGCACCCCGTCAGTGGAGGAGTTTGGGGATGCGTTTCTAAAGAGGTATATTCCAGTGTCTACATGATTGGCCCTTTAGAGGCAGTTTCTGCATTTAATGCAGCGAGACAAGACAGTGGATAAGTATGTGCAGGAGTTCACTCGTTTGGGTCGTTACGCAGGAACGACGATGGCAAATGATGTAGAAAGGGATAACCTCTTCTACTAGGGGCTGAGGGAGAACTTGAGGCAACCCCTCATCTCCATGAAGAGAGCAGGATTCAATGGACTAGTTGAGGATGCCAGGATTTTGGAAAGTGATTTGGAACAAACCCAACGACGTAAGGGTTTTACTCTCAAGCAAGGGGAAGGGAAGCCTTCCCAATCTCATGGAAAGTCTGAAGGGAGTAGGTGGAGGAAGAAGCCTCACACTTCCAGATCCGGTGAGAAGAGCAATTGGACGCCTGGATATTCTCACTATAGGGGACCGCCGACGTGTTACAACTGCGGTAAGGTGGGGCACATAGCTCGTGCTTGTCCACAAGGAGGAGCGGGGCTAGAGACAAGGCAGGAGCAGACTGTGCGCTCCGGCCCCAGTGCTGCAGAGAAAGGGAAGATGGCAGAGTCGAGCGCTTCTCGATTCCAACTGGTACAACCAAGGGCTTACAACCTTGGACAGTAAGAAGCGATCCGCCAGACCGATGTGTTGACAGGTATGAAGAAAATTTAAGTTTAAATTTTATGCTTCATACTTTTAGACTTTTGTGTGATGTCTATGTTGTAGGCTTTGTGTTAGTTTCTGGATACCCCGCTAGGGTATTGTTCGATACGGGAGCATCACACTCCTTTCTTGCAGAAAACTTCATCCAGAGAATAGGAGTTGAGTCTTTCTCGACGGATGCGGAGTTGAAAGTGTGCATGCCCAATGGGTCTTCCATGACCACTAGGGCCAAATGGCGCATCTGTTGGGATCTAGACGGAGTTGACTTCATTTTGGTAGCAGCGATTTTACCATTGGTTGAGTTTGATGTAATTTTGGGCATGGACTGGCTTGCAGAGCAGCGCGCCAGTATTGATTGCCTATCTAAGGTAGTGACCCTAAAGAGCAAAGGGCAGGCGGAGGTCAAATTTGAGGGCCTTTGTGGAGTGGCCTGTTCCCTGATTTCGGCCATGCAGTTGATGCGGGTGGTTAACCAGGGTGGTGTAGCGCTTGTAGCATTATTGGAGGTTTGTCTCTCCCAGCTGACTATTGAGGAAGTGCCCGTTGTGGCAGAGTTCAAGGATGTGTTTCCGGATGAACTTCCTGGAGCACCTCCTCGGAGGGAGATCGATTTCTCGATCGACTTAGTGCCCGAGGCAAGGCCGGTGTCACGTCCTCCGTTTAGGATGGCACCAAAGGAGTTGGCAGAACTCAAGGTGCAGTTGCAGGAACTGTTGGAGCAAGGGTATATTAGACCCAGTTCTTCACCGTGGAGCGCGCCGGTGTTGTTTGTAAAGAAGAAAGACGGTAGCATGCGGCTATGCATAGACTACCGAGAGCTGAATAAATTGACCGTCAAGAATAAGTATCTGATTCCTCGGATAGACGACTTGTTCGACCAGTTGGTGGGGTCGGTGGTGTACTCAAAATTGGACTTGAAGTCAGGCTATTATCAGTTGCGAATTTGGGACGAGGACATCCCCAAGACTGCCTTTGGTACAAGGTATGTACACTTTGAGTTTACAGTGATGTCGTTCGGGCTGACGAACGCACCATCTGTGTTCATGGATCTTATGAATCTAGTATTTCGGGAATACTTGGATTCTTTTGTGGTTGTCTTCATTGATGACATCTTGGTGTATTCCAAATCGGAAATGGAGCATGAGTCCCACTTGAGGGTGGTCTTGCAAGTGTTGAGGGAGAATCAGTTGTATGCAAAGTTCTCCAAGTGCGAGTTTTGGTTAGAGAAGGTGGTATTTTTGGGCCACGTGATTAGTGGGGATGGGGTGGCAGTGGATCCAATAAAAGTGGAGGCCAGTCTTGAGGACCGTGGCGGAAGTCTGAAGTTTTCTTGTACTAGCCAGGTATTATAGGAGATTCGTGGAGAATTTCTCGCGGATAGCTCTACCCCTCACCTCACTCACTCGTAAAGATCATAAGTTTGTTTGGACTCAAGAGTGCAGCCAAGCATTTGAAGCACTGAAAGAGAGACTAATGATGGCTCCAATCCTAAGTCTACCGCAAGGGACCAAGGGATTTTAGATCTTCAGTGACGCATCGGGATGCGGTTTGGGTTGCGTTTTGGTGCAACATTGAAAGGTGATAGCTTTTGGGTCTAGACAGCTGAAGCCTCATGAGAGGAATTACCCCGTCCATGACTTGGAGTTGGCGGCGGTAATGTTTGCGTTGAAAATATGGCGGCACTATGTATATTGTGCAAAAGTGGAGATCTTCACGGATCATAAAAGCCTGAAGTATCTCTTGGATCAAAAGGAATTGAACATGCGGCAACGCAGGTGGGTTGAGTTTCTTGGAGACGACGAGGTGGCGATTCAGTATACGCCAGGTAAAGCCAATGTGGTGGCGGATGCTTTGAGTAGGAAGTACTCAGGGCAAGAGAATTGGATCGAAGCTCATGATGAGCGATTGGTACGGGAGTGGGAGTCCCTTGGTTTGGAATGTGTTGCGAGAGGCGAGTCCAGCATGGCTCGGTTGAACTGGATTGAAGTGCAGAATTACTTGACCGATCGCATTCGGGAAGCGACTCGGTTGGATGTGGAGTTTCAACCATTTGTGTTGGAGGCTCAAACGGGCGAGAGCAGCGCCTGGGAGATGATTGATGGGATTCTGAGGAAGGACGGAAGGGTTTGTATACCGCAGTTCGGCAAACTCTGTGAGGAGTTGATGTTTGAGGCTCACTTCACAAAGTACTCCATTCACCCGGGCAGTACAAAGATGTACTTGGATATGAAGAAATCCTTTTGGTGGCCGGGGCTGAAGCGGGACGTAGCTGTGTATGTGAATCGTTGCCAAACTTGTGCCATGGTGAAGGCCGAGTGTTAGAAGACGGGCGGGTTCCTGAAGCCCCTTCCAATCCCTGAATGGAAATTTGATGACATCTACATGGATTTTGGGCATGGTCTGCCTAGATCGCAGCAGGGTAATGATGCTATTTGGGTGATCGTGGATCGCCTAACCAAGGTAGCTCACTTCATCCCAAATCGGAAAGAGGACAGCGTGGAGAAGCTGGCGGAGTTGTATGTTCGCAACATTGTGCGACTGCACGGAATTCCTAAGAGCATAGTCAGTGATCGAGATGGACGGTTTACATCCAAGGACTGGAGACTGGTACAAAAGAGCTTGGGCACGAAGCTAAAGTTCAGTACGACATTTTATCCTCAAACTGATGGGCAAACGGAGAGAACGAACCGTACTATGGAGGATATGTTGAGAATGTGCGTTCTTGACTTCGGCAAGAAGTGGGAGGATCACCTCTTCATGGTGGAATTTGCGTACAACAACAGTTTTCAAGCAAGTATAAAAATGGCGACATACGAAGCTTTGTATGGGAGACGGTGTCGAACACCGATGTCTTGGGCAGAGGCGGGAGACACAAAAATTTTGGGAAAAGAGGTGGTAGTAGACGCTTGTGAGTTGGTACGGACCATTCAAGAGCGTATGAAGGTGGCGCAAGACCGACAAGCAAAATACTTTAATGCTTGTCACCGGAAGTTGGAGTTTGCGGTAGGTGATTGGGTCTATTTGAAGATCAAACCGTTCAAAGGCGTCT
Organism: Platanthera guangdongensis; assembly: GCA_039583875.1. Lineage (NCBI taxonomy): Eukaryota > Viridiplantae > Streptophyta > Magnoliopsida > Asparagales > Orchidaceae > Platanthera > Platanthera guangdongensis. The sequence continues at coordinate 4,031,266 of CM077165.1, forward strand.
CACGGATTCGCCGACTCAAGAAGTTGAGTCCAAGGTTTTTGGGGCCTTTTGAAGTTGTTGAACGAGTGGGAGAAGCAGCCTATCGGTTGGCGTTGTCCGCGGAGCTGAGTGGATTGCATGACGTCTTCCACGTCTCCGTTTTGAGGAAAGCCTTGGTGGAGGCTAGTGTGGTGATTGAGCCGGCATCGGTGCCGATTGAGGAAGGCTTGAGGACGCGAGTCCTTCCAATTGCTATAGAGGATTCAGAGACTCAGCAATTGCGGAAGAAAGAAGTTAAACTCGTGAAAGTCTGATGGGACAACTGCGGTCGAGAGGAGTTCTCTTGGGAGCGAGAACAAGCCATGCTAGAAGAGTATCCAGAACTCTTCATTTCAGGTACAAGTTAAGTTTTTGTACCCTTTTGTTTTGTAATTTCGGGACGAAATTCTGTTAAGTGGGGGAGAGTTGTAACACCCCAGTTTTGAGAGAGGGTCGATTTGCGTTTCTGGAAATTTTTGGTTTCTGGCAGGGGGCACACGGCCTGTGACACGGGCGTGTCGCAGGGCGTGTCGAGCCGTGTCGACACTCGGCCCGGGGTGTCGACACTTTCGCTCGATAATGTGTCGAGACTAGGGCACACGGCCTGCGACACGGGCGTGTCGCAGGGCGTGTCGAGCCCGTGTCGACACTCGGCCCAGGGTGTCGACACTTTCGCTCGACAGTGTGTCGAGACAAGGCACACAGCCTAGGACACGGGCGTGTTCAAGGCCGTGTGGGTCTGTCGACGATCTTCAGTCAACGATGTTCACTCGATGAGTGTCGAGTGTCGAGTGTCGAGACTGGGGCACACGGCCTGTGACACGGGCGTGTCACAGGGCGTGTCCCGCTTGGTCGACGATGTTCGCTCGACATTTTTCCGCGGTGTCGACACAAAGGCTGTCGACGAGTGTCGAGACTTGGCACACGGCTTGGGACACGGGCGTGTCCCAGGCCGTGTCACTTCTTGGGTTGGTTTCAGGGCCGTGTCGATGGAGGCACACGGCCGGCCATACGACCGTGTCATTGGGGACACGGGAGTGTCGGATCGAACACGGGCGTGTCGGATGCCCGTGTGCTGTTCCAGGAGCGTCGATTTGAGACGGCGAATGAGGCACACGGCCCTGGACACGGGCGTGTGCCAGGCCGTGTTCGGCCCAGGTCTTTTATTTTTCTGTCGGATCGTGGCCTTTCTTTCCCTGATTTTAGGATCTGATGGTTCAGATCATTTCTTTAGGAGTTAAGTCCGAGAATAGGGTTGAAAACCCTCATTCTTCTCCAAGCTTTCTCTTACTAAAGATCTAGAGAGAAGTGAGAACAAGGAAGAAGGAGAAGGAGAGTTTGGGCTGTAGGAGAGGTTTCGGTGCTCCAAATCGCGAGTCGAGTCCAGATCCGTGGAGGTTAGATTGTTGCGAAGGTTTTCATCCGGCTATTTCGCCATGGCAAGGAAGAGGAGTCGGAAGGTAACGACACTTCTCCTCTCGGTCTTAGGATTCATGTCTTTAGCATCTTTTCTTTCTAGCTTTTGGGCACCAAACTCTCAAACGATAGGGGTTTTGGTTTGCCAAGGTTCAAGAGGAACCTCCGGGTTGATTGAGTCCGTCCCCGGCATGATTTGCATTAGAGATCCGCTCCATTAGTGGATTAGGAATGGTGGGTGAAGCCGTAGTCACGACCGTTAGTCCGACTCGGTGATGTTGCATACGAATGTTAAGGATTCGTAGAGATTCCGTTGCGGCAAGACATCGTTTGTGATGTGGTGATGTTTTCCCCCTTTTTCTCGAGTGAGTACGTGTAGTTGGAACCGGACAAGATTAGCTCCTCGTGGCGGTAGATGTTTTCCTTGGTGGACAAGGTTAGCTCCGCATGAGTTGGAGATGGTTTCCTTGGTGCGCGGGAACGTTGTAGTATAAATGAGGGACTAGGGTGGATTTGTCTTGGTTTGTGTTGTGCCAAGGCGTGGCTATGTCTCCGTGGTCGGCTGGCTATCCTGTAACGTTCACGTCATGTGCGGAGAGTGTCCCGGCGAGACTAGTCCCCTTCTGTGATACTGACAAGAATGCCAAGCATGGGGACAAGCCCGGGCAATGAGGCCATGAGCAGGTGGGGTCCGGCAAGGCTTCTTAGAATCGGTCAGTTTTGTGTTTGTTGGAATCCTGACATGAGACGTCAGAGCTTGTAGGCAAGCCCGGGGCTAAGACCTTGAGCGGGTGGGGCCTTGACAAGAGTTCCATGAGGCGGCCTGTGAGCCATTGGGGGAAATGGTGACCCCCTTTGTTTGCGGCTTTATGCCAATGGGGAATCGATGAGTACACATATGATGTGATGATGTGCTAGATGCATACGAGTTAGGGTGCCTTGGGTGAAACCCAGGTTATTGCATACATGATTGCATAAGTAGGCCCTTTTATTATATGCTCAACCAGTAGAGAACATGTATGATGTGTGTGACATCCAAGCATGTTTCTGTAGTTGCTTTTCTTGCTTATGATTATTGCATACGAAGTTCTAACTTGCAGGTTGGAGGGGTACCCCGGGGTCCGTTAGGGGCGGCCGGGAGGAGATGTGTTGTTACACAGTTTGAGGTCAGCCTTTGCTGACCCACGTTACTAAAATTTTACAGGGCAAGGATCGTATGCAGGAGCTAGCTCGCCGGCCAGAAAGGCCTAAGCCTCATGAAATGCTTTTCTTTTTGTAGCTCTACTTATCTGATGTTGTATGTTTGAGACTCATGTTGTCCGGCTTGCATGCCGAGGTAGACTAGGAGTGCTAAGAACATTCATGACTGTTGTATTATTTGATTTTGGACACTTATTGTAAGGCCATAAGGCCATTTGTTTTACTCTTCTAGTGGTGGATAACTTCTTGTCTTGCTTGTGTTTCCACTGTGTTGTGCAGAGTGTTTTAAGTGTGGGTAGCTATATTAACTTTTAATACTAAAGCTATGGCGTCCGTATGTTGTGGGGCCCCGGCCGGACCCATATTATACGTTCATTACAGGGGAGGTGTTACACATCTGACCACAATGCTTGTCCTGTGTTCGCCATGTGGTATAGAGGGCTTTGAGATATACAATGATGCTTCGGGCAGCGGCTTAGGTTGTGTTCTACTTCAACATGGGAGTGTAATAATGTATGGCTCTCGCTAGTTAAAGGTGCATGAGAGGAATTATCCGTTCCATGACTTGGAGTTGGCGGCCATGATATTCGCTCTAAATCTTTGGAGTTCCTTATGGAATACACCTTCAAGACACACTACGTGCCTGGGAAAGGTAATGCGCTTGCAGATGCGTTAAGTCACAGAGCTCCCGCATAGGCCAATTGGTTGTCAATGTATGACGAGCATTTTGTTCGAGAATTGGAAGCCTTGGAGATCTCTTGTGTTGATAAGAGGTCTAGTGCTGAAGGACAGAGGTGTAGTATGACCTGGCTGATCGAATTCGACAGGCTTTGAAGTTGGATGAAAACATGAAGTGGTTCATGGCTGAGGCTTTGGATGGGTCAAATGCCCAATTTACTGTCCATGATGGGTTATTGTGGAAGGACAGTCATTTGTGCGTCCCAAGTATGGGCAAACTACGGGAGGAATTGATGTATGAGGCTCATCATACTAAGTACTCGATTCACCTAGGGAGCACAAAGATGTACAGAGATATGAAAAAAGCCGTTCTAGTGGCTGAGACTGAAGAAGGACATAACACTTTTTGTAGAGAAGTGTCAAACATGCGCCTTGGTGAAGGCGGAGTGTCAGAAGCCCGAAGGATTCTTGAAGTCTTTGCCTATACCGGAGTGAAAGTTCGACGATATATCCATGGATTTCATGCATGGTTTTCCGAGATCGCAAAAGGGAAATGTTGCCATCTAGGTGGTCGCAGATCGTTTGACGAAAGTATCGCACTTCATCCCAAATAGGATGGACAATTAAGTTGAGAAACTGGCAAAGTTGTATGTAAAAAACATCGTACGACTGCATGGTATGCCTCGTAGTATCGTAAGTGACCGAGATGGGCGCTTCACATCCAATGACTGGAGATTGGTGCATCAACTGTTGGGGAACAAGCTGAAGTTCATTACAGCCTTTCATCCGCATACAGATGGTCAGCCTGAGAGGGTAAACGGGACGTTGGAGGACATGCTTTGCATGTGTACCCTGGATTTCGATAAAAGGTAGGAAGTGTAACAGCCCAAAGTCTGAAATTGGCAAAGATTGGGTGACACAGCCTGGGACACAGGCGTGTCCCAGGGCGTGTCCCAGGGCGTGTCCCGCTCGGGTTGCGTCGTGAGGCGCGAGGTCGATGAATTTTCGGACGACGAAGTGTTTTGGTGGTCACACCCTATAACACGGGCGTGATAGGGGGCGTGTCCCATCGGTTTGATGATTTTGCTTGTCCATCGTCGAGCGGAGATCGTCGAGCGTCGATCGTCAAGTGGCGATCGTCGTGTAGGAGTACACGGCCTGTGACACGGGCATGTCCCGCTGTGTCGAGAGGTCGATGATTTTCTCTCGACTGGGTGTCGAGTGGGCTACACGCCCTGTGTCACGGGCATGTCTGGGCCGACACGGGCGTGTACCCTGGCCGTGTTCTATGATGGATAAGTTTGGATAAGGGGGTTCGTGCACCGCTTTGGGGACACGGCCTGTGACACGGGCGCGTCACAGGGCGTGTCAGGGCCGAAACATGATTTTTCAGTGTTTTTCTGGCTGTTGATTTATCTGTCCTGGATCCAAAGGTTAGGCTTTATCCATGTGGATTTCTGGCCGAGATCTGAAGTGATTCCTTTGTTGAGTCTGCATCTAGAGCCGGAAGTGTGAAGTACGGCATAGGCATGCTGTGTAAAGCCCATTTGGACGGGTAGTCTGGATTGGTGATGATCATGGGTAAACCGGAGAAGACTCCATGGATTTGATGCTATGGAAGATTTATGATTGTGGTATGGCTGTATGAATGTGAATTATGGATGTGTGGAGGCATTGGTTAAGCTCCTGGTTGAAGAGAGATCATTTGGTAGTGCGCCCGGGAAGCAAGTACCCGGCCGACCACACCACTAGGGTGGGTTGATCTGGTTAAAAGGGATCGATTGGTGGAATGACCCGGGAAACGAGCACCCGACTTGCTACACCACAATGGTGGGTCGATCAGGAAATAGGTGATGTGAATGTGATTGATAGATTGATAAAGAGAATGATACATATGATGCTTGATGAGGCTTGATGAGATGATGATAGCAATGCATATAGGGAAGGAACCACTGCCCCGGGTAGGGGGTAGGGTCGTTATAAATGGGTCAGCGAATGCTGACCGTTACTTTGTTTTTTTCTTGGCTTGGATGGCAAATTGCAGGTAGAATGAACAAGTGGAATGGATGGATTGCTGCTAAAGGCCCTTAAAGGCCATGCGAAGAAGTGTGTTTGGATTTCATGTGTGGTCGGCCTGCGTGCCGATGTATGAAAATTTAATTGTGTGAAAAGAGAAATTTGTAAGGCCTTAAGGCCAGTGTGTGAGCATTGTATACATTCCTGGTGTTGCTATATAAATGTGGAGTTTATATAGAAGTGGACATTCTTTAAGCTGAGTTCTTTAACTTAAAATATGCTGCGCTAGAATGGATTGAGTTAAGGATGCGAATAGAATTTGATTTCCACAAGTAATTCCACTACTTGTCTGTGACATATGGCGTGGGGCCTCGGCTGGACCCACCGTTATATGCCATGTGATGAATGGGGGCATTACAAAGTGGTATCAGAGCGAGATTGAGATTGTTTGGGAGGGAGAGAACATTATTGAACTCACGAATGTCCACTAGGAATGTATTTCATGTACGTGCGGTACATGTGTGTGTAGTCAATGTATAATTCCTGTTATGCCATAGATGATTAATCGTGTTTTGTACATTGACTATAGGTGGCGAGGAGTGGAGCTGGGCAGTCTGAGCCCCAGCGGTCTGATGAGAGTGCAACACCCGTTGAGGTGCCTACGCCTCCTTCGGCTTAGACTTTACGGGTGGTGACGGAAACAGTGCTTGCGGTGTTACAGGAACAGCCTACTAGACAGGCAAGGCTTGTATACGTGCCAGTACGGCCTGGTGGAAGACAAGAGCGTGCTGCAATTGTGGTGGGGCGCAAGCAATCGATGAGTCATTGAAAATCTTTATGGAATTTCATCCACCTATGTTCGGTGGGGCGATTTCCCCAACGCAGGCAGAAGATTGGTTGGCTAGAGTGAAGAGGATCCTGACTGCAATCAGGACGGCAGAAGATCAGGAAGTGACCTTAGCCACTTTTCTGCTGGAAGGAGATGCAAGATTGTGGTGGGATGAGATAGAAGTGCATCATTTGGCAGGTCGAGGTTTAACGGAGGTTTCAATGGAGGAATTCTCTTGGTTTTTTCTTGCCAAATATTTGACAGTGTCGCAGCGAATTGCGATGGAGAACGAGTTTCAACGTCTCGTGCAGGGCGCTATGGATATTGATACGTACTTGCATGAGTTCACCAGACTTGATCGTTATGCGGGGTCTACCTTCGCGGAGGAAGCGCGAAAGACAAATTGATTTTATGAGGGACTGCAGGATGAGTTGAGATTATTACTCCCTAGTTCGGTAAACCAAGGCTTCCAAGCATTGGTAGATATCGCCCGTGCCCTGGAAAAGGATTTGAAGTGGTTACAAGAAAAGAAGAAACTGGCAGTGGAGAATCCAGAGTTCAAAGTGCCACAGTCGGAGTAGGAGTTGAAAAGATGAGAGAAGAAAAGGTTTAGGGCTGATGATTCAGCTCCGTCGACTGTTTCTTCGGGGGCGACCTATGGGCAAGGGCGTTTTGATACACGTATCTGTTATAAGTGCGGAAAGCAAGGGCACATAGCGAGAGTGTGTTGGAATTCTCCCGGAGGAAGTGAGCAAAAGGCAGGTGCGTCGTATGAAGAAAAGGTTAAAGCAGTGGCCGAGTCATCTGCATCCCGGACGCAGCCTCGATTACATAATTTGGAAGTGCAAGAGCCGCAGAGTTCCATTGGCGAAATTCAGCCTCGAGTGTTTAATTTGGCTCTTTTGCGAGAAATATAAAATAAGGAGGCTGAGCGAAAGTGAATCGTGATTTGTATCACTTGGACAATATGTGTATTGTATATATCTGATCATGTGTTCTATGTGAAAACCATGGAATATTGGTGCATACTTGGTGTTAGGATATAGATATATGTTGTTTTAGTGGATAACATGTTTGTTCATTTGCTGAATTGATGGAATACTGTGCACATGTGAAGATTGTACAGAACAAAGGTTGTTGTAACCTATGATTTTGATGTTGTAACAAATTGGTCGCTGTTTGTATTCCTCTATGCAATTTCGTGGACGAAATTTCTTGAAGGAGGGGAGGGTTGTAATAGCCCAAAGTCTGAAATTGGCAAAGATTGGGTGATACGGCCTGGGACACGGGCGTGTTCCAGGGCGCGTCCCACTCGGGTTGCGTCGTGAGTCACAAGGTTGATGAATTTTCGGTCAATGAAGTATTTGGGTGGTCACGCCCTGTAACACGGGCGTGACAGGGGGCGTGTCCCATCGGTTCGATGATATTGCTTGTCGATCGTCGAGCGGCGATCGTCGAGTGTCGATCGTCGAGTGGCGATCGTCGAGTAGGGGTACACGGGCATGTCACAGGGCGTGTCCCGCTGTGTTGAGAGGTCGACGATTTTCTCTCGACTGGGTGTCGAGTGGGCTACACGCCCCGTGTCACGAGCGTGTCTGGGCCGACACGGGCGTGTACCCTGGCTGTGTTCTGTGATGGATAAGCTTGGATAAGGCAGTTCGTGCACCTCTTTGGGGACACGGCCTGTGACACGGGCGTGTCACAGGGCGTGTCCGGGCCGAAACATGATTTTTCAGTGTTTTTCTGGCCGTTGATTTATTTGTCCTGGATCCAAGGGTTAGGCTTTATCCATGTGGATTTCTGGCCGAGATCTAAGGTTTTAAGCCCTTCCTCTTCTTCTTCTTCTTCTTCTCATTTCAAGAGAGAGAAAGAGAAGGAGAGAGCAAAGGAAGGAAGGAGGAAAGTAATGCCAGCTGCTTGAGGAGCTGCGAAGTTCGGAGCGAAGATTCGAGAGCGGATCCGTGAAGGCAGAGCCGAGGCGGTGACTTCCATCCGGCTACTTCGTGGCACCGAAGCGATCTTCGAGGGTAACGATCTCCTTCTTGGACATCGAAGTCCTTTCTTTATGCATGTGCTTGGAATCCTCCACCAAGAGGTGGATTTCAGAATTGATTCCTTTGTTGAGTCTGCATCTAGAGCCGGAAGTGTGAAGTACGACATAGGCATGTTGTGTGAAGCCCATCTGGACGGGTAGTCTGTATTGGTGATGATCATGGGTAAACCAGAGAAGACTCCGTGGATTTGATGCTATGAAAGATTTATGATTGTGGTATGGTTGTATGAATGTGAATTATGGATGTGAGGAGTCTTTGGTTAAGCTCCTAGTTGAAGAGAGATCAATTAGTAGTGCGCCCGGGAAGCAAGTACCCGGCTGACTACACCACTAGGGTGGGTTGATCTAGTTAGAAGGGATCGATTGGTGGCATGACCCGGGAAGCGAGCACCCGACTTGCTGCACCACAATGGTGGGTCGATCAGGAAATAGGTGAGGGGTCGATTGGTGGTATGCCTGGGGAGCAACGATAACCCAGCCTGCTACACCACAAGGGTGGGTCGATCTGCTCTAGTTATTTGTAATGCTGGGGAGGTTGTACCTCTGAGTGGTATGGACAGGATGTTGCCAGCTTGCGAGACTGGTGGACTAGGCTTGAGCCGTCCAACCAACAAGTGAAGTACCTCTAATCGGTGGTGTACGACTGGGATGCCCGGTACGCCAAGAAGGTGCCCTGAGTGCACGGAGCGTCTGGTGGATACCGACATTTGTGATGTGAATGTGATTGATAGATTGATAAAGAGAATGATACATATGATGCTTGATGAAGCTTGATGCGATGATGATAGCAATGCATACAGGGAAGGAACCACTACCCCAAGTAGGGGGTGGGGTCATTATAAGTGGGTCAGCGAATGCTGACCGTTACTTTGTTTTTTGTCTTGCCTTGGATGGCAAATTTCAGGTAGAATGAACAAATGGAATGGATGGATTGCTGCTAAAGGCCCTTGAAGGCCATGCGAAGAAGTGTGTTTGTATTTCATGTGTTGCCGACCTGCGTGCCGATGTACGAAAATGTAATTGTGTGAAAAGAGAAATTTGTAAGGCCTTAAGGCCAGTGTGTGCGTTGTATACATTCCTGGTGTTGCTATATAAATGTGGAGTTTATATAGAAGTGGATATTCTCTGAGCTGAGTTCTTTAACTTAAAACATGTTGCGCTAGAATGGATTGAGTTAAGGATGCGAATAGAGTTTGATTTCCACAAGTAATTCCACTACTTGTCTGTGACATATGGCGTGGGGCCCTGGTCGGACCCACCGTTATATGCCATGTGACGAATGGGGGCGTTACAGGAAGATTGCCTCCATATGATTGAGTTTGCTTATAATAATAACCACCAGACGAGTATTCAAATGGTGCCCTTCGAGGCCCTATACGGTAGGAAGTGTCGTACTCTGTTGTCTTGGTCAGAGACGAGCGAGTCAAAACTATATAAGTGGAAGGAAGTCGATGATGCGACTTCGATTGTGTGAACAATTCGTGAGTGGTTGCTAGTTTCTCAGGATAGGCAGGCTAAGTATTATAACGCCAAGCACAGGAACATTGAGTTCGTCGTAGGCGATTGGGTATATTTGAAAATTATGCCTTTCAAGGGTTTCTCAAGGGTTTGATGCTTGAAAAAGCTGAGTCCGTGATATCTTGGTCCGTTTGAGATACTGGAGAGTATTGGAGAAGCTGCCTAACGGTTGAAGTTATCAACGAAATTGAGTGGTCTACAAGATGTATTCCACATACCGGTGTTGCAAAAGGCGGTGCAAGATCCCCCACGAGTGATTGCTGCAGATCAAGTACCGGTTGATAATGGGTTGACAACGAGGGTCAAGCCCATCCGTATTGAGGATGTAGAAGTTAAAAGACTACGTAATAAAGAGATCAGGATGGTCAAGGTCTGATGGGACAACTGTGGCCGAGAGGAGCATCATGGGAGCGGGAGCAAACCATGAAGTCGGAGTTCCCCGAGTTATTCTATTAAGGTACACAGTTTAAAGTTGATTTAATTCCTTAGTTTCCTGCATAACTTAATTTTGGTACGAAATTCTTTAAGTAGGGGAAATTTGTAATGCCTCAAATTTCTTAGGCAGGAAATGAATCTCTGGAGGTTATCGCCCGATGGTAGCTAGTTACCGCACGGAGGTAGCTCTAGGGTTAGCGTCAACAACGTTGAGAGCATTGAGAGCATTGAGTCAACTCAACGGTGGACTTATAGCGTAGCGATAGTATTACCGCGTGGTGGTAGCTGGGGAATTAAACTGGCAGAGCTCTCGGGAAGCTATCGGCCGGCGATAGGGTTACTGCTGGCAATTTAATTGTTGAGGCTCTCGGGATTCTACCACGCGACAGTAGCAGTTAGTGCATGGCGTTAGCGGCCATTTTCGTGTCATAACCAACATCGGCTATCGCGCGGCGTTAGCATCCTATCGCTCGGAGATAGTGAAACTGTAACGGAGTGTCCACGTGGCGGCCTATGATTGGCTGGCCTGGGCGGTTACGCGCGAAATGAGGCAGCACCGCACAGTAGTGGCTAGTTACCGCGTGGCTGTAGAACTGTTTATTGGAGGAGGAGCAGCAGCAGCGCTGGTAATTTTCACTTCATTTCTTTTGGAGTTGAGGACTTGGACTGGGTTTCTTAGAGGAGGAGCAGCAGCACCGGAAGAGAGACTTCGCCGTCATTTAGGATTCAGAGCTCAGATTCGCAAGGCGAGTTAGGATCTATGGAGGTAAAGCTGGAGCGGTCATTTTCAACCGTCTAGATTTCTTCCAGGGCGCCAAAGGGTACTTTTAGGGTAACGATCCTCTTCCTTGGACATATGAAGTCCTTTCTTTTGGCATTAGAAGGTAGACACTCCATGAATGCGTGGATGTGGTTCTCCCGGTGGGTAGATCTATGTATCCTCGTTATTTTGCATTTAGATCCGAAATCAAAGTACAGAATAGGCATGCTGTGTGAAGCCCATTTGGACGGGTTGGTCTGGATTGGTGATGTTTTGTATGCTCTGTATGCCGGAGAAGACTCTGTGGGTATCACATAGGTTTTTGGAGTCATGGGGTGTGCAGTTGACTGCGTTGAGAGTACTGGAGATAGTCTCCAGGAAAACACCTATTTAAGGGGAAGAAGCGATAGTCTTACGGCTACTGCGTGACAGTAGTTCTACTGTCGGCGGTAGATCCCTGTGAGCATTGTATTATTTATTGAGAAGCCTATCTCGTGGAGACCTGAGGGATATTGTTGTGAGGCCTGTCTCTTTGAGACCTGGGGGCCAAGTTTGTGGGCGTGAGCATAATTTTCTCAACTTTAGTAGTCATGAGTGCTATCCTAGGATCCTTGTAGAGTTATGGATCATGCGAAAAAGGGAAAGAGGATGTTGACCCGCGTCGGACCTACGTGCCGGACAATTTTTGTACGGGATTGGCTGAACTGTACCCTCCCCTATGCCGGTCGACTTGGAGTGGTCATTGTGTGCATCACATGACTTGTCGTAGCACTGGGGCATTGTCTCTGGCCTTGGACATTGTGAGACTAAAAGCTCAAACATTGTTGACCGTCACAAAGAATGGTGGTGCGACCCTCGCGGTCCTGTGCACCAAGAATGTGCCCTGAGAGCAAGGGGTGTTGGGCTCTTGCTCCAACGTCTGTGGCTAACAGTGCTTAAGTTTCACGTTTTGATTGCCAAGTGTTGTTTAAGCTAATGCCTGCAGGGAAGGAGCACCGCCACCTCGAGTGAGGGGTGAGGTCGTTATAATTTGGTTAGCTAATGCTGACCATTGCTTTTGCTTGCCACCGTGAGGTGGATTGTTGCGTGTAGGTGTTGTTGAGCCAAGCGGGAAGTAGCGGGCTTGGGAGCGGGATGGGGTGTTACATCTGTGGCCATGAGGAACTATCTTGGGAGCGGGAGCAAACCATGAGGGCAGAGTTCCCTGAGCAATTCATATGAGACATACATTGTAATGTTGTTACTTCAATAATTTCCTGCACGGCGTAATTTCGGGATGAAATTCTTTAAGTGGAGGAGATTTGTAACACCCCAAGTTTCCTAAAGCAGGAAATAGTTCATGTGAGGTACCACCCGACAGTAGGGTTAACGTCAGTGGTAGCGAAGTTGTTTTATTCGGAATTCCTCTCTGTGAGGTACCGCATAGCAGTAGCAATACCGCAGAGCGGTAGCGCCGGTTCGTCGAGAGCGGCGCGTTGATACGACACATTATCTACCACGCGAAAGTAGGTTGTTATTATGTGGTAGTAGCATGGCTGATTTATTTGTCAAAGCCCTCGGTGAGTTACCGCCCAACAGTAGGGTTAGCACTGGCGGTAGTTGTGCTTTTATCATTTTTGCGCTAGTTACGAGACGAACCAGCTATCGTCCGACAATAGTCATATATCGCATGGCGGTAGCAGAGCAGTTATGACACAGACACGTATTAGTGTGTGATTGGAGGTTTTGAACGGTGGCTTGCGGGACAAGCTAACGCTTGACCTACCACGCGGCGGTAACTTCCTACTGCGCGGCGGTAAATCTCGTAAACCAAAATCTGGAGTAAATCGTGACAATTCGTCGATTTGTAATAGAGATCTAATGGTGGGGTGTCATCCTAGACGATATAAGACCGAATATGGTGTTTCTTCTTCATTTGATCCCAAGGTTTTCTCTTTCTAAGGGTTAGAGAGAAGGTAGAGTGAAGGAAGAGGAATATGAAGGAGATCCCGCCATTATTGGAGCTTCAGAGTTCTGACTCACAAGCTGAGATCAAATTTATGGAGGCAAAGCCGTAGCGGTCATTTTCATCCGGCTAGATCTCTCCCATGGCGCCGAAACGAACTTCAAGGGTAACAATCCTCTTCCTTGGACATGTGAAGTCCTTTGTTTTTGCATGTGAAGGTAGATGCTCCACAAATTCGTGGAAGCAATTTTTCCGACGGGGTTGATCAGTGTATCCCCGTTTTCTTTGCATTTAAAATCTGGAATCGAAGTATGAATTTGGCATGTTGTGTGAAGCCCATGTGGAGGGGTTAGTCTAGATTGGTGATGATAGTTTGTATGCCGGAGAAGACTCTGTGGTAGTGTATAAATTTCGGAGTCTCGGGGTGTGCAGATGGCAACATGAGAGTATTGGGGTAGGTCTCCGGGAAAACACCAATTCAAGGGAAGAAATGATAGTCTGTCCCCTACCACGTGGCAGTAGCACTACCACCGACGGTAGCTCCCAGTAAGTATTTGATTGTGGGGCCTATCTTGTGGTGACCTGAGGTCCATTGTGATTGTGAGGCCTGTCTCATGGAGACCTGGGGGGCCATTGTGAATGTGAGGCCTGTCTCTTGGAGACCGGTGGGCCAATATGATTAGTCGAGAGCCCAAGGGGCCTAGCTAAGGTGGTTGTGAGAGCCAGCATAAATACATATAAGCGTTATATACTATTTTGCATGGGAAAGGGGAGGCTGGCTCATGTCACGGCTTATTGCGCCAAATAATTTGAGTGACTTGAAAGAGTTGAACTGCACCCAATATTTTGACAATCAGCTTAGAGTGAGTCAGTGGCTTGAATCTCAGCACGACTTTGTTGTAGCATAGGGTGGTCTTAGACTTCGGGTCAAAAAGACTAGAAGTGCTCAAATTATGCTAATCGTCGCTGAGAATGGAGGTGGGACCCTGGGTAATTCCAGTACACCGATAATGTGCCCTGATAGCACGGGGGGTTGGATGGTCGTGTCAACATCTATGGTGAATGGTGCATAGGTTGCACGCTCTGATTGCCATTATATGAATATGCTTACGCCTGCAGGGAAGGAGCACCGCCACCCCGAGTGTGGGGTGGGGTCGTTAAAATTTGGTCAGCTATTGCTGACCATTGCCTTGACCATCACCTTTTGGGTGGAATGTCTTCATATAGGTGCAGCTGAGCCGAGTGGGAAATAGCGGGCTAAATCCCATGGTTGCTAAGCTGACCCTCAAAGGCCAAAGCAAAGCGTGTTTCCTTTTATTACTCATGTGTGGTCGGACAGCGTGCTGAAGTATGTAAGACAATATTATTGGAGGAAACCTTGTAAGGTCTTAAGGCCATTACTATATTTGTGTATTTATCTTATCATTCTTGTTTTGGTTTAGTGGACATTCATAAGGTTGAGTTCTAAATTTCTTAAACTTATCTTCCGCTAGAAGGCACTCTGAGTTATGATACACGTTTGTTAATTCTAGTTTCAATACGTAACTTCACTGGCTGTCTGTAGAATATGGCGTGGGGCCCCAGTCGGACCTTCAGTTATATACTATGTAATGGATGAGGGTGTTACTTGTGAAAACTACAACCGAAGGACGATCAAAAGACTGACATTAGATATCGAGCCTTCGGTTGTCTTTACTTGAATAAGATTTCACTTGAGCAGCCCTTGACCTGGAACTGTTCCATTGACCTAGAACTGCATCTATATATCCTTTGACACACTGCAATGGTCTTGAGAAAACGTCTTGTCGAAACATGCGCAAGAATAATATATCTTGTCCCTGTTTTCGGCACTAGTGCCAAAGTTGACTTCTACTAAGCAATCTGGGCTTCAATGGTAACATTTGAATCGTGTCAACTATACCGCTGAGTATTCATTCCATTCTCATCAGAATTAGATTTAGTGCTGAGATCTGTTGCTTTCAACAGGTGCTAATGAATCTTCTCAACTGTACTACTAAGACGATCCTCCATTCTCAGCGGTATTGTCTTTGATGTTGAGATCAGCGCCTCTCAGTTGTATGTACCATTATCTCAAGATGTAGTTGAGAACAATAAGCCATCTCAGTTGTATAACTCAGCTTTACTTTAACCATTTCTACTAAGAGCCTTGCATACTTACAAAGTGGATATTCATTAAATACACTATGTTCTTAGTATTGATAGTGATGTTTATACTAATCTTGAAAGATTGAGGGCAATCTTCCCAACAACATTATTAAAACCATACCATTCTTTGACAAAAAAATTACTCATCATTTACTGCCTATGGATGCAAATAATCACCCATCCATTGAATATTATTGGTATTAGACGAACGTTTTATCTGACGCCGAGGTAAACAGATCCATCAACCCCTAATCTAATAGAAAGGATTAGCACCAAAGGATAACTCTTGGGAAGATTTGAAATCCCTTTCCAGCCAGGTACATAACACTTCGATTTCAATATAAATCTCACGCACTCCGTTCAATGAAGATTATGAAGTTGGAGAAAGTGGAGCAAATCATTCCAAAAGCAAGTACAGAAACAAGGAGAAGAACAAACAAAACACATTGGAAGACTTATATGTGATTATGGAGATAATCGGCAAAGTAGAAGACCCTACGACACTTTGGTTGGCTATCAAGACACACAGAGTTCAGCCTTCTCGTTGGTCACAATGACTTCTTCATCTCAGACAAACACTCTGATTGTAGAAGTTTCCCATAGTATCCCGACAAAGGCGCTCTCATCACTGGTGTCACCAGCGCTCATAGACAAACCCAAGGAGAAAAGGTAGAAGAGGCATCTAAGGCTTCATTTATTTTAGCGGTTGCGGGAGGAGCAAGCGGGTCCAAGCATAGCTTTTGAACCTGAGGGGGGAGGTGGGGGGTTGAAACGGAGCGGTGGGGGCGTTTCCTCCTTGTTCCGTGTGCAAACAGAGCAAATGGAGATGGAGTTTCATTTGGTTACCTCTGTCCGGTGGCGTTTGCTCCAATCACCTCCCGAAAATGCTAAACCAAATGATGCCTAAAACAAGCAACGCGGACGTTACTGAAGCGGCCAGGATGTGATGTAAAAGCTAGAAGCACACGCCCAATAAATAAATGGTGGAGATTAAGCCAACTGAGTGATCTGCGCCTATTTGATAAACCAATCGAGATATGCCACGTGTTATAGAGCAACAGTCCCATTTTAACGGTCCACTATTAGGCATTGTAATTATGATATGCATAAATATCAGTTACTAGAGATGTAAGACTTAAAAGAGAATTAGTGCGCTGCAAAATAGACTGCAGAGGCCTTAGAGTGGTGTGGATTGGCTCCAACCACGAGGTTTGGTAGTTCACTAAACAGAAATGGAATGAATTCTCAGGGTAAATTTTTGTTTGATGTAATAGGAAATGTGCTCCTCTGCAAGGCTGGAGCACATGACAGGATTTCAACTTTCATGTTTAGCCTGATGACAAGGCCAATTTTCAGGATCAAGACTGATTGGAAAAAGATTGTGTTTGATAAGAATGCAGAAGGGATTCAGAAGCCCAATATGGGCAGAATTGTTAGTTTGTATCTGGTTAAGACAATTCTAGATAGTATCAACCAGAAAGTTGGAACAAAAATTAACCACATGAGGAGAATGGACCTCAGGATTTTGTCAAGATGGGAAAGGGTCTTGTCTAAGGAGACTCCACAACCCAAAAAAGCAAAGAAGGTCAAAGGCAAGAAAGTATTGGTAGAGGAAGTTCAGTCCTCAAGTGATTCTAAGGAACAAGTAGAGTTTAGTTCAGATAATGATGCTGAGGAAGAACAAAGAAGATCTCAAAGACTCTCACCTGGAACAGTGTTCAAGTGCAGGGAGAGAATTTGCAAGAGGTAGATCAAATTGAGGGGGAGAATCTCACTCAATTGCCAATGGATACTGCTACTACTATAATTATGGACGTTGTACATGAACTGGAATAATCACAGGTTTCTGAACAAGAACTTTCTGTGAGAGAGATGGAGGAAGAAAATCCAAAAGAGACTGAAGAAAAAATTCTTTTGTTTAAAGAAACTAACATCCAGAGGGAGATAACTGAAATTTCCCAGATTGAAGTTCCTGATGCTGAAATTCAGCATGCAGATGTTAACTTAATTAGAAAGTGTCAACATGAATGAGGAAGGTACAAGAGTCTAGGGGGAGTTGGCCCCATATGCTGATAAAACTAAGGAGACACCAATAGTTGAAGAGATAAATTCATCTGAATCTGAAGAAGAAGAAGAGCCTCCACTGATATTTATACATTACCGCATTCATCTTGTTCACTTATTCGTGCGAACGAAGGCTTGGATCCCCATTTTTCTTCTCATGAATTAGTGGGCTGCAAAATTATTCCTTCAGGAGTTATTTTTAGGGCACATATTTCGCCAGTGTTTCTCCTTAACAAGGTATATATTCTTTCACTCCAATTTCTATTTAGTGCAATGTTTTTCATGCTTGATTATTTTTTTTTACTTGTAAAAAAAAATATAGGGGAAATGAAGTTGTGGTTGGATAATTGAGATGATTTGAAAATATCTTCTTTAACTAGGAAAGTTCATCAGAAACAAGCAAGACTAATTTTGAGCATTAATTACTTAAACTTCTCTAAAACATTTCAAAGTAGTTATTTTTAATGGTCTTTTGAGATGTGTTTTTATACCCATGGAAATGTAGAGCTTTTATTTACTGTGTTTTAGATTTATTTTCTCAAAATTTGGGTGCAGATAACATTTTTGCTTGCGGATAACACTTTTTTTGAATAGTTGCTAGCGCTAGCGAAAGGAGGGGACAATGCGAGCAAAAGGTGGGGACAGTGCCGTCAGAAGGGGAAATTTTTTGTATGTATGTAGCGTTCCATGTGCTATGAGCGCGGTTAAATAGCACTTACAAAAAACGCGGGCTCACTTATTTTTTCATGTTTCCCTCTTCTTCCCTAACCTAGGCGGCCGAAGTGACGCAATCTCCGACCCAGTTGAGGCGAACTCCAACAGATTTCTTGTGAGGCGAACTCCGGCGAGTCGTACATGTTAATGTAGGTGTCGTCATCAAACAACTCCTCTCTGCGCACTCGCGATCTCTGGCAGATTTCCAGGCACATTTTCTCGCCGACGGCTGGCTTGAGAAGAACCATGTACGACTATTTTTTTAGCAACAAGAAGGAGCGAACGACGACCTCATCTCTTTGCATCTCTTTGCATATGTTGAACTATTTTTCGGAACTGTATTTCAAGTGATTGTTTGTGAAATTGTATTTCAAATGATTACAGTTGCAACTGTATTTCAAGTAATTATAACTATTTTTGAGTATAATATATGACTGTATTTGCATATAGTGTAATGTACAACTGTATTTCATGTATAATATACAACTGTATCTGCATATAGTGTAATATACAATTGTATTTCAGGTTTAATATGCAACTGTATTTTCATATTCACCAAGGACAGAACCTGACAGCAAGAAACTCGCTTAAGCCCTGACACCTCAAAAAAAATGTGCAAATTTGATGTCGGAAGGGGTGACGAAGACCGGAGTGGAGGTGGCGGGCAGAAGTATATTCCGCCATTCTGGTGGAGAGTGGAAAACCTGGTCGAAAAAAAAGTTTTCCGACAGAAAGAGTTCACTGAAAGGAAAAAAAGAGTCATATTTCTTCCAGGCAGCGGGAAGTGAAAATAAATCGGGCCCACGTAAAACTTATTTAAAGGCGTTTCTAGAGGAGGGAACGCTAAGCTTACCATAAAAATTTCCGTCGGAAGGTGGGGACACTGTCGATAGAGGGAGAGGACCGTGCCAGCAAAAGGAGTTCACTTGGCAGTGGATTTCTATGGGAAAGATGAGAGGTTTGTCAATAGCAAATTCCGAGGAGGAACAAAAAGATGAAATTCTTGAACAAATTTTTTTGGATTGATAATAGAGATTCTAAATTTACACATTACACTCTAAAACAACTTCAAGTCTTATTTTTTTGGCTGCGACTTAGATGAAAAATATGACTTAAGATGAAAAATATGGTCAAAAAATCAATGAGAATAGAGAAATTAGTGGGGTCACGGTGCACAAATTTATTGTGCACCACGAATCCCACAAAACACAAGGTTGGCTCCGACTGTGTCGGACCGATTTTCTGCTCCTGGTTCACGAAACTTTTTTCAGGAGCGCAATCTTTATGCATGCAGGAGAAAGGGTAGCGCTCTGATGCGCTTTATATGACAGGTTTTTTAAAACTTTTTTTAGTCATCGCTGGATCCAAAACTAATTATTGTTCATGGTTCCTACAATTAAAGTGAACTGCGGGTATTTATGAGTAATTTTACGTGCAAACTCATATTGATTATGTATAAATCACGGTTATGTGCAAATCAAAAAAAATTAGGTACGTTTATCAAATTATTTTGCACTCAACACATTACACCACTCATATTCCCTTATTTATTTATGCAAATAACAAGTTTTTGAGCGGCGTGCATGGAGCTCACTTCATCGGAAAGTTCGTTAGCAGGGGAACCTCGGGGCGGATCGCGTCCTAAGACGGGGCGTGTCCCTGTGCAACTGTCGGACGTGCTCCATGTGCGTCAGTTGCACGGGAAAGATTAGACACTCACATACCCCGTAGGAGGGTGAGTACTTTATCTAGTGTTCCTTTATTAGTCGGATAAGCTCCTCAACTGGATTGGCGGGAACGGCGGTGACGGTACTTCTGTAGGGCAGTAGTGCGTTGCTTCTAGGTGAGTTAGTCGGGGCTAATTCGGGGCACTCCTCTGGGGATGCACCATTCGCAGTGCGTGCGCTTCTTGTCATTGTTGTTATTCGGGGGATGTTGCAACTTGTGAGAGCTTTTTGGAACACTTTCCCAAAGATGGCGTCTAACTGTTGTGGGTCACCCGGTCTTTCCTTGGTCCGGAGAAATCGGATTGCCTATGTTCGAAATTGGACCGGGCGTGCAAACAGTCAAAGTAAACAGCAGCAAATGACACGATGTTTTTTTGACGTGGAAAACATGGAAAGGGTAAGAAACCACGTTGCTGGATTTGTGCCGAACTAAAATTCACTAGTTTCTTTGAGTTTACAGGGATTGAGATTTGATCTCGGAGGGCAACAGGTCACTTCTCTTTTACAATTGCAAAGTACAAAATGAGGAATTGAAATAAGTTCTCGGAGCCTCGATGGAAGCGCTACGGCTTTGGAAATTTGGTTAAGTCCATAGAATCTTGATGGAAGCGTTACGGCCTGGAAATTTGGCTAAGTATACAGAACCTCGATGGAAGCGCTCCGGCCTGGAAATTTGGCAAAGCCCATGGAACCTTGGCGAAAGCATTCTGGCTGGGAAAATCTCTAAATCCACGTAGCCTTTGTGCAAGAAGAGGAGCAGAGCGAATTCCTAAGCGGAGGTTGTGTCTAAGTCAACAATCTCATCGGAAAACCTCAGAGCACTCTCTTGCCTCTGGAGTTGCTTGTCTTCAAATGAAGGCATGTGAGCCTATTTATAAATTTTTGGAGGGATACGTCTGTAATTGCGTCGTGGCGGTATTTGTGAAGTCGAATAACGACGCTCCATTTCAATCGCCCGGATCACCAATTTTAGCAAAACGACGGAAGTGCTTCTGGGGCGGCTCGGGCATGGTGCCCGGAGGCAGCGACATCAGCGCGGGGGGGGGGGGGGGGGGGGAGGGGGCACGGGGCTGCGGCTGCGGTGGTTGCGGCTATGCGCGGGGCACGACCGCGTAGGGCGAGGTCACGCCCTTGCGCGGGGCACGACCGCGCGGGGTGTGTCCGTGTGCTGGTTGTGTGCGCCCTGCGCGACCTAGCTGCGTGCACGGGTTCGACCTTCTTCCCGGGTGCATTCCGAGACTTGGGGGAGCGCGGCTTCGTGCACGTGATTTGGCCGATTGGGTTTACTCGTCCTTGGTCTGAGTATTTTTGATTTGACTTAGAAATTTCAAGGGAAACCTCATCAAAACCCTTGCAAGATCAATTAAAATCAAGGAGAGAGTGGTTCAATTAAGGCCCTGTTTGGGAGGGCTTTTTAGAAAAGAAAATGAGTTGTGGCAAAAGGAAGGTAAGAAAATGAACTTATGGAAAATGTATATTGAAAAAGGAGATTTGTGTGGGTAAACTTTTTTTGTATAAATTTTCAGAAAGTAGAATCATTTTATAAACTGTTAGGCAAATCTCTGTTGCGGCGATTTTTTTTTTAAAAATGCGCGTCCGGTTGGGAAATTAGCGTCTATGCGGAAAATGCACAGACAGGCGAAAAATGCACGTCCAGGTGGAAAATGCACAAACAGGCGAAAAATGCACGTATAGGTGGAAAATGCGGACCTGACAAAAATGCGCGCACGGGGGAAAAGATGCCATTTTTTCATCCGGACTCGAATTTTTCGCATGGGCACGGTTTTTTCTCCACGACACATTTTTTCGCTCGACCGCGGTTTTATCGCTCAGGCGTTGTTTTTTCGCCCGGGCGGGGTATTTTCGCCCGGGCGCGATATTTTCGCCCGGTCGCGATATTTTCACCCGGTCGCGATATTTTAGTATCACATCCCTATCCGTCGCGTAACATATAGCAGTAGGTCCGGTCGGGGCCCGACGCCATATACCACAAACAGACCGGGTGGTTACTCAATGGAAACCATCCAACCAATCCAACGCACTATACAGAGTCACTCTAGCGGAAGCAATTTTATTAGTTGCAACAACAAGAACTCAGCACTAGCATGAATGTCCACTAAACAGAACCAAAAGGAATGAAGTACAAATACACAAGTACTGGCCTTATGGCCTTACAATTATTTTTCTCAAATTACATGTTTTTCCAAACCTCGGCACGCAGGCCTGCCATACACGAATAACAGAAAACACTCAAAATTAGGCCTTCGAGGGCCGGCTCAGCAACTTGAGCTTTAGCCCGCTATTTTATCGCTCGGCTCCGCAGCACCTGCAAGCAACAATCCACTGCACGGTGGCAAACAAAAGCAATGGTCAGTTATGTTGACCAAATTATAACGATCCCGCCCCCGAACTCGGGGCGGCGATGCTCCTTCCCTGCACTTTATTAGCATAATCAAGCAGTAGAGTAATAACATTACATCACAGGCGCAGGCACGCATGGTCACACGCCCCGTGCTCTCAGGGCACATTCTCGGTGATCACTGTCTACTGTCGACTCACCACCTCCCCCAGGACGGCAATATCTCGTGAGCATCTGGTCTTTTTGGCCACTGCCTAAGACCCTCCATCTATGCCAACGGCAAGTGCCAATTAACTTTAGGTCTCTTTAACCGAACGACATAGATTGGGTACGGTTCCACCTGACCCGTTGCTCACATTTCAACGTCAAATTAAGGTGTCTGCACAGGTCAAGCTTCCCCGAGTCTCGTATCTCTCATACAATCACATAACCCAATTATGTTCAGGTTGGCTCCCAGGCCACCATGTTGGCAGAACCACGCATCTGCCCAGTTTTCCGGGAAGACCTTGGAGTTAATCCCCAAGGCTCCCTGTTGCAATCTACCACATAGAAAACACGAACAACAAACATTCACACGGAGTTTTCTCCGGCCATTTATGCAATGCAACATCACTGATTCAGACCAACTTGTCCGGGTAGGCTTCACACATCATGCCTATATCCGTTCTCGATTACGGACTCTACATGTACACAACGGGGACTATTCATGTCTACGCGAAGGAACGCCTCAAACTCACCGCAAACTTGCGAGAGCGGGCTTCCCTATGCAAAAGAAGTAGAGTTTCACATGCTCAAGTAGAGAATCGTTACCCTAGCATTCTTCATTAACGCCATGGAAAAGTATGCGGATGAAAAGCACCGCCCTCTCCTTGCCTCTGTAGATCCGAAGTCGGTTCGTAATTTGGAGCTCCGAAGCTCCGCCGGTGACCAGATATAGGCTTCTTCTTCCTCCTTTGCTCTCCCCTCTCTCTAGACTTAGAAAGAGAACCACTCAAGTGAAATGAGGGTTTCAAAGGCCCAATCCCGGGTATATCCCAGTAGGAACAACCCCCAACCGTCGGATCCCAAAATAAGGAAACGAACGGCTACGATCCGTAGCTGAAATGTAAAACTTGGGCCAAACACGGCCTGCGACACGCCCGTGTCCACGGTCGTGTCCCTCATTCGCCGTCAAAATCGACGCATCTCGAAAAACACACGGGCATCCAACACACCCATGTTCGATCTGACACGCCCGTATCAGCCAGTACACGCCCGTGTTCCCAGGCGTGTTCCCCCATCAACACAGGACCAACACCAACCCAAGACTCACACGGGTCTTGGACACGCCCGTGTCCTATTTGACACGCCCGTGTCAAACCCGAACACGTCTGAGCTCCAGGCCGTATTCACTGTCTCTACACTTCGTCGAGCGTAGTTTGTCGACCAACCGACACGGCCTTGGACACGCCCGTGTCCTAGGCCGTGTTCCCTGTCTTGACACATCGTCGAGCGAAAATGTCGACTTCCCGGGCCGATCGTCGACACGAGCTCGACACGCCCTGAGACACGCCCGTGTCTCAGGCCGTGTTCGCTGCTCGACGATCGTCGACTCCAAAATTCATCGACCTCTCATCCAAATCGTCGACTCGAGCCTGACATGCCCTGGGACACGCTCGTGTCCCAGGCCGCGTGCCCCCTGTCAAATTCCAAATTTGGCTCAAAATGCCTCCCGTCGCTCTTTTGAGTTTCAGGGCATTACAACTCTCCCCCTCTTAAAAGAATTTCGTCCTCGAAATTACATAAAGGAAAGAAACATAAAACTTAAATGGTACCTGAGTGAAACAACTCCGGGTACTCCTCAAGCATAGTCTGCTCTCGCTCCCAAGAGAGCTCCTCCCGACCATAATTGTCCCAACGGACCTTGACCATCCTGATCTCTCTATTGCGTAGACGCTTGACTTCCGAGTCCTCAATACGTACGGGCTTGACCTTCGTCGTCAACCCACTATCAACCGGCACTTGATCGACCACGATCACTTGCGTAGGCTCTTGCACCGCCTTCCGTAGCACCGATATATGGAATACATCATGTAGACCACTAAGCTCCACAGACAGCTTCAACCGTACGCTGCTTCACCAATCCGCTCCAGAACCTCAAACGGTTCAAGGTACCTCGGGCTTAGCTTCTTCAAGCGCCGCACCCGCGAGACACCCTTGAATGGCTTGATCTTCAAGTACACCCAATCGCCAACAGCGAACTCCACGTTAATGTGCGTGGCATTATAATACTTAGCCTGGCGGTCCTGAGCGATTAGCAACCTCTCCCGAATGGTTCTCACCAAAGAAGTAGCATCCTCCACCTTTAGTCGCTTATACAACTTTGATTCACCCGTTTCCAACTGGGACAACGGCGTGCGACATTTTCTACCATAAAGGGCCTCGAAGGGAGCCATTTGAATGCTTGCCTGATAACTATTGTTGTACGCGAACTACACCAAGTATAGGTGATCTTCCCATTGCTTTCCAAAGTCCAGGACACACATG
Organism: Platanthera guangdongensis; assembly: GCA_039583875.1. Classification (NCBI taxonomy): domain Eukaryota; kingdom Viridiplantae; phylum Streptophyta; class Magnoliopsida; order Asparagales; family Orchidaceae; genus Platanthera; species Platanthera guangdongensis. The sequence continues at coordinate 4,055,690 of CM077165.1, forward strand.
CAAAGTATGTCTTCCATTGTCCTATTGACCCTCTCGGTCTGCTCATCCGTTTGCGGATGAAAGGCTGTGCTAAAACTCAGCTTTGTCCCCAACATTTGCTGCATCAGCCTCCAATCATTGGACGCGAACCGCCCATCTCGGTCACTCACGATGCTGCGGGGTACACCATGAAGCCGCACAATATTATCCACATACAGTTTTGCCAATTTCTCAACCGGATCATCCTTCCTATGCAGAATGAAATGCGACACCTTCGTTAGATGATCTACGACCACCCAAATGGCGTCGTTCCCTTTTTGCGACCTTGGCAACCCGTGCACAAAGTCCATAGTAATGTCGTCGAACTTCCACTCCGGAATAGGCAAGGACTTCAAGAATCCTCTCGGCTTTTGGCACTCCGCCTTCACCAAGGCGCACGTCTGGCACTTCGCAAGTATAGTGCCACATCCTTCTTCAATCCTCGTCGGCCATCGCGGTACATCTTCGTGCTCCCCGGGAGAATTGAGTACTTGGTATGATGCGTCTCGTACAATAAATCCACCCGCAAATTGCCCACGCTTGGGACGCACAAACGACCGTCTTTCCAAAGTAATCTGTGCTCCACAACGAATTGGGAATTTGACCCATCCAAAGCCTCTATCATGTGTTGATTCACGTGGACATCCATATCCAAAGCCTGCCGAATCCGATCAGCCAGGTCATATTGGACTTCAGTCCAATTCAATAATGCTTCAGCACCTGATTGCTTATCAACACAAAAGATCTCCAACGCCTCTAACTCCCGAACCAACCGCTCGTCATGGACCGACAACCAATTGGCTTGAGCTGGGGCCCGGTGACTCAACGCGTCCGCAACTGCATTGCCTTTACCAAGCACGTAGTGGATCTTGATTTTATAGTCCCCTAGGAACTCCATCCACCTATGCTGCCGCATGTTCAGATCTTTCTGATCCAACAAATATTTCAGGCTCTTATGATCGGTATAGATTTCGACCCTTACTCCATACAAGTAGAGTCTCCACAGCTTCAAGGCAAATATCACGGCGGCTAACTCCAAGTCATGGACCGGATAATTTCTCTCGTGCACTTTCAGCTGTCTCGAGCCATACGATATAGCTCTTCCATGCTGCAGTAGCACGCAACCCAAACCACTGCCCGAAGCGTCGCTATAAATCTCAAAACCTTTGGTCCCACTCGGCGAACTCAGCACAGGCACCGTGGTCAACCAACACTTCAACTCTTCAAAAGCTCGCACGCACTCCGGCATCCAAACGAACTTCTGGTCCTTCCTCGTCAACGTAGTGAGAGGTAACGCTATCCGCGAGAAGTTCTCCACGAAGCGCGTATAATAGCCGGCAAACCCCAGAAAGCTCCGAACTTCCGCTACCGTAGAAAGCTCAGGCCACTCTCGTATCGCAACAATCTCCACCGAATCCACTACAATACATTCCCCACTCACTATATGACCGAGGAACGCCACTGAGGATAACCAAAAACTCGCATTTGGAGAACTTGGCGTACAATTGATTCCTCCTTAACGTCTCCAAAACCAAATGAAGATGCCTGAAGTGATCTTTCCTCACTCTACGAGTACACCAAAATATCGTCGATGACGACGATCACAAAATAGTCCAAGTACTCCCTGAAGGTCCTGTTCATCAAATCCATGAACACTGACGGCGCATTCGTCAGCCCAAACGGTATGACCGTAAACTCGTAATGCCCGTATCTTGTACTGAACGTTGTCTTAGGGATATCACTCTCCCTTATCCTCAGCTGATAGTAACCAGACTTGAGATCCAACTTAGAGTACACCATCGACCCGACCAACTGATCAAAAAGATGATCGATCCTTGGGATTGGGTACTTGTTCTTTTCTGTTAGCTTGCTTAACTCCCGATAATCAATACAAAGTCTCAATCTCCCGTCCTTCTTCTTTACAAAGAGGACTAGTGCCCTCCAAAGCGACGAACTTGGACGCACAAACCCTTGCTATAACAACTCTTGAAGTTGCACCTTCAGCTCCGCCATTTCCTTAGGCGCTAGCCGATACGGAGATCGTGACACAGGCTTTGCACCTGCCACTAGCTCAATAGTGAAATCTATCTCCCGTTGAGGCAGGGCTCCAGGAAGATCTGCGGGGAACACATCAGGGTACTCAGTTACCACTGAAATACTATCCAACGTAGGCTTTTGCTTTGCAACCTCCACTAGTGTAAAGAACAGCTCTGCACCAGCACGAACCGCCTTCACCACCTGAAGAGCAGACATCAACGTCTTGCTCGACCCTTTCAAGCCCGCAAAAGTCATCTCACGACTTGCTCCCAACTTGACTTCCTTGCGACCGCAATCAAAATAGGCTTGCTGCTCCGAGAGCCAGTCCATGCCTAATATTACGTCGAAATCCTCCAGTGGTAGTAGCGACGTGTTGAAGTATTAGACCGGGCGGCTTAGCGGTCTGATCCTGCGGTTTGTTGACCGAGCGGCTTAGCGGTCTGATCCAGCGGTTTGCAGACCGGGCGGTCTATCGGTCTACCTCTGCGGCCTGTTTCATCCTGCTGAAGTTGCCGAGCGGTTATCCTGTCTATCTAAACCGCGCGGCCTATGCGGTCTCCATTATTCTAGCCGCTCAGTATTGTAAATGTTTAGTCCCACATTGTTTGTATACTCTCTTTCTCTTCCCCTCCATTCTATATAAGGGAGGTCATACCTTTGTAAATGGTATCTTTTTTGGATAATAAAATTTCAATTATTCAAAAGTTTATTCGCTTGTTCTCTACTTTTCGCCTCTTTTCGCTACTTTCTAACATGGTATCAGAGGACACGGTCATTTCCTCCTGATTCTGTGCGCTCTCTGTTGCTCGCGGCTTGTTTTCCGCGTTCTGCGACTTGATTCGCGACTTGCCTTCTCTTCTGTCCGCGCGGCTTGTTTCTATCCGCGCGGCTTGTTTCTGTCCGCTGCCCTGTTCGCGCGGCTTGCTTCTTCTTGGTTCTCTTCTCCTACTGCTCTTTGTCGCAGCGACCTGTTTCCTTGTCGCCGCGCTCCTTGGTCTTTCCTGCCGCTCCGACTTCCTAGTCGTTGCGGTCTGTCCCTGTCCGCGAGTGTTGTCCCTCTACTCGCGGTTCGCTGTTGTGATCTGCCTGACCGTGCGGGTTGTTCCTTTCTCACCCGCATCTTGGTCGCGGTCACCAGCTCTTCTCCTCTTTTCTGTTCGCTCGGCCTTTTCAGTCCGCGCGACCTCTTCCCCGCTGTGCCTTTGACCGCCCTCTAGCAGCTGCTGTGATCTGCCTGACCGTGCGGGTTGTACCTTTCTTACCCGCATCTTGGTCGCGGTCACCTGCTCTTCTCCTCTCTTCTGTTCGCTCGGCCTTTTTCAGTCCGTGCGACCTCTTCCCCGCTGTGCCTTTGCCTCTTTCTAGCCGCTACTGTTCGCGCGGCTTCTTCTGTTTTCTAACAGCTACTGTTCGCGCGGCTTCTTCTGCTTGCCGGGTTCTATGACTACCTCCGGTCTCACCACTACTCCTGCAGCTCCTTCTCCTCCTCCTCCTTCGGGCAACCTTGGCACCCTTTCCAAGCTTGTTGGCTCCAACTATCCCGATTGGAGCGTTTCTTTCACCTTTCTCCTTCGTTCTCAGCGCAAGCGTAATCATCTCACCGATGACCCTCCTCCTCGCACCTCTCCTGAGTTTGATGACTGGGATGCGAGTGATGCCCTTGTTCGCACCTGGCTGGCCAACAGCCTTTCTGATGAGTGCCTTCCCGTCATTCGCCATGATGAGACGGTCAAGGCCGCCTGGCTTCACCTCGCTGCTCTCTATTCGAAGGGGGGCTAGACGTCCCGCATTTACACTCTCTATGCGGACCTCTTCGCCCGCCCTTCCATGTCACCGGCTGCGGCCTATCAGCAGGTTCAGGCTCTTGGTGCTGAAATCCTCCAGAATCGCCCCTTCTCCGCGGACTTGGCCGACCAGCACAAACACTTTCAGGAACTCCTGGTTGTTTGTTATCTTCTTCGTCTTCCCGACTCTTATGATATGATCCGCCAGCAGATCTTGGGTGAGGCGGAATCTCCTACTTTGTATGCCACCGCGGCTCGCATTGCCGCCGTTACTTCGCTCCTCCAGCGGCCTCTGTTGGCCTCCCCCCCTTCCCAGGACTCCTTTGCTCACCAAGCTCAGCGGGGGCCCCAGTGGCCGTGGCTCCTCTGGCGGCCGGAGTTCCTCCCGGTTCCTCTGCTCTCACTGTGGTCGTACTGGCCATACTGTTGATCGCTGCTGGCAGAAACATCCTCATCTTCGCCCTTCCGGTGATGCTCCTTCGGCCTCCGCCTCTTCTAGGCCGTCTGCCTCTGTGGCCACGACGTCAGGTAGTGCCCACGTCGTTACCCAAGGTAAATGGCTGATTGACTCCGGTGCCACCAATCATATGACGGGCAACCCTCATTGCTTCTCCCGTCTTGAGACCCATGACCGCTTACCCCCAGTTCGTGTGGCGGATGGTTCCCCGTCCCGGTTCATGGGACGGGCATGGTTCAACTCACTCCATCGCTTTGCTTGGAGGATACCCTCTATGTCCCGAAGTTCCCGTGCAATTTGTTATCAGTTACTACTTTATGCCGGCAACTTCAGTGCTCCGTTTTATTCACTCCCACTACTTGTTCTTTTCAGGACACGAGGACCCAGCGGACGATTGCTACTGGGACTGAGAGCGGCGGCCTCTACTTCCTCGACGATGTTTCCGCTCTTTCTGCCTACTCCTCCTCCACCGATCTCCTTCAGTGGCATCTTCGTCTTGGACATCCTCCTCCTCGGCTTATTCGTCAGCTTCTGCCCCACTTACCTCCTACCGGTTCTCCACTCAACTGTGATGCATGTCAGCTTGGCAAACATCATCGCTCCTCCTTCCCTCCGAAGCAAGGCCGTGGCTCCTCTCGCATGTTTGATCTTATTCATTCTGATGTATGGGGTCCTGCTCCTACCCTTACAGTTGGTCGGGGCAGTTCCTATTTTGTTACTTTTATCGATGATTTTACTCGATGTACCTGGGTGTATCTATTAAAAGATCGCTCTGAACTATTTTCTGTTTGGCAATCCTTTTACTTTATGATTAAGACTCAATTTGCTATTTCCATTAAAGTCTTACGTTCTGATAATGCAAAGGAGTATCTAAATCATGAGTTCTCCACGTTCTTTCACAAACATGGCCTCCTTCATCAAACATCTTGTGTTTACACCTCCCAACAGAATGGGGTGGCGGAGCGTAAAAACCGTCACCTGCTTGATGTTGCGCGTACTCTCATGACGCAGATGCACGTCCCTCGCTCCTACTGGGGCTACGCCGTGCTCCTCGCTTGTTATCTCATTAATCGCCTTCCCTCCACGGTCCTCCACGGCAAGACTCCCTTCTCCCTTCTCTACCCCCACCAAGAACCTTTTCCTCTTCCTCTCCGTGTCTTTGGTTGTACGGCCTTTGTTCACGCTCCCTCCGCCACCCGCGACAAGCTTTCCCCCCATTCCACCAAGTGTGTCTTTTTGGGGTACTCTACCACTCAAAAAGGCTATTGCTGCTTTGACCCCCTTCTCCGCAAGCAGTTTGTTTCTGCCGATGTAACGTTTTTCGAAAATGCTTCCTATTTCTCTCCTTCCTCTTCTCTTCCTTCTCTTCCTTCTGATATCTCCGTTCCTTCCACACCTCTCCACGTTTTCCCCCCTTCATCTCCTCCTCCACTGATGGCGCGGCCCCTCCAACACTTCCTGATGATGACCCGGTTGTTGCGGCCCCTCCAACACTTCCTGATGATGACCCGGTTGCTGCGGCGCAACAAGTTAAAGATTTGCGGCGTCATGACAACGCCACGGACGCTAACGGAAAGCTGCGATACAACCTCCGTCCGCGGCGCGCAAAGCTTGCTTAATAATTCTACTTAGTTTTATTTTAATTGCTTAAAACATTTGGCTTGTAATATTTTTTATTTTCATGTTGGTGTGCTATTAAACTCTTGGTGTGTATGTAACCGCCCGGATGGATGAGATTTCATCTCCATCATGGATGGTTGGATCTCTTTTGTAACTCCTATTTAAAGGAGGATATTATGATGAGTTATGCATTGGAAAAAGAAACCTAAAGTAACCCCCTCTTGAGGAATTTCGGCCACCATGGTGAAAGCCATAGCCACCTCCTCCCTTTGGTGTGAAGCCAAGCCTTGCCTCCTCCATCCCCGTTCGGTGCGACTCCGGCGTGGCTTCTCTCGGTGCGACTCCGTGGAAGAAGGAAGCAGCCCCCTTCGGTGTGAAACCGGTGGAACCGTGGAGAGAGTGATTCTCCCACAAATATTGTGTGATCTTCTTCTTGGTTGGGTAATCTCTTCCCTATCTTTGTGTTTTCTTGCTGTGAGAATTTGTGGAGGTTATTCATCCGTCTTTTCCGCGATTTTAAAGTGTTTTCGCTTGCAAATCTGAATCGAACGTTGTTATTGACCCTCTTGTTTTTCGGATTGGAAGATCCGCTAGAGAACAAACTAGGCCTAGCCTTGACTTGTTCTCCAAGATTGGGCACGCTTTGGTGCTAACAAGGGAGTTAATCTCAACTTGTTCTTGATCCCTCCTTGTCGTTTACCGCCGCTCCTAAATATATTTTTGCTGCGATTGACGGCTTATTTTGAAAAGAATAGATGCTTGTGTAGGTGCGGTGAGATGTGTGCTTGTTGGAGAGGTAGGTCCTAAGGTCGTGGTATCGAGTCCGGCTAGGCGCGAGTTGTGTGCTTGTGGAGAGTAGGTCCTAAGGACGTTGTATCGAGTCCCGTATTTTTGAGAGCCAACCGACCCCTTTTCGTTCGCTTTTGGTCGGAGCACTCTCTTATTTTTCTATGTTCTGTGATGGGTAATCCGCCGTTCACGTAAGCACGTCCATCTCACAAACATCCCTACACCAATTTGGTATCAGAGGCGGTCGTTTCAACTTTCACGTTGCAAACATCCTCTCTGCGTTCCTTGTTAGAGATCCGATCGTTAGAACTCCAAAAAAAAATATTTTCTGTGGTCTGCAAATAGCGGGCTGAAAACTTTATTTTTCAGCAAAATTTCAAAAAAAAAAAATTTTTAACGATCTACGTGTTATTCTCATCGGGAATATATAAAAATATCTTATTTCCAATATAGCTTCAGTCCTAGAAAAATTCATCTTGCCCGGGGCCTCCCAAACCTGAATGCGCACTAGGCTAGGAACGGAGTACGCAACCCCGTCTACGTCTAGGATGGCTGCGAACGAGCATGGTGATCCCAACACCGAGGCTATAGCAGGTCTTCGTGCCGAAATGACAGAGCTTAGGAACGCCTTAGCCCAGATCCTACAAAATCAAGCTAGGCCACCCCCACCTCCCGTTAATGCTGGGCAGCCCAACCGGCACCAACCGAACTTTGATTCGGATTCTGAGGGAAACTCTCCCCGTATGCCCCCTCGAGAACCCCGCCCCGAGCGAGGCTTTGATATCACGAGGGCTATCAAGATAGATGCCCCCACCTATGATGGCATGGGAGATCCCCAGATCTTCCTCCATTGGGCTATAGACATGGAGTGCTATTTCGAATGGCACAACCTCACGGACCCCAAAAGGTTCAAGTTGCCAGGATGAAATTAATGGGACGTGCCAAAACCTATTGGCTGAATGAAGAACGTAGGTTAGGAGCTGGGCACGGGGTCCCACTCATTGGATGGGCTGTTATGAAGAACCTGCTAACCGATCAGTACGTTCCCGCGTACCATCGGACGCAAATGTTCGATGAGCTTGCCACCCTTCGGCAAGGCTCAATGTCTGTTGCTGAATATATGGGAGAACTTAAGGACCGTATGGTACGTTGTGACCTTCGAGAGATCCCCGAAGTAACTTTATCTAGATTTCGCAAGGGACTTCACCCCGACATTCAGCGGAAACTCTTGCGTTATGGTCACACGGACTTGAATACGACTTTCAATGCCGCCTTGGACATTGAAAAGAACCTAGCATCTAAAGCTCACTCCCGTTATTCTAATGCGAAGAATAAGTCCACCGCTGGGCCTCTTCTTCCACTTTTCCTGATAAAGGAAGATTTAGATCCTCCGAGTCGAAATTTGTTGTGATTACCGCGAGAAATACCAAGAACCCCGCTAGTGAGCGTATCCCCGTTGGAAAGGTTAGCAAGGCTAACACCACTTGTTACTCATGCGGTGTTCAAGGCCACTATGCCTATGAATGCCCCACCAAGACGAAGGCCATAGCCTTACTAGAGTCCACTACCGACCCTGACGACTATGTCCATGAGGCCGAAGAGGAGAGCGACCTTGACGGAGTCCCTAGTGACTTGGAGGACGATCACCGCCTTATGGTGATGCGTTGCATTTTGACCACTCCTCGTCCTGTCGACGACTGGAAGAGGACGAGCATCTTTTCCCTGATCTTTAAGAGTGGAGAAAAACTTTGCAAATTAGTTATTGATGGTGGTAGTTGCGTAAACGCCGTTTCTGAGAATGCCGTTAAGCGTATGTCCTTGGCCATCGAGCCGCACCCGACCCCCTACCAGGTCGCTTGGATTAGTAAGGTTACTATTAAGGTTACCCAACGGTGCCTAGTCCCCCTGTCTTTCAAATCCTACACGGATGAGGTTTGGTGCGACGTCCTTCCAATGGACGTTTGTCATGTGTTATTAGGCCGCCCGTGGCTATATGACCGTGATGTGACGCACTATGGTCGTGCCAACACTTATGAGTTTAAATTCAATGGCAAGATCGTCACCTTGAGACCGACTGTGCCAAAAGAGCCGGTAGTGTTGGCTAAGGATACCACCATCCCAGTTGAGAGGAAAGCCTTGAGTTTAGTTGGTAGGAAGGAATTTGTGAAGGATCCCTTTATTGGGGGAATAATGTACGCTCTTGTACTTCTGAGTGAAAAAAACTGATGGTGGCGTGTTGGAAGATTTACCCCGAGAGCTACGGGTATTGTTGGATGAGTTTAGGGATGTATACCCGGAGGAGTTGCCTTCGTCGTTACCACCGCTTAGAGATATACAACACGCAATAGACCTTATCCCCGGATCGTCCTTACCCAACCAACCACACTATAGGCTTAATCCAACTGCCCACATAGAGTTACAAACCCAGATAGAGGAGTTGTTAAATAAGGGATTTATTAGGACGAGTATGAGCCCATGTGCTGTCCCCGCTCTTCTTGCCCCTAAGAAGGATGGCACCTGGCGCATGTGTGTTGATAGCCGAGCTCTCAACAAAATTACTATAAAATATAGGTTTCCAATTCCGCGTCTAGATGATCTCTGGATGTCCTATCGGGTGCCACTATCTTCTCTAAACTGGACTTACGGAGTGGTTACCACCAAATCAGGATCCGAGAGGGGGATGAGTGGAAGACGGCGTTCAAGTCTAAGGACGGGTTGTATGAATGGCTTGTGATGCCCTTTGGGCTATCCAATGCCCCCAGCACCTTCTCCCGGATGATGACGCACATCTTTAGGCCATATATGGGGAAGTTTGTTGTAGTGTATTTTGATGATATCCTAGTGTTTAGTACCTCCCCCGCCGAACACCTCTCTCACATCAAAGTAGTCCTCTCCACCTTAAGGACTGAAACCTTATATCTAAATCTAAAGAAATGCACATTTTATGTTTCGGAGGTTGAATTCTTAGGTTATATAGTTGGCTCTGAAGGAATTCGTGTTGACCCAGGAAAGGTTCAGGTGATTAGAGACTGGCCCGAGCCCACTAGCCTTCGTGAGGTGCGTAGTTTCCACGGGTTAGCTACCTTTTATCGTCGTTTCATACGTGATTTTAGTAGCATTATGGCACCCATTACGGACTGCATGAAGAAAGGAGAATTCACATGGTCCAAATCCGCCACGTTTGCATTCCATCGTATTAAGGAGCTTATGACCGAAGCACCGGTGTTACGTCTCCCAGACTTCACCAAGGTCTTCGAGCTTACTTGTGATGCATCTGGCGTAGGGATTGGAGGTGTCTTGAGTCAAGAGGGTCACCGGTTAGTTATTTTAGTGAGAAGTTAGCGGGTGCTAAATTAAATTATTCCAATTACGATAGGGAGTTTTATGCGGTCATTAGATGTTTGCATCATTGGAGGCACTATCTCCTTCATAAGGAGTTCGTGATCCTCTCTGATCATGAAGCGTTGCGATTCATCAATGGTCAGCACAAAATCAGCCCACGCCACGCTAAATGGGTATCCTTCTTGCAAGAATACACATTTACTCTCAAGCACCTTAAGGGGACCGACAATCGAGTTGCCGATGCACTCAGTCGCCTCACCCTCTTACTTTCCTCCATGCAAGTCCACGTGGTAGGTTTCGAGCGCATAAAGGATGAATACGCCACATGCCCTGATTTTCAGGAGCCATACTTATCTGCCCAGGATAGCTCTCCCGCGACCATCACGGCCTATTCACTTAGAGACGGGTACTTATTCAAACACGGGAAATTATGTATCCCCCACTCCTCTTTGCGACTCCACATCATTTGGGAGTTACATAGTGGTGGCTTGAGTGGCCACTTTGGCAGAGACAAAACGATAACGCTCGTAGAGGAGAAATTCTTTTGGCCTAAACTAAAAGCGATGGTTGGGAAAGTTGTGAGCAGTTGCCGTACGTGCCAAGTTTCTAAAGGTACTAAGTCCAATGTAGGTTTATACACTCCGCTACCTATTCCGTCCGTCCCGTGGGAAGACGTGAGCATGGACTTTGTATTAGGCCTTCCCCCCACCCTGCGACGTCATGATTCTATACTCGTTGTTGTGGATAGGTTCTCCAAGATGGCGTACTTCCTCCCCTGTAGTAAGACCAACGACGCCTCTCACATTGCGAAACTGTATTTTAAAGACGTCGTTAGTCACCGTGGCGTTCCGAAGACTATTGTCTCAGATAGGGACGTCAAGTTCACTAGCTACTTTTGGAAAACCTTGTGGGTTCTTATGGGCACAAAATTATTATTCTCCGCGGCTTATCACCCACAAACTGATGGCCAAACGGAAGTAGTCAATCGGAGCCTAGGAAATCTTCTTCGATGTCTCGTGAGCGACCATAAAGGCACTTGGGATTTACTGCTTCCACATGCACAACTGGCTTACAATAATTCTAAAAATCGGTCCACGGGTATGTCTCCGAATGAAATTGTCCACGGGTATAAGGCCCCTGTGCCACTTGACTTGGTCCCCTTACCTCCCACATACAAAACAAGTCAATTTGCACAATCCTTCGCCCAACATATTCACGACTTACATGCACGTATACGAGCTACCTTGACTGCTCAATATGAGTCTTATCAAGCGCACGCTAATCTACATAGGAAGGTGTCACACTTTAAGGTCGGCGATCTGGTTTTAGTACGGTTAGTTCCCGAACGAATGCCAACTGGCACCGTTAAAAGTTAGCTCCAAAACGCGCCGGTCCTTTTCGGATTATAAAGAAGCTAGGTGACAACGCTTTCGTATTGGATTTGCCTGCTGAATGGGGTATCTCCCCTATTTTTAATGTCTCGGATTTGACGCTGTTTGTTGCGCCTCCACAAGAGTTGGTTTCTTTGTCGTCTTCTCCCTCCACTGAAATTTCTAATGGGTTGGGGAGTGGTAGTTTGGATGATCTCTCTCCTCCGGTCCCCGCAGGTATAACATCGGATGGTACGTTGCCTTCTTTTATTCCTACTGCTGACATGTTTCCCAGGTTTCCCAAGACGTTTCTCCATCCAGCTATGATACTCGCTGCTGAGCCATTTACTACTCCTGCCGGTGCTACCTACCGCTTCCTCATCCGTTGGCGTGACCGCCCACCGTCGGACGACTCATGGGTCCTCGCGACAGAGCTTCAACGTTTGGATGCCGAGCTTCTCCGCCGCTTTCTATCCGCCCACGCATCGGAGATGCGCGATTTTGAGTGGGGGAGGATTGATGGCGCGGCCCCTCCAACACTTCCTGATGATGACCCGGTTGTTGCGGCCCCTCCAACACTTCCTGATGATGACCCGGTTGCTGCGGCGCAACAAGTTAAAGATTTGCGGCGTCATGACAACGCCACGGACGCTAACGGAAAGCTGCGATACAACCTCCGTCCGCGGCGCGCAAAGCTTGCTTAATAATTCTACTTAGTTTTATTTTAATTGCTTAAAACATTTGGCTTGTAATATTTTTTATTTTCATGTTGGTGTGCTATTAAACTCTTGGTGTGTATGTAACCGCCCGGATGGATGAGATTTCATCTCCATCATGGATGGTTGGATCTCTTTTGTAACTCCTATTTAAAGGAGGATATTATGATGAGTTATGCATTGGAAAAAGAAACCTAAAGTAACCCCCTCTTGAGGAATTTCGGCCACCATGGTGAAAGCCATAGCCACCTCCTCCCCTTTGGTGTGAAGCCAAGCCTTGCCTCCTCCATCCCCGTTCGGTGCGACTCCGGCGTGGCTTCTCTCGGTGCGACTCCGTGGAAGAAGGAAGCAGCCCCTTCGGTGTGAAACCGGTGGAACCGTGGAGAGAGTGATTCTCCCACAAATATTGTGTGATCTTCTTCTTGGTTGGGTAATCTCTTCCCTATCTTTGTGTTTTCTTGCTGTGAGAATTTTGTGGAGGTTATTCATCCGTCTTTTCCGCGATTTTAAAGTGTTTTCGCTTGCAAATCTGAATCGAACGTTGTTATTGACCCTCTTGTTTTTCGGATTGGAAGATCCGCTAGAGAACAAACTAGGCCTAGCCTTGACTTGTTCTCCAAGATTGGGCACGCTTTGGTGCTAACAAGGGAGTTAATCTCAACTTGTTCTTGATCCCTCCTTGTCGTTTACCGCCGCTCCTAAATATATTTTTGCTGCGATTGACGGCTTATTTTGAAAAGAATAGATGCTTGTGTAGGTGCGGTGAGATGTGTGCTTGTTGGAGAGGTAGGTCCTAAGGTCGTGGTATCGAGTCCGGCTAGGCGCGAGTTGTGTGCTTGTGGAGAGTAGGTCCTAAGGACGTTGTATCGAGTCCCGTATTTTTGAGAGCCAACCGACCCTTTTCGTTCGCTTTTGGTCGGAGCACTCTCTTATTTTTCTATGTTCTGTGATGGGTAATCCGCCGTTCACGTAAGCACGTCCATCTCACAAACATCCCTACACCATCCACCCACTCCTTCCCAGTCCGTCTCCCCCACCCACCCCTCCACCCTCCTCTCCGCTGCCGTCTCTCTCTAGTCCCGGGCCAGCCTTCTCCGCCACGGACGCTCCGGTCGCTGACGCTCCCGTCGCCGACGCTCCCGTTGACCTGGATGTTCCCATTGCCCTTCGCAAAGGGGTGCGGGCGTGTACTCAACACCCGCTCACGGCTGTTGTTCTTATGATCAGCTTTCTCCTTCTCGCAGGTGTTTTGCCTTGGCTATCTCTGCTACTTCTACTCCCCGTACCTACCAGGAGGCTCTCGCTCTCCCTCATTGGAAGTCTGCCATGGATGAGGAGATGGCTACTCTTACTGAACGGGGTACCTGGACCTGGTTCCTCCTCCCGTGGGCACTGATGTGGTTGGCTGTCGCTGGGTTTTCGTTGTGAAGTTTCGCCCCGACGGCACTGTGGATCGCTACAAAGCCCGGCTGGTGGCCAAGGGCTTTACTCAGACTTATGGCGTTGATTACTTTGATACCTTCTCTCCGGTTGCTCGCCTCAGCACCATCCGGGTTCTCTTTTCTGTGGCTGTAACCGGGCTTGGGCTATTTCCCAGCTTGATGTGAAGAATGCCTTTCTCTATGGCGATCTTCAGGAGGACGTTTATATGGAGCAACCTCCTGGGTATGTTGCTCAGGGGGAGACACGTGTCTGTCATTTGAAGAAGGCCATTTATGGCCTAAAGCAGAGCCCTCGGGCATGGTTCGAAAAATTCAGTGGTATTGTGGCTACCATCGGCTTTCAAAGGAGTTCGGCCGATCACTCCTTATTCATTCGCAAAACGGCCTCGGGACTGGTGGTTTTGGCCGTATATGCGGATAATATTCTCCTTACTGGCGATGACCGAGATGGGGTGGACTTGACGAAGAAGCACTCCGTCAGCACTTGGTCACGAAGGATATGGGCTCCCCAAAATACTTTTTGGGGATAGAAATCTCTCGGAAACTTGACTCCTTGGTTCTCTCTCAACGGAAGTATGTCCTTGATCTTCTTCGAGAAGCAGGCTTGACAGGTGCCAAACCAGCTCGTTTTCCCATGACTGTTGGAGAAGAAAAAACGTGGATGGATGATTCGCCTCTTCTATCTGATGTCACACGGTACAGACGTTTGGTAGGCAAACTCATCTATCTCACGGTGACTAGACCCGACATCGCCTACGCTGTAGGCAAGGTCAGTCAGTTTATGCAAGCTCCCAGGAAGTGTCATCTTCAGTCCGCCCTGAAGATTTTAGAGTATATCAAAGCAGCACCGGGCAGAGGGTTACTCTTTCAGAAGAATGGCCATCTGAGGGTTGAGGCCTACTCAGATTCAAGTTATGCGGATGACAAAGGCGATCGTAAGTCCACGTCAGGTTTTTGTACCTTTGTTGGAGGTAATCTCGTGAGTTGGAAGAGCAAGAAACAGTCTGTTGTTTCCAGATCCAGTGCCGAAGTAGAATACCGGAGTATGGCGTCAACCACGTGTGAGTTAAAGTGGTTGCGCGCTCTCATGCTTGACCTGGGCGAGGTATATGACTGTCCTCTCCCTATGTTCTGTGACAACAAAGCCGCTATACACATATCCAGAAATCCGGTCTTCCATGAGAGAACGAAGCATATAGAGGTTGACTGTCACTTCATTCGGGAAGAGATTTTGAAGAAACAGATTTGTACTCCTTTTGTCACCTCTGACAAGGAGTTGGCAGATATCTTCACCAAGCCGGTTTCTACTTCCTTCTTCCGCATCTGTGACAAGCTGGGCATGATTGATATCTATGCTCCAGCTTGAGGGGGAGTGTTGAAGTATTAGACCGGGCGGCTTAGCGGTCTGATCCTGCGGTTTGTTGACCGAGCGGCTTAGCGGTCTGATCCAGCGGTTTGCAGACCGGGCGGTCTATCGGTCTACCTCTGCGGCCTGTTTCATCCTGCTGAAGTTGCCGAGCGGTTATCCTGTCTATCTAACCGCGCGGCCTATGCGGTCTCCATTATTCTAGCCGCTCAGTATTGTAAATGTTTAGTCCCACATTGTTTGTATACTCTCTTTCTCTTCCCTCCATTCTATATAAGGGAGGTCATACCTTTGTAAATGGTATCTTTTTTGGATAATAAAATTTCATTATTCAAAAGTTTATTCGCTTGTTCTCTACTTTTCGCCTCTTTTCGCTACTTTCTAACACGACGCTAGCAAATGGAACTCCTGACTGCCAATCCAAACCTAAACGCAACAAATTCTACCCGCGCGCATTGAGCACCATTGGACCATAACACATTAAATTAGTCTCTTACCATCGAAGGAGGTACTCCGACGCGCAATAAAATTCTTGAATAAAGGAATGCGAAGTTCCCTAAAAGAACGGTGCTCTCACCAGATAAACAAAAATCAGAACAAATCTTAGCACAAGTAGTTCTAAGCTAACCTGCACAAGGACAAAAAGTATTTAAGGCTAAACTATCTTTAAACCATACCTGTGCTCACGACGGCGTGCTTCCTCTCGGGCTTTCGGCACCTACGGGCATGATGCCCCCGAATTGTAACATGTTCCAGGGGGTTTGGGCTGTAGATGCCCCCGAAGCACCGAAAGGAGGGGCTAGACCCAAAGTCCTAACCTTCTTATACCACCTTTGATATCCAGACTTTGAGGTGTTCGGCACTTTGAATGTCATTCCTTTGCACTAAAGTCCTCAACTGCTCCTGACATAACTTTCTTAGTCTTATGAGCACCATTCTAACACTCTCGGGCAAAGTGTCCTTTCCTTCCACAAGTATGACAAGTGTAAGTAGCTTTGCTAGTCGATGTTGTAGCCCCCTTCTACAGCATTCTGCCGGATGCAGCCCTTATGGGGCTTGCATAGTTCGATACCATGGTCGCTGACATCGGGTGAGTCTTCCTCAAGTCTGCTTCCAAAGATCTAGCCGACTCCACCAAGTCTCGGAATCCCAATAATTTTGGTCCTAGCAGTAGGATTCGCAGCTCGCCACACAGACCATTATAAAATCTATCGACTATAGCCTCTCGTTCTCCAACTCAAAGCATGGGTATCGGCTTATTATAAGAAATGCTTGCAAATATTCGTCACCTGAGTGCGCTCCCTGCACTAAACGCATATTCAGCTGCTGCGCCGATGGTCTACCAAAAGTCATCTGCTCCATCACGCCACCCGACGTTGAAGCGACAACAGGGGCACAGGGTTGTACATTTCTTCCATGTTGTGCACTCGTCACAGCGAACACCGCTTCAACGATCCTTCTTACGGTTTCAGACGAAGGAAGGGTCTCAAACACCGCACCATGTGCACTATACTCCCCAAAAATCGGATATTCTGGCGGCCCAGCACCGCTTTGGTCACCTATAGTTGTACAAAACACCGTTAAGCGACCATACAAAATTGAAAAAAGCAATTATAGGAACACGTAGGTTCCTCAAACACGTGTATTTTCATTCCTAAGTGGACATTCATGGGTTCTTTTACTGTTATAACGATGACGCACACACATGTGCTGATGACGTACACACATGTGCTCACCACCCCTTAAAAAGAATTCGTCCACGAATTCATTTTAAGCCCGACCAAAACCAGTAGTCTGATACCAAATTGTAACATCCGCTATCCGTCACGTAGAATATAGCAGTAGGTCCGGCCGGGGCCCGACGCCATATACACAGACAGACTGGGTGGTTACTCAATGGAAACCATCCAACCAATCCAACCATCCTACACAGAGTCACTCTAGCGGAAGCAATTTTATTAGATGCAACAACAAGAACCCAGCACTAGCATGAATGTCCACTAAACAGAACCAAAAGGAATGAAGTACAAATACACAAGTACTGGCCTTATGGCCTTACAATTGTTTTCCTCAAATTACATGTTTTTCCAAACCTCGGAACGCAGACCGGCCATACATGAATAACAGAAAACACTCAAAATTAGGCCTTCGAGGGCCGGCTCAGCAACTTGGGCTTTAGCCCGCTATTTTATCGCTCGGCTCCGCAGCACCTGCAAGCAACAATCCACCGCACGGTGGCAAACAAAAGCAACGGTCAGCTATGCTGACCAAATTATAACGATCCCGCCCCCGAACTCGGGGCGGCGATGCTCTTTCCCTGCACTTTATTAGCATAATCAAGCAGTAGAGTAGTAGCATTACATCACAGGCGCAGGCACGCATGGCCACACGCCCCGTACTCTCAGGGCATATTCTCGGTGATCACGGTCTACTGCCGACTCACCACCGACCCCAAGATGGCACTATCTCGTGAGCATCTGGTCTTTCTGGCCACTACCTAAGACCCTCCATCTATGCCAATGGCAAGTGCCAAGTAACTTTAGGTCTCTTTAACCGAACGACATAGATTGGGTACGGTTCCACCTGACCCGTTGCCCACACCGCAACGTCAAATTAAGTCGTCTGCGCAGGTCAAGCTTCCCCGAGTCCCGTATCTCCCATACAATCACATAACCCAGTTATGTTCAGGTTGGCTCCCAGGCCACCAGGTTGGCAGAACCACGCATCTGCCCAGTTTTCCGGGTGCACCTTGGAGTTAATCCCCAAGGCTCCCTGTTGCAATCTACCACATAGAAAACCCGAAAAACAAACATTCGCACGAAGTTTTCTCCGGCCATTTATGCAATGCAACATCACCGATCCAGACCAACTTATCCGGGTAGGCTTCACACATCATGTCTATATCCGTTCTCGATTACGGACTCTACATGTACACAACGGGGACTATTCATGTCTACCCGAAGGAACGCCTCAAACTCACCGCAAACTCGCGAGAGCGGGCTTCCCTATGCAAAAGAAGTAGAGCTTCACATGCTCAAGTAGAGAATCGTTACCCTAGCGTTCTTCCTTTGCGCCATGGAAAAGTATGAGGATCAAAAGCACTGCCCTCTCCTTGCCTCCGTAGATCCGAAGTCGGTTCGCGATTTGGAGCTCCGAAGCTCTGCGGTGACCGGATCTAGGCTTCTTCTTCCTCCTTTGCTCTCCCCTCTCTCTAGACTTAGAAAGAGAACCACTCAAGTGAAATGAGGGTTTCAAAGGCACAATCCCGGGTATATCCTAGTAGGAACAACCCCCAACCGTCGGATCCCAAAATAAGGAAACGAACGGCTACGATTCGTAGCCGAAATGTAAAACCTGGGCCGAACACAGCCTGCGACACGCCCGTGTCCAGGATGTGTCCCTCATTCGCCGTCAAAATCGACGTGTCTCGAAAAACACACGAGCATCCAACACGCCCGTGTTCGACCTGACACGCCGGTGTCAGCCAGTACACGCCCGTATTTCCGGGCGTGTTCCCCCAACAACACAAGACCAACACCAACCCGAGAATCACACGGGTCTTGGACACGCCCGTGTCCTATTTGACACGCCCGTCTCAAACCCGAACACGCCTGGACTCCAGACCGTGTTCACGGTCTCGACACTTCGTCGAGCGCAGTTCGTCGACCACCCGACACGGCCTTGGACACGCCCGTGTCCTAGGCCGTGTTCCCAGTCTCTACACATCGTCGAGCGAAAATGTCGACTTCCTGGGCCGATCGTCGACACGAGCTAGGCACGCCCTGAGACACGCCCGTGTCTCAGGCCGTGTTCGCTGCTCGACGATCGTCGACTCCAAAATTCGTCGACCACTCGGCCAAATCGTTGACTCGAGCCTGACATGCCCTGGGACAAGCCCGTGTCCCAGGCCGTGTGCCCCCTGCCAAATTCCAAATTTGGCCCAAAACGCCTCTCATCGCTCTTTTGAGTTTCGGGGCGTTACATTTAGCCCGACTGCGATATTTTCACACGTGCACTATATTTTCGTCTGGGCGCCAATTGTTCGGTGGGGCGCAACATTTGCGCCCGGACGCCCATTTTTCGGTCGGACACGAATTTTTCGGCTGGACGTAAAATTTCAGACATGTTCAAATTTTTCGGTCGGGCGCGAATTTTCAGCACGGGAGCGAATTTTTCTCCCAAACACGATATTTTTTCAAGGACGCATTTTTTTTTGCCCGAAAGCGGAAAATAATGCATTCAAGAGGAAAAAAAATATCGTCCAGGCGCTAAAAAACACCCACGGTCGGACAAAAAAATCACGAACGAGCGAAAAAATCGCGTCGAGGCAAAAAATTCGTCTCCGGGCAAAAAATTCCCACCCAACGAAAAAATCACGCTCATGCGACAAAATCACCCCCTAGCGAAATAAACGCGATCGGGAAAAAAACGCGCTCGGCAAAAAATATCGCTCACGGGCGAAAAATTAGCGCCCCGGCGAAAAAATCATGCTCGGCGCGAAAAATCCGCTCTCATGCGAAAAATTCGCGCCCGGGCGGGAAAAAATAGTGCACGGTCGGAAAAAAACGCCTCCGGCGAAAAAACAAGCTCCAACGAAACATATCGCTCTCGGGCAAAAAAATTGTGTTTAGGCGAAAAAATTCGCACCCAGGCGAAAAACTGTTCCGGGCAAAAAACTCGCTTCGATCGAAAAATTCATGCCCGGGCGAAAAAAAATGCGCCCACGCGAAAAAATGCACAGGTGCGAAAAGATCGCGGTCGGGCGAAAAAAAATGAGCACGTCGAAAAGATCGCGACCTGGCAAAAAAATATGCGCACGTGCGAAAAGATTGCTCCCGGCGAAAAGATAGCGTCCGGGAAAAAGAAGATCGCGCACGTGTACAACCCCGTGTCCGGCGAGCAAGGCCGCCAGGAGCCAGGCAGATCGAGCTAAGGGGAGTGGGCGAGCTCGGCAGTGGAAAACCCGAGCCCGAGCACGGCATTCGTCGACCAGAGACCGGCATTCGTCGACCAGAGATCGGCATTCGTCGACCGGAGATCAGTATTCGCCGACCCCGAGCTCGGCATTCGCCGAGCTAGCCCAGCTCGCGCCCTCACAACAGAACTCAGCAACAGTAGGCGAGCAGGACCTGCCGAGGTGATCAAGCCCTCCAGCTCGCCTGGATGAGCGAGGTACTTTTTACTGTTTTGCCCCGCTGGCCTGCCCATATCCTTTCAAAACAGCGGAGTTTGGCTGTTGGCAGACCCAACCGAGGGTTTTCTGGTAATTTCAGGTCAGTTCTTTTGGTTATTGGCAGTTCAGATTTCAAAAACTATAAATAGGACCCAAGGGGTTCCCTAGAAAGCAGGCTTCCTGTGCTTTCCTGCTCTAGTTCTCAAGTGCTTTCTGAGGGTACCTTAGCTCGGCCTCTAGCTAAGGAGGGGAAGCGCTCTGAGATCTTCCGGGTGTGTGGAGGGACCTCCCTGCCGAGCCCTTGGGTCGTCTTTCCTTGTTTTCTTTGTTGTTTTGCTTGCAGAAGTAAAGTAGGCGCAAGACCACCCTTCCCCAAGGGCGAACTCCACAGGAGACCGAGAAATCGGTTTCAATATTTTGGTGCAGTGAGCGTGGAGCATGGTCAGTGCAAAAAAGCTTCAGCGAGTTCGATGACAGGAGGACAGGATCTGACAGGCCGAACTCGCCGCCCCCCCCCCCCCGCCTCTCGCCACGGTGGGGATGTTAGAAGATTTCAGGAATGAGGTGCTGAGCCTCGTCAAGTGCGCACTTGGCACGCGGGCCGAGTGCTCGACTCCGGCAGTCCAGATCGCGGCCGCCCCTCTTTGGGCGAGGACGCCCCTGGCAGGCGTGTAGGAAGGAAGTGGTCGAGGAAGGCCGAGGGTGCGAGCTCCCTGGGCGTGAGCTCTTCCCTGGCTCGGCAGGCCGAAGCCGGTTCGGCGAGCTAGGCTCGCGAGATTCGCCAGCTCGCCCAGCAGGGGGAGGAAGTCCCTTCAGCGAGTTGGTCTCTTCAGCTCCAGTTCCAGACGGGTTCAGGGAACCCGAGATGTCCTACTACACCAGGAAGGGAGACCCGGTCCAGCATGTTCAATGGTTCGAAGATGTAGTCTCCATCCGTCAGATGTAGGACAGATTCAAATGTCGACTCTTCGCTATCACCCTCAGGGAGAAGACAAGGGAGTGGTTCCATCAGCTACCGGCCAGCTCCATCTACTGCTTTGAGGACCTGCGCCGGGGGTTCATGCTGAGGTTCACTACCTCGAAGAAGAGGAAGAAGGAGTCGGAGTCCCTGTTCCACATTAAGCAG
Source organism: Platanthera guangdongensis (assembly GCA_039583875.1). Lineage (NCBI taxonomy): Eukaryota > Viridiplantae > Streptophyta > Magnoliopsida > Asparagales > Orchidaceae > Platanthera > Platanthera guangdongensis. The sequence continues at coordinate 4,076,930 of CM077165.1, forward strand.
GGGGTGAACGAGACGTTGGGGAGCTACGTGGATCGGTTTTAGGAGGAGGTTACTCAGGTCCAGGAGATACCTGGCCACAGTCTGATGATGGCCTTTACCCTGGGCCTGCAGCAGGGTTTCTTTAGGATGGAGCTGAAGAGAGTTCCCCTCCTCTCCTACGAGGAGCTGATGGAGAGGGAGGCAAGATAAGTTGACGGGGAGCGTCGAACCCGGAGTTTGCGCGGAAGCTGGCCATGTGGGCCACAGAGGAAGAGAAGGAGTCGAGAGGAGGAAGAGGACAGGAGGAGAGGAGAGCCCCGGCAGAGGGAGCAGAGGCAGCTCCACTGGCAGCAGCAGCCGAGGTGGGGGCATCAGGAGCCCGACCGTCGACTGGGCTGGAGGCATGAGTGGCAGGGGCAGGGGCCACAAAGGGGATACCACGGAAGGGATCGCTACAAGGGGGCATGATCAGTTCCACCCCCCGGGCTGGAGGCAGGCCCAGAGGCCCCGGCTCCCCGATCAAGAGGAGGCTATGGCCATAGCCTTGGGGGCGAGGAGGAGGACAATAAGGAGGAGGAGGAGAGAAGTTAGGGTGGAGTTGCCCTATTGCGACTACCATCAGGAGGAGGGGCACGCAACAGCCACGTGCCAGGAATTCCTTGAGATGAGGGGAAATAGGGAGCAGCAGCAGCAGGGGCAACAAGAAGTGAGGATTGAGGAGGTACTGCCTCGGGCGGAGGAGGATAGTTGCGAAGACCGGGTGGATGTTGGAACCCGAGGAGGGATCAGAGTGATCCACGGGGGGTGGGGGTCGAGGCTTCCCTCAAGGCGAGCCTCCACACCATGTACCGTCGGAGCGTTGCCTCCACATCCCAGACCCCACCCCCGGAGGAGAGGATCACCTTCTCCAAGAGCGACATGCCAGATCACGAGGATCCATTCTGTGATGCGCTGGTCATCAAGGAAGCCATCGAGAATTTTACCGTCTCTCGGATCCTCGTCGACAACGGGAGCTCCGTCAACGTCATCTTCAAAAAGGCGTTTGACGCAATGAAGGTAGAAGCAAAGAGGGTGCTGGCCTCGGACGGACCCTTGTTCGGTTTTCAGGGGAGAGGAAGGAAGTGGAGGGAGGATTAGGCCTCCATGTTACACTGGGGGGGGGGCAGTCCAGGAACTACAGGTTTGTCATTCTGGATGCCCCCAGCAGTTACAGCGCCATCTTCGGGAGGCCCCTTATCAGCGCCTTCCGTCGCGTCCCCTCATCTTTCCATCAGTGCTTGAAATTCAATGCTTAGGGGATTCAGGTCAGGGTCAGGGGGACCCCAAGGTGGCGCAGGAATGCTATGTCACTGCGGTGAACACCATCTCCTGGCGGGAGGGAGCCGAGGAGATGGGGCGGAGGATGGAGGAAACTGAGCAAGAAGAAAGAAGGGAGGAGCTGGAGATGGAGAGCTGTGCTGAGGAGGCGGCAGGAGGAGACCTGGAGGAGGTGGTCGAAGTGATGGCCGAGGGAGAAGAGGTGGAGGTGGAGATCCCGGACTTAGAAGAGAGGGTGCTGAAGGATGGGGAGGGAAGTCCAGGCTAGAGGTTGCAGAAGAGGTGGTGGAGTTAGAGGTGCTCACCCGTGGAGGCAGGGTGGAGAAGGTCCGCGTCAGCGGAGGGCTGACCCCGAAGGACCAAGGCAGGATGCTAGAGTACATCCAGAAGAATGTGGACATCTTCGCTGGGATGCAGCGGAGATGCCAGGGGTTGACGCGGATGTGGCCTGCCACCGCCTCAACCTGGACCTGGGAACACGCCCCGTTCAACAGAAAAAGAGGTCCACTGCGGATAAGCTGGCGGAGCGTATCAGGGAGGAGGTGGTGAAACTTCTCAAGGCCGGCTTCGTGACTGAGATCCAATACCCCGGCTGGGTCTCCATTGTGGTCATGGTCAAAAAAGGAGACGGCCGGGGGAGGATGTGTATCGATTTTTCTTTACTTAATAAAGCTTGTCCTAAGGACTGTTATCCTTTGCCTCGAATCGACGCGCTGGTTGACTCAGCCGTTGGTTTTTCTGTAATGAGTTTTTTTAGATGCTTTTTCAGGTTATCATCAAATCAGGATGCACCCCCCGGACATCAAGGATGTCTCATTCATCACAGGGTATGGGTGCTACTGTTACAAGATGATGCCCTTCGGCTGAAGAATGTAGGGGCGACCTACCAGAAGATGATGAATAGGGTCTTCAAGGAGCAAAAGGGAGGAATTTGGAGGTTTACGTGGATGACCTCATGATTAAAAGTCGGGATGTAGACTCCCACCTCCAGGACCTAGAGGAGACCTTTGCCACCCTGCGCAAGTACAAGATGCGGTTTGAACCCCCTAAAATGTGTCTTCGGGGCTAACAGGGGGAAGTTGTTGGGGCACCTCCTCACCCCTGCGGGGGTCGAGCTGAATCCAGATAAGGTCAAGGCTATCTTAGAGCTGGGATCACCGCAGAATGCTAAGGATGTCCAACGGCTAACAGGGAAGCTGGCAGGGTTGAGTAGGTTCCTCTCCCGGGCAGGGGAGAAGTGCTCCCCCTTCTTTAAAACATTGAGAGGTGGTCCAAAGTTCGAATGGACCAAGGAGTGCGAGGAGGTATTCCGGGACCTCAAGGTGCAGTTGACTCAGGCTCCGCTGCTCCAAGGGCCGAAGGAGTGGGAAGACCTGTTGTTATATATCGGGGTCGGGGCGGAGGCCTTGAGCTCCATCCTAATTCGTGAAAAAAGAAGGGAAGAAGCAGCTCCCCATTTATTACATGAGCCGGGTCCTGAAGAAGGCCGATCTCCGGTACCCGATTTTAGAGAAGTTGGCCTTCGCCCTGATCATCTCAGCCCGGAGGCTGCGACCTTACTTCCAAGCACACTCAGTTCGAGTAGTGACTGACCATCCTCTCCGCAACATCTTTGAGGGGGTGGAGCATTCAGGCAGGCTGGCCAAGTGGTCGGTGGAGTTGAGTGAGTTCGATGTCTCTTTCGTTCCGCGGCTCTCGATCAAAGCTCAAGCAATGGCGACTTCTTGGCTGACTATTGATTGAAGTGGCAGAGGAAGAGCTCACCGTCCGGCTCCTTGGAAGGTGAAGGTAGACGACGCCTCGGGGAGGCATTCCTAGGAGTGGGGGTGATCTTGGAAAGCCCTCAGGGAACTAGAATTGAGCAGACGGTGGTGGTGCACTTCCCATCACCAACAATCAAGCCGAATACGAAGTTGTGATAGCAGGGTGTGCCTGGCCAGGGAGCTGGGGTGTTGGACGTGGAGGTCCTCACCGACTCCATGGTGGTAGCTTCCCAGATCAACGGGAGTTTGAGGCAAGGGAGCCTACCCTGTGATTGTACTTAGCCAAAGTGAAGGGGGTCATAGGCACTTTCCAAACCTTCTCCATCCGATACGTGCCCAGGGAAGAAAACGAACAGGTCGACCAACTAGCAAAGCATGGTCCCCAGGTGGGGGGGTACCATCACCGACCTATTCCACCCCTCTATCGAGGAGGGGGAGCTCATGGAGATTGATCGACAGACTTCATGGATGGACCCAGTCGTAACTTTCCTTTCCACGGGAGAGTATCCGGAGGGGGCAGATAAGAAGAAGCTAAGGCACAAGTCAGCATACTAAATCCTCCAAGACGGGCAGCTGTACCGGAAGACACTCTCGGGATGCTGGCTTGTTGCGTGGCCGAGGGGGAGGTACAAAGAGTCTTGGAGGAAGTCCACTCAGGAGAATGCGGAGCCACTCCGGGAGTCGGACCCTGGAAGGAAGGATCGTCAGACAGGGGTACTTCTGGTCCACCCTGAGCCATGATGCAACGGAGTCCGCAAGAAGGTGCCATAAGTGCCAGCTGTTTGCCCCCCTCCAGCTACAGCCAGCCCAATGACTCAAAAGTATCACGACCCCCTGGCCCTTCGCCATTTGGGGAATGGATTTGGTTGGGCCGTTCCCCCAGGCCAGTGGGCAGAGGAGGTTCCTCCTAGTAATGATCGATTACTTCTCCAAATGGTTGGAAGTGAAGGCGCTGGCCAAGATGACCTCCCAGGTAATCAGGAACTTTGTTTGGGGTCAGATCATCTGCCGCCATGGGCTGCCCAAGCCTTTGTCACGGACAATGGACCCCAGTTCGCCAGCGCCGAGTTCACTAGCTTCTGCGAGCAGCTGGGAATCGACCTCAGGTTCGCCTCAGTCCATCACCCCAGGATCAACAGGCAGGTGGAGGCCGCAAACAAGATCATCGTCAACCTCCTCAAGAAGAAAGTGAAGAATTTGAAGGGAGCTGGGTGGAGCATCTCCCCGCGGTCCTATGGGCGCTAAGAAACACCCCTAACACAGCTACCGGAGAGACTCCCTTCAAACTCTCTCGTGGGTGCGAAGCAGTGCTCCCTGTGGAATTTGAAGTCCAAACACTTCGAGTTGTTGCGGCCAAGGAAGGTAGGGAAGAATGGCAGGCCGAGAACGAGGAAGAGCTGAAGCTCTCCCTTGACATGGTGGAGGAGCTGAGGGACCTCTCCCGCCATCCGACAGGAAGAGGTGAAAAGGAAAATGGCCAAGTACTTTGACAAGCATGTCAGAGTCAAGCAGTTCGTGAAGGGGACTTGGTGCTAAAGAAGGTGGATGCAGCAGGGAGGTCGGCATCCGTAGGGAAGCTCAACCCCAGCTGGGAGGGACTGTTTATTGTAAAAGAGGCCTTAAAATCGGGAGGTTATCGACTCCAAAATGTAGAGGGCGAGACCCTGAGTCTCACCTGGAATGGTGACGACTTAAAGCGTTTTTTCCCCTGAAGCATGTAAGTAATACTTTGATTATAATAAAATTCCTCGACACTTCAAGTACTATCACAACTAGATTGGATGGAGAAATGGAGTGTGTTTGGACCCCGAGCAGATCCCGCTGTCAGGCTCTCACCTAGCTGGCAGGGCAGGAAGTCACTCGGTGTCATCCGTGACCTCGAGCAGATCCCGCTGTCAGGCTCTCACCTAGCTGGCAGGGCTGGAAGTCACTCGATGGTATTGATAGTGGACCCCGAGCAGATCCCGCTGTTAGGCTCTCACCTAGCTGGCAGGACCGGAAGTCACTCGGTGTCATTCATGGCCTCGAGCAGATCCCGCTGTCAGGCTCTCACCTAGCTGGCAGGGCTGGAAGTCACTCGATGGTATTGATAGTGGACCCCAAGCAGATCCCGCTGTCAGGCTCTCACCTAGCTGGCAGGGCAGGAAGTCACTCGGTGTCATCCGTGGCCTCGAGCAGATCCCGCTGTCAGGCTCTCACCTAGCTGGCAGGGCTGGAAGTCACTCGATGGTATTGATAGTGGACCCCGAGCAGATCCCGCTATCAGGCTCTCACCTAGCTGGCAGGGCTGATGAAAGAAATAGAGTACCTAAACACCTAGAGGGGGGGTGAATAGGTGACCTAATCCTTTTAAAACTTTAATGGCAGCAAACAGTTAATATCACAGATTTCTGACTATGTTATCACAGCAAACAAACAGCATACACAGCAAATCACAACACAGCACAGCAGACACAGTGATTTATAGTGGTTCCCCAAGCTTTTTGAGTACATCCACTTTCCCCCTTCGCCTATCTAGCAGTGTACTAGATTCGTCCAAACTTCTCCACTAGCTCAGAACCCAAACTGGTTCCTACACCTCAGGCCCAACGCCTTACAACTCAGCTTTTTCCCAAAGCCTACACTCAGCCACAAAGGCCTACACTCAGCCAATCAAGGCCTACACTCATCCAACAAGGCCTACACTCAGCCAACAAGGCCTACACTCAGCCAACAAGGCCTACTCTCAGAGTTTTCAATCTCCTACCCTCAGCCTTTATAATTTTAGGCTTACAATTCACTCAGATTCAAAGGATCCTACAAGTTAAAAAATGAATTACAAATGTTAACTCAATAACTCAGAAATAAGAGAGGGGAGTTGAGAGTTTCTTGATGAGTTCTTGGAAGAACTCAGCTGGATTCAATCTGACTTAGCTTTCTTCAAAGCTTCTTGAAATAGAACTGAATAAGACTGATTCCTTCTGCAGTTGATCCTTGACCTCTGCTTCTTAAGATCCAGAATATATCTGAACCCTTCTTCTCAGCCTAGTTCCAAAGGCTGATTTCTTGGATGGAGCCCTCTCTCTCCAACTTCTTAGATCTGCATTTGGACTGCAAGATCTTCTTGATTTGATACTCTGTGTACCACTTTAATAACTTGTTCTTCAACAATGTGATCAACTGTTTCTGTAAACTATATGTGCCTATTTATAGGCCTTCTTCATGGTAACCGGCTGGTTCGGTTCATAACTGTCTTCTGACATCTCTGACAGGTGCTGTAGACCGGCTGGAACGGCAGCTGTCAAGTCATCCAGTCATTTCTTGAAAATCTCTGTCTGTCTGAAAGTGTCGAGACTTTCTGTCTTTAAGTGTCGACACTTATAGACCAAGTGTCGACACCAGTTGTGTAAGTGTCGACACAAGTCTACAAGGTGTCGACACAACTTCTTGTATGTCTCGACACAGATTCTTCTTCATGTGTCGACACTGAAATTGAGTGTCGACACAAGTACTTGATCTTCAGTAACTTGCTGAATTCTTCTAAGTGTCGACACATCTCCTTTGTGTCGACACATCTTCTTGTGTTGAATCTGTTACGTGTCGACACTGCTTCTTGGTGTCGACACATAGTCTTCTATGTTGATACTTGCTAAGTGTCGACACAGCTCCTTGTGTCGACACTTGATTCTTCTGTCGAGACTTCAGCTGAGTGTCGACACATTCCCTTAGTGTCGACACTTGTACTTAGAATATTTTGGAGATAATTACTGTTCTTTGCTAAGTGTCGACACAGCTCCTTGTGTCGACACTTTCTTCAAGTGTAGAGTCTTCAGCTGAGTGTCGACACATTGTTCTAGGTGTCGATACTTACTTCATGTGTTGACTCTTCTGTTGAGTGTCGACACTTTGTTTTTGGTGTCGACACTTTCTTCAAGTGCTGACTCTTCTTGTTGTGTCGACACACTATTCTGGGTGTCGACACTTTAACTTAGTCTCTGCTGACTTTTGCTGAGTGTCGACACAGCTCCAAGTGTCGACACTATCTGGTGTAGACTCAGCTTCACTGGGTGTCGAACACAGCTCCTTGTGTCGACACTTTCTGTCTGCACTTTTCTGCATTGAGTGTCGACACTGCTCCTTGTGTCGACACTTTCTGTCTAATGTCGACTCTGCATCCCAGGTGTCGACACAATGACTCCAAGTGTCGACACTGCTTGTCTGGGTGTCGACACAAGCCTTCTTAAGTGTCGACACTTTCCCTCTGGGTGTCGACACATGGACTTAGAAATTTTTGCTTTATTCCTGCAAATACTTAACCTGCACATGTAACTCAAACTTCATCAAATACATTTTGATGTATATCATTGAGTTGGGTGAGGCTTCTTCAAATCAGGTACATTTGACCAATGTACCCAACAGCTGGAAGTCACTCGGTGGTATCAGCCTTGGAATCTCCAGGTGACCGAGAAGTTTTGAAGACAAAGGAATAAGTGGAAGAGATTCTGCATAGGCGAGCTTGGAACTCACCCAACCCAGCTCGGCATCAGCAAAGGGATTTTGCATATGCGAGCTTGGCCCCACCCAACCCAGCTCGGCATAGGCAAAGGGATTTTGCATAGGCGAGCTTGGACTCGCCCAACCCAGCTCGACACTGGCAAAGGAGTGGCAAGCCAGATCTCAGGACCCCGCTGAAGGAAGGCGAGCCAGGCCAGGGTACTTCACCCCTTCGTCTATTTTACTTAGAATTTTTCTGAGTTCAACCTGGATGGCTCGCAGGTGAGATAAGGTGGCATGACAGGGGAGAAGAGCAGCACGCTGGCGAATCGTCTGAAGCTCGGCAGGCGCTCAAGACGTACCCACTCGCGGGCGCGTATTCATGACTATCCTACTCGCAGTACCTATCTACGCGAGGTCTCCTGGTGAAGTACTCGCAGATGTACAAAACACAGCAAATATCACGAAACTTAAGTGGCACGGGTATGAACAAAGACCTTTCTTTCATTAAATAAGAGGTGTTTACAAAATGTTTACAGTGGCTCGCTTCGACGAGTAAACCAAAAAAGAAGAGTATACACATTCAGGCCTCGCCCCCCCCCCCCCCCCCCCCCCCCCCCCCCCCCCACCGGACTGGTCCTCGCCTCCACCCGACTGGTCCGGGAAGCCCTTCCCGAACATCGCATCCATGCTATCCTCTTTCTCGCTGGGCGGCGTCGCCGGGAACAGGCTCGGCATCAGATCCCGGGCCGACATCTCCTCGCATCCCTCCACCGGCACCCCCGTGTCCTTCATCATTTGGAGGGTGCACTCAGCAGCTTGAATGGAGTTGATTTGCAGCCTCTCGGCAAGATCGGCCTCACCAAAGATCCGCGGGCTCTTGTAGGGGAGGGTAGGGTCGATGTCATGGGGCGGGAAGAAGATCTCCGCCTGGCGGCGGACCTCGCGGAAGAGGTGCTGATTCTCCTCCTTCAGCTTCGTGTTCGCGCCCTCCAGCTCGGCAAGGCTGGCGCGCAGCTGGCTGATCTCCTCCCCCTGCTCGGCATTGCGAGCCTGAAGCTCCCCTGTGGCCTTGTTGTCCTGGTAGAGAGAATTCGGTTTATTATCAGGGCAGAATGTTCTATGTAAAAGAGAAGAGTAGTGCTTGACCCTTACCAGCCCGCCGGCGGCTTGGGCGAGTAGACCCTCCGCGATGCCGAGCCGCCTCACCTGATCGGTGACCTTATCCTTGGCGACGTCGCGAGCTTGCTCAGCTTTTTGAAGTTGGTTGCTGAGGGTGAAGCTGCGGCGGGTCAGCATGTGGTGCAGCTCCATGGTCCGCAGGTGGGCCTGCAGGCCCTCATGGCCGAGCTGTCGGAGGGTCATATTCTTGTAGGCCTCGGCATCCTCGCGGCCGTAGAGGCCGAAGCCAAGGGCGTAAGCATGACCGGTGGCGGGCTCGCGGTCATGACAGGACAGATGCAAGGTCGAGAGGGATACCCGATGGGCCAGCTCGTCCCACTGCAGCATGGGCTCGCCCGCCGAGTCCTTCCACCGCCCCACGAAATTGAAGAGGGGATGTTGCTTTGGCAGCGCGCGCTCGCGGGCCGCCCTCTTCGCCGATGGAGGAGGGGAGATCATCGCCGCGGAAGAAGGGCCCTCCCTGCCTTTCTGTCCCTTGCTGGTAATCTCCTTCAGCGGGCTCTCCGGCGACGCGTCAGGAGGGGTCTCAGATGAACTGATGTATTTGGGGTTGGGCTGCTGATGTTGTTGTTGCTGCCCCCGCGGAGCCAGCAAGGCTCTCCTCATCTTCTTCGGTGGTCGTTGGCGGTGTGGCGGGGTCGGCCCCGCATCCTCAGGTCGCCTCTTGTTGGAAGAGGGTTGGGAGAGGGCCGCCTCGTCTCGGCAGGCCGCCGCCGCCGCCTTCTCGCCGGCAAAGGGGTCCGGGTGCGACCCCGGATCCGCAAACGGCGGGTTCGCAGGAATTATCCGCTCCCCTGCAGGAAAATACTTGGAAAAACAATTAGGATAAACTTGGCAACAATGTGGCGAGCTCGGCCGTCGGGTGAGCTCGGAAAGAAAAGAAGAGAATGATACCTTCGCCAGGGAGAACAGGGGGGGAGCGAGTCGAGGCCCCTTCGCAGGAAGGCGACCTCGAAGTCCTTGTGGAGGAAGTACTTGTGGAGCTCGGCATCGTTGCCGGACACGGCCGGCGGGCGGTATACCTCTTCGCCCTTCTGCTGGGGCGAGTAGGGGATGTGGCCGAGATCGCCCTTGATGAAGACGATCTTGGTCATCCAGGTGTGGTGCTTATTCGCGATCTCGCGAACCTTGATCAGCGAGCCGCCAAAGTAGGCGGCCCCATCCGGCGTCGCCTTGTAGGAGAATAGTTTCCTGAACACTGTCATGTTGAACTCAATCCTCTCCCGCCGGAGGTAGCTCGCGAACGCCACCATCATCGCGACGACGTTGGAGTTCAACTGGGTGGGTACCGCGCCGTAGTATTTCAGGATTTGCCGAATCTCCGACCAGAGGGGGAGGCGCAACCCCACCTTGGAATGCGATATGGGGAAGGGGAGCTTGTCCTCGTAGAAAGTGTTGATAGCCTCTCCCTCCCTCGGCATGCGCGCCTCGAAACCCGGCGGCACATACCCGGCCTTGAACTCCGCTAGCTCCTCCTCGCTGGTGTGCCCCTCGAAGAAGCAATAATCAGTAAAGTTTTGCGCGCACTTGGAGCGGCCGTCGGCATCAGGATTGGTCTTGCCCATGTTCGCAGAGGAAAAAGCAGAACGCGAGCAGGGATAGAGGCAAGCACAGAAAGAGAAGGAAAGAAAGCAATAAATGCACAGTACAGGGTTGGTGGGGGGGGGGGCTATTTATAGGAAAAGAAATCTGGGGCAGGCCGTCCCATCAGCTCAGCTCGCCGCCCCAGCTCGCCCCCAAGCTTGCCAACCCCAGCTTGTCACCCCAGCTCGCCGACTTTCGGCGCGTCCCAATCAAGGCTAAGTCAAACATTGCAGTATATTATTTGAATGACATGTTCAAGAATATTCTAAAAACTACTTATTACAGGTCCAGGAATAAAAGGGCAGGACACGCGAGCAGGGGGAGCGCTAGGATGCGAGTACCGGTCGGCTCGCCATAGGAGCCTCCCACTTACCTACCCCGGCCTCGCGACCCCCGTCCCCCAGGCTGCCGCGCATGGAGCAGATCGCGGATCCTTCCCGAATTCCTCTGCGCCACCGAGAGGCCATCGTCTATCTCGTCCAGGAGCCGGGAGGGGGACATCAGCTCGCCAGCCTAGCCGCTTCGCACCTCGTCGGCAAGACGCACGTAGTCGCGTTGGAGCGTCTCGTTGACCCCCTGCACCTCGCGCAGCCCGCACACCAGCTTCTTGAGGAGCTTGACCTCCCTCCTCATCAGCTCACCTTGATCCACCTCAGGACCGAGGTAAGAGTCCAGCAAGCTTGTGGAAGGGAGGGGAGAGTAGTGGGCTGCCCGCGAAGATTCCTCGGCAGCGGATTGGCTGGGGAGAGCTGTGAAGACAAACATCAGCAAGAAGAGAAACGCAGGAAAAACTCATGGGGCAAGTCCAGGCAAGACTGACCTGAAGAGCTCGGCGGCTCGAAGGAGATGCGGGGAGGGATGAACCTCAGATCCTTCCCGTGACCTGGGCCACAAGACCCCAGCGAGAGGAGCTCGAATCCCGGGGTGGGGATAGATCCCAGACCTGCCCCCGCAGCCGCGTCAGTTTGCCGAGGAGAGGGGGCGCGCATCGGCGAGCTCGGCCTCTGCGAGCTCACTGGCAGGATCCCGAAGAGAAGAGGCGGGTCCTGGGGACGGTCATCCGGTGCCATGAACCGCGAGCCCGCGGGAGTCGTCTCGCCTCGCGGTATGGGCTCTCGCGGCGTGACACCCCCCGTGTTGTCAGGTTGGCCATCCGGGTCATCGCCGACTACGACAACCTCTCTATCCTTCTCAAGAATTGTCCGGGTGGAAGAACCGGTCTCGCGCTCCAGGGTGGCCCTAAGGTCATGGTAAATGGGCTAGGCCGCCTGAGGGAATGACTTCGATCCCTTGGAGCCGGGCTCGACGGAGTCAATTTGAGGAACTTTGGCAGGAACCGCCGTCAGGGCAGCTACGCGAGCTGCGGAAGCCTGGAGAGCTCGGTCTAAGCGCTCTTGGATCTCCTTGGGAAGCGGCATCTTGGCAGGGTTAGAGCGATAGGAATGGCAAGAATCAGGCAGGAGAGCGGGTGCATATATATAGCCGCAGGTGAACCCCACCCAAAGATTCCCTCCAACTCGCCAACCCGCGCTCGCCGCACACTTGGGGTTGGATGTTTCTTTCCGAGCTTTGCCAAGCTCAAAACGAGCGGGGATTGTGTACAACCCCGTGTCCGGCGAGCAAGGCCGCCAGGAGCCAGGAAGATCGGGCTAAGGGGAGTAGGCGAGCTCGGCAGTGGAAAGGTTGAGCCCGAGCTCGGCATTCGTCGACCAGAGACCGGCATTCGTCGACTAGAGATCGGCATTCATCGGCCGGAGATCAGTATTCGCCGACCCCGAGCTCAGCATTCGCCGAGCTAGCCCCAGCTCGCGCCATCGCAACAGAACTCGGCAACAGTAGGCGAGCAGGACTTGCCGAGGTGATCAAGCCCTCCAGCTCGCCTGGATGAGCGAGGTACTTTTTACTATTTGCCCCCGCTGGCCTGCCCATAGCCTTTCAAAACAGCGGAGTTTGGTTGTTGGCACACCCAACCGAGGGTTTTCTGGTAATTTCAAGTCAGTTCTTTTGGTTATTGGCAGTTCAGATTTCAAAAACTATAAATAGGACCCAAGGGGTACCCAGAAAGCAGGCTTCCTGTGCTTTCCTGCTCCAGTTCTTAAGTGCTTTCTGAGGGTACCTTAGCTCGGCCTCTGGCTAAGGAGGGGAGGCGCTCTGAGATTTTTCGGGTGTGTGGAGGGACCTCCCTGCCGAGCCCTTGGGTCAGTCTTTCCTTGTTTTCTTCGTTGTTTTGCTTGCAGTAGTAAAGTAGGCGCGAGACGACCCCTTCCCCAAGGGCGAACTCCACAGGAGACCAAGAAATCGGTTTCAACAGCACGGGCGAAAAAAATCGTGCACGAGCGAAAAAATCACGTTCGGGCAAAAAACCCCGTGCTCGTGCGAAAAATGTCAGCCCGTGCGAAAAATTCGCGCCTGGCCGAAAAAATTGTGCACTGGCGAAAAATTCGCGCCCGTGCAAAAAAAAAAACAGGCCCTGACGAAAAAATCCACTCGAGCGAAAAAAATGTGCCTGGGAAAAAAATCGTGTATAGGCAAAAAATGAAGTTGGAAATTTTTTTAAGAGAAATGTTTTGGGATGAGGAAGTGATTTTCGAAAATGTTGAAAAGTAGGTGACAATTGACTTTTCAAAAAGAAGAAAAATGAGTTTTTTGCGGTAGCTTTTCCCACTGGTAGATAATCCAAACAGCTTTTTTGGTGTGGTAGCGTTTTCTAGAAAATGAAAATGAGCTAAAAAGTCATCCCAAACAGACCCTAAATGTTCAGTGGAATACACCTTTCAAGTAGAATCAAAATTGAACAAATTTCTGCATATGTAGACTCGTGCGGGCTATGATATTGTCGGTCCGCACTCGATTCATGATTCATCACTGTTTAATCTTAACATGAAGAGATTCAGGCTTTGTTTGGGACAGTTGTGGCGTAGGAAAAGTGGTTCCAATGGGGTGGATTCAAAGCAATGGTTGGAGAAACAGTACTAATAGAAAAGAGATATGAACCCGCAAGAAGAAAAACATGAAAATTTTCTAGACTTGCGTCGATCAGTATCTAATATGTCATTGTCAATCTAAGAATTGGTTAAGACGACGGTGAACCGAACGTTGTAGGTTACTCGTCTGAGTGGCTCTCCCAGTGTGATGGGGAGGACAACAGTTCCTATGGTTGGGATCGGGGAGCCCCCTTGGGTGCACACACTGACCGCCTTAAGCTATATTCTCTTGTTCGTTAGTCCGATCTTTAGTAGCATTTGTAAAAATAGCACATTGATTGTTATCTTATCGTCGATCAGTATCTAGTTTACTCTGGTTGGGGGTTCTCCAATAGCCGCATTGATGCTCTGTCATCCTAGGTGTATTGTACGCTCTCCAGAGAGGCCTAGCTCATTCGTGGCGACGCGGGGAATGCCTACAAGATGTCGGCTTCCCTCATGTAAGTGGCTCTGTTTACTCATTGATAGGCTTGCTTGAGTTCTCCAAGATTTGTTGACGAACCCTAGGCGGATCAACCGTTATATTTCTTTCTCTAGGAGATTGCATTTCTTTGTGTCTTGTCCGTGTACCTGATGGTAATTGAAGTACAAAGTTTGATCCCCTTTGTTTGGGCTGAGCCATCTCGGTCTTCGAAGGGCGGGGTGACCATGTATGGTGAGCAGAACTTCTCCTCGTGTGATGTTAGGTGTGATGAAATCCTGGCACTGATGGTGCCCCCCGGTCTGATAGGTGTGGGAGCAATTCCTACAACTTTCTTTTGGCGCTGGTGTTGGTCCTCCATCTTCCCTTCTTCTCTTGACTTGTTATTGTTTTGGCTCTTCAAGAATGATACTTCTGGCAGCTGGGTTAATTTTGGGTAGCTCTTACTAGGCATGACTTTTAAATTCCTTGGTTGTATGGTGCTCAGTGCAACCTGCATATGGTATAAATTATCCGCTTGGCGTGGAGGCTGGGCCTGGAAAGCAAATTGTTGATAAATCCATCGACAAGGTGAGTACCTGACACTGTGATCTTCTGTTTGTAGAATGAGTCATTCCAGTGGTGTGGGTAACGTAACGACAACTTTCTTGAGATGTGGTGCCCTTCTGATGAGTGTGGTGTTGGAGGTTTGGTCTGTATGCCCCCCAGGGTTTTATCCTTCTGGGGCGTTGGCACTCTTTCCCGCCATGATGTTTCCTTGTTAGTATTGATGTTATCGGGCACTTCCTTCTGGGTCCTCTTTGAACTTTTGGAAACTCTAGTTCCCACGGACGACGCAAAACTGTTGTGGTCTGCTCGTGGTTCTTGGTAGACCGGGTCTACTGAACTGCTTTAGCCCATTGAGTGATCAAGCATGCAAACTGTCAGAATTTCACATAATGGTTAGAGAGAGACTTTGTACATGGAAAACACAATCAGGGTGAAAAATCATGCGGTCGATTCGGTGTTGACCAAACTTCCACTAGACAGAGTTTGGTACAAAGCTTTTCAAAGAAGGCGAGGGTGACATGCCGCTCCTCGTTACACATGTTGAGATGAGAGAGTGTGTGTGTGCTTAGAGCACAACAAGGCTCTGCACTTTTGTCAGTGATCTTGCTCCTCCACTTGAAGAGGAGCGTGCGAACTTGGGCATCTTGACAGGCTTGATTTGTTGACACTAATAAAGCTTGTCACTTGCTCAACATTGCGGAGACAACTGAAGATAGTGAGCGACCATTGAGAGCCTGCCACCCTCCAAGTGCTTGACAAAGTTCGGGCTGACTTCAACCGTCTAGACGAACCTTGGTGGAGAACCTGCAGAGAGAAAAAGAAAATGGTGAGAGAGAAGCAGGAAGAAGAGAGACTGTGAAAAAAAAACTAAATAATGGCTGCTTTGGCTCCTTGATAACAATGCCCTTTCCAGATTGAATCTTGGCTTGAACTGGATCATCATTGTCATCAGCAGGCTTCTTTCCCTTAAGATCTTTCTTCTTCTGTTCTTCAGCCCTTATCTTTTGTCTCTCAAAATAATAATAAGGCTTAGGGAAATACTTGCTAGGCTCCTGTGCATTAGGAGGTAGCTTCTCAAGTTTAGCCTTCCTTCTGTACTGAACTATGGCTTCTTGCCTAGCTACATGTTTTCTCCATTCCTGGTCAGAGTACCATTTACCCCTCTCTAGGAAATTATCCTTTGCAGCCTTCCAAGCAGTCAGTATAATATTTCTAGAAGTTGGGCTCCACTGTTCAAAATCAGGCCCTAACTCTGCCTGTTCTCTGAACCTCTTCTTGGATAATTGAGCTTCTTGCTCTTTTAATACTGCCTCTTGCTCTTTTAATACTGCCTCTGGCATAGGCTGTGCCTCTGGCACAGGCTGTACTACTTTCTCAATGATCACATTTTGAGCACCTTCTGGAGGACTATACATAGATTGTATCTCTTGATGTATCATGTCAAAATCTGCTGGACGGTAGATCACTTGAGCCACTTCAGCTTGCTCACCTCCAAAATTTGCAGGATTTATCCCAGATTCTGCTACATTATCATCATCACACAAGGGTGGATATCCAAGGGTAGCTCTGATGCTGTTTGAAATCCATTTAGCATTGTCAGAGCCTGCTTTGACTAATACCCTCTCCCCCTTTATGACTTCTCTTTCTATATGATCCCTAAGATCATCCTTCTGAAATCTGATCTGAGCATTCAAATAGTTAACACCATCTTTATAAAAAGGTTTTAACTTTTGGAGCTTTTCAGTAATAGCCTTTTGAGAATCTTCAATGGCAGATTTAACAGTAGTTAGGCTCTCTTGTAATTGTTTATCAAATGCTTCTTTGGCAGTAGTACTTACTGCAGTCTGGGCAGTAGCTATATTTTTCATTTCAGTGACAATCACATTATGTGATTCAGTCAAGTTTTCATTCATTCTTATTTGATTTTCTAAGACATAGCCCTGCTTAACTGCTATGTCATCAACCTGTGTCTTTATCTTCTCTTGATGAGTGGCTAGGTAAACCACTGCATTACCTCCTTTATGAAAACAGTCAGTCATTTCCTTCTTATATTGATTTACTTCAAATCTAATAGATTTTATATCTTGAGCCAGATCAAATTGAAGGGATTTATGTCCTTCATCCATATATTTTTCTAGAGTCTTCCTTTGATCATCCATCTTGATCTGCAAAACCACCAAAAAAGAACTATAATTAGCAGTTGGAGCTTGTTGTGGAACAATGGTTTGCAGTGCTTTCTTGTAGGTCTGGCTTCTCCTTTTGAAGACCTGTAGCTTTCTTTTCTTGTCTCTAGCAGCCTCCTCATCCTCAGAAGCAGAAGTACTTGCAATTTCTACTCTATCCTGTGGAGTAGGTGGCAATTCCTTTTCTACTCTTGGTAGCTCCTCAGCACTCCTTTGCTCCTTTTCTAGCAGTCTCCTCCTGAAACTTGACATTTTCCCCCTCAAGGTTAGCTGACTCCCCCTCAAAAGCTGCTTTCTCTCCCTCAAAATTAGTCTGTAATAGATCAGGGAACAACTCTTCTAGTGTAAACTCCTGTTGAGTATGGACTGGAGAATCTCTTATCTCAGGAGCATTTTCTGCAACTGCTGTGTCTTCCATGACAACATCTTGTGGTTGACTATGTATCTGAGTTTGCTGATCAACATCAAGTAATGATTCAGTCAATACTTCATCCTCAATATTGAAAATAGATTGATTAACTTCATTGATTACCTCAAGAATTATTTGGGTTGCCCTTTCACTGTCTAAGTGAGTTGGCTCATCCACATGTTGAGGCTCCCCCTAGAGTGGATCCAGGTGAATGGGGCTAGCAGATGGTAGCTCCCCCTGCCTGTGGGCATCTTCAGTCCTTACTGGTGACCTTCCAGTAACATCAGCTGCTTCCTTATCAGCTTCATCCTCATTAGAACTGAAAACTACTTGCTCCTCTGAGCTACTTGAGGATTCAGGAGCCACAATGGCTTTCTTCTTCTTCTTTTGAGGTGTTTCCTTCTCTGGTGTAGGCATTTCTTTAGTTAACACTCTATCCCATCTTGAGATTATTCTAATGTCCATTTTCCTCATGTGGTTTATCTTAGAACCAGCAGCTTGGTTCATGACTTCAGGAATACTTCCAGCTAAGTATAAACTCATAATCCTACCCAGATTGGGCTTCTTCAGACTTTCCATAATTTTGTCAAACAATACTACTGACCAATCAGTTTTAAGTTGGAAAATTATTCTTGACATCAAACTAAACATGTGAGCTGATATTCTATCATGCCCACCAGACTTGCACAAAATCACCTTACCTACTACCTCAGATAAAAATTTTCCTTGCACGTTCATGCCTTTCCTGTTAAAGACTGATTCAATCTTCATGCTTGAATCTAATCCACATCATTGCAGTGCCTCCCTTATCCTTGATGCAGGTACATCTTCCTCTTCTTTATTTCTTGGGAGATGTAGAACTGTTCTTAGACTTTTCTGGGTGACTTTTACCTTAACTCCATGGACTTTGGATTTAATCTTAAGACCAGTTTCATCAAGAGTAGCTGCACTAAAGAATTCGAGGACCTCCTTCTTCCAAATCTTGATTGGCTCTAAAACTAGATACTCTAACCCAGTCTCTGCAATTAGGGTTACAACACCTTGAATTTCTTGTTCTGCGTCGTCAAAGGCGTGTCGCACTAGCTCATAACCTTCATTGATGTTCTCTTCTAGCTTGGGCGCCATTAGAGTTTGGAGAAATTTTGAATTTAGAGAATAGAGATGTCGACACACAAGTTTGGTCTCGAAACTATGGTGAGCGTGTCGACAAACACTGGTGAAGACCTATTTATACCTTTCTAAAATCGAAGCTGAAAAGGAGCGTCAAAATACTTGAAATGTGTCGACACTGTTGAAAAGTGTCGACACTTACTTCTAATGTCTCGACAACTATGTGTCGTCACAAATATAGTCGACAGAATATATGTGTCGACACTTATACATCTCAGCTTGATGATGAGTCGAAACTCTACTCGACGAAATTAGTGTTAAATCTAAGTGTCGACACCACCGTGGATGTGTTGACACCTACTCTGGATGTGTCGACACTAATTCTCTGAAGTGTCGACACAGACTTTCTAGATGTGTCGACACCATATCTCTGAAATGTCGATACCACTTCTATGTGTCGACACAGACAACTTCATATGTCGACACCATTTTACTTAGCCAATTTTTTAAACTATTCTAAGTTTAACATTCCTAATTCAATTTTAAAATTATTGAATTTGGTATCATCTAGGGGCTTAGTAAACATATCAGCAACCTGATTATCTGTGTTAACATATTCTAGGGAAATGTCCTCTTTTTCTACATGTTCTCTAAGAAAATGGTATCTAATTTTTATGTGCTTAGTCCTAATATGTGAGACAGGATTATTAGCTATAGAAATTGCACTTGTAGAATCACAAAGTAAAGGTGTTCTACTTACTTGAATACTATAGTCTTCTAGCTGGTGCTGAATCCATAATAACTGTGCACAGCAACTTCCTGCTGCCACATATTCTGACTCAGCTGTGGAGATTGCCACACTGGTCTGCTTCTTACTGCTCCAAGACACCAGTCTTCCACCTAGAAATTGACAGGTTCCTGTAGTACTCTTCCTATCTTCCTTGCAGCCTGCAAAATCTGCATCTGAATAACCTGTCAGTACAAAATCTCCATTTCTAGGGTACCAAAGGCCTAGATAAGGTGTGCCCTTAAGATATCTTAAAATCCTTTTGACTGCAGTCAGATGAGATTCTTTAGGGCATGTTTGGTACCTAGCACATACACATGTAGCATACATGATATCTGGTCTACTAGTAGTCAAATACAGTAGGGAGCCAACTATCCCTCTATACAAAGTTTCATCTACAGGTTTCCCTGCATCATCTTTGCTTAGAGACATGCTTAACCCCATAGGAGTTTTCATGGTAGTGGATGATTTCATACATTACTTCTTTATTAACTCTAGGGTGAACTTAGACTAGCATATGGATAGACCATCTTCAGTCTGTCTTACTTGGAGACCCAAGAAGAACTTAAGTTCCCCCATACTGCTCATTTCAAATTTTTCTTGCATAAGTTTTGCAAACTTTCTGCAAAGATTACTTTCAGTAGACCCAAATATTATGTCATCTACATATATTTGGACTAGAATAATCTTGCCTTTAGATTCCCTAAGGAATAGAGTCTTGTCTATTTTCCCCCTTGAGAATTTGTTCTCAATGAGGAAACTAGACAAGGTTTCATACCAAGCCCTTGGGGCTTGTTTTAACTCATACAAAGCCTTCCTAAGTCTATATACATAATCAGGTTTAAGAGAATCAACAAAACCTGATGGCTGCTCTACATAGACTTCTTCCTTCAGATTTCCATTCAGAAAAGCTGACTTTACATCCATTTGATATACCTTAAACCCTTGATATGTTGCATAGGCAAGGAACATCCTTATTGCTTCCAGTCTTGCTACTGGAGCAAAGGTTTGATCAAAATCAATACCTTCTTCCTGCCTATATCCCATTGTAATAAGTCTAGCTTTATTCTTTATGATGATTCCATTCTCATCCAATTTGTTCCTGAAGATCCACTTATTTCCAATGATGTTGTGGTCTTTTGGTTTAGGAACTAGCTCCCAGACCTTGCATCTTTTGAACTGATTCAGCTCCTCTTGCATGGCATCAATACAATGAGGGTCTAGAACTACTTCTTCAAACTTCTTTGGTTCCACTTGGGATAGAAAGCTGGAGTAAAGAACTGTACTCAGATTCCTGCTCCTTGTTTGAACTCTTTGTCTTGGATCACCAATTATCTGATTGGCTGGATGATCCTTTAAGCGTCTATTTGTTGGAGGTAGTCTGTCTTCAGGTTGTACACCTCCAGCCTCTTCATTTAGCTGCACCTCTTGGTCTTCTTCTGCATCTAGAGAGTCTTGTAATCCCCCTGGACAGTAGCCACAATCTTCCACTTGCTGAGTTGCAGTAGAACCTTCTGTAATGGTAAGCTTGTCCATCCTCTCAGTTACACCTGTAGAGCTGCAAACACTACTTGACAATTCACAGTTAATGAGTCTTGTTTCATCAAAGACTACATGTATAGACTCTTCTACAATTTGAGTAACCAAGTTGTAGACCCTATAAGCCTTACTATTGTTGCTGTACCCAACAAAGATCCCCTCTTGGGATTTGGCAGCAAACTTGGTTAGATAAGACTTGCCATTGTTAAGTATATAACACTTGCAACCAAAGATCATGAAATAGGATAAATTTGGTTTTCTGCACTTCACAATCTCATAGGGAGTCTTTTTGTGGCACTTGGTGATAGTAGCCCTATTGATTACATGACATGCATTGTTTACTGCCTCATCCCAAAAATATTCTAGGAGAGAAGTGTCACTCAATAGGGTTCTACCAGCCTCTATCAATGTTCTATTCTTCCTTTCAGCAATACCATTTTGCTGAGGTGTTCTTGGTGAAGAAAAATCCTGAAAAATCTCAAATTCTTCACACAGTTTTGTCATACTTTCAGACTGAAATTTAGTGTCATGGTCACTTCTGATTTTGACCACTGTACTGTCTAACTCATTCTGAATTTATTTAACAAAACTATATAAGATACTTGGGGTTTCAGATTTTTGTCTTAGGAAGAACACCCAGGAATATCTTGAATAGTCATCTACTACCACAAATGTGTAGACCTTCCTACCTAGACTGTGAACTGGCATAGGACCAAAAAGATCCATATGCAAGAGGTATAGACACCTCACAGAATCCTTGTTCTCAAGGCTATGAAAGGTGGATTTGGTCTGCTTGCCTTTTTGACAAGCTGAGCATATCCCATCCTTTATACACTTAACTTGAGGACCATTCCTCACTAACTCTTTGCTAAAGAGTTGGCCAATAGTCTTGTAATTTAGATGGGCTAGCCTCTTGTGCCATTTGACACAATGAGAGACTCTCTCATCAGCTACAAGACAAATAGGAGAAACATTGTTCTCACATACAAAGTCAAGACAATAAACATTTCTCTTCCTATATCCTGTCAAAATGATCTTTTGATCACTTGACCTTTTGATATGACAACCATTCTTGACAAATGAGATGTCATATCCTAAATCACTCAGCTGACTTATACTAATGAGGTTGTGTTTCAAACCCTTTACATAAGCCACTTGAGTAATTGTAATCTGATTACTAGAAATGTTACCAAATCCTTTGATGATTCCTTTTTCTGAACCACCAAAGGTAACTTTAGGGCCATCTTTGATAGGTGTATAGTCCTTCAACAACCCCTTGTTCCAGTCATGTGCCTGGAACATCCACTGTCCAAGTACCATATAGGGGCATGGCCACTTGGACTCACCTGTAAAACAGATTACTTAACCTTAGAACTCAAATAACTCTTGGGTCCTTGGTGCAAGTTAGTCTGACTTTTAACAAAACTACCCGTAACTCTTCTAGCAGGCAGTTTGCTACTCTCCTTGACACTTGAATTGTGCCAACAATCTAAGGCAAAGTGGCCTATCTTGCCACAACACCAGCACTCAAACCTGTTGTACCTTTGTTTAGGTACTACCCTGGCTGAATTATCTACATCAGGCTTTTTGTTTTGTGCTGGAGCTTTGTCCTTAGATTTGGACCTAGCAGTCCAGACAGGTTTTTTAAACCCTAATCCAGTCTTACCCTTTTGAGGTACAAACTCATCTATCAAGGGTAAAACAGATTTAGGTTTAGAAAATCTAGCCACAATATCTTTCTCCTTCTGAAGTCTAACCTCCAGATTTCTAATCTGATCATTCTTGAAATTGATTGTGCCCATTTGAATAACAGTTATGTTTTTCAATCTGTCAATATCATTCAATTTCTGATCTAACAACTTGTCTGAATCAGCAGCAGCCAATTTGAGACTAGCAATCTCCTTTTCCTGAGTTTTGGCCAAGGTTTTGCTTTTTTTCAAGGCATGCAACAAGTCCCTATATTCATCAATTAACTGATGAATATCTCCTTCAGATTCAGACCCACCCACATCACTTGATGCAGATGTATCTGACTCTGACTCTGTACTAAAAATTGAACTAGAAGAACAACTTTGTACCTTACTTGGTACAGGCTGATCCTGGATCTTGTCTCCTTCAGATAAAGCCATCAGTCCCTTGTACTGATGGTCCTCATGCTCATAAATTGAGTTCATTAGCTACATGAACTCATCTTCTTCCTCTTCAGCAAATAATCCAATGTAGGCTTCAGCTTCTGATTCTGTTTCTGAAGATGACTGATCTGTCAGACTCTTGTCTTTCTTAGCAACAAATGACTTTTCCTTTTTGCCCTTAAACTGAGTCTTCTTTTTGTCAGCTGACTCCTTCCGCTTTTCAGGACAGTCAGCCACTACATGTCCCTGTCTATTACAACAATAGCACACAATCTTTGAGGGTGTAGCTTTGCTTGGCTTGGACCTTCTTCTGTCATTCCTTGATGACTTTCTTTTCTGATAGTAGTCATCGTTTTGGCTGAGAAGTGGAAGGCTTAGACCTCCACTGCTTCTTCTTCAGAAATTTTGAAAATACCTAGTAAAAGCAGCAAAGTCTTCATCACTTTCACTGCTATCTGAATTCTTGCTATCTGAATTATCTGTCACAGCCTCAGCAACTATTAGAGGTGGAGATGGAGACTTGCTTATATACTTCCTAGTGGCTTCAGTCTTGAAGGCCACAGTCTTTTCCTTGTGCTCCACTCTAGTATTCTTCTCTTCCTCCTTTCTAGCCATTAACTGCATCTCATAAGATAGTAGTTTTCCAAACAAAGTTGGAGGAGGTATATCAGCTAGTTTGGCCACTTCCCTAATGACACAAATCTTGGTGTCCCAGTACTTAGTTAGAGATCTTAAGAATTTGTCATTCAGCTCATAGTTGCTGAAATATCTTCCATAGGACATCAACTCATTAACAATCATATAGAACTTCTTGTAACATTCTGTAATGCTATCAGACTTTCCTTGTCTGAAACTTTCATATTCCTGATTTAACAAGGACTTCCTATCTTGTCCTACTTCCTCTGAGCCCACCATATAGACTATTAATGTGTCCCACATTTCTTTAGAGGTTTTACAATGAATTAAGTTCTGAAATGTTGCATCATCAATGGCACTAACAATTATATTCTGGGCTCTCTTGTCCATAGTGGCAAGAATGATTTCATCTTTAGTCATTTCAGAGAAGTCCTTGGGAGTTTTCTGATTTGCATCCAGAATGGATACCTTCATTGGCACATAAGGGTCCTTCTTTAACTGTAATATATATCCTTGGGTCAGAAGCTTCCATAAAGAGTCTAACCCTCTCTTTCCATATGCCAAATATCTCTTTTCTACATATTGGCAATTTCATGGACCCAGCTCTTTGTGATTCTCACTAGAACTCATTTTCTTGATTCTTGTTTGTTCTGAATCTGCCTACAGGATCTTACTCATACTGTCAAGTCCCTTTTTGTGTAACCTCGCTTTGATACCACTTGAAAGAAATAGTGCCTAACCACCTAGAGGGGGGGGGGTGAATAGGTGTACTTTTCCTTTTTAATTTTAAGGAAGAAACTCTGTACAATTAAATCCTATTTTTGCAATATTCTACAACTATCACAACACAACAACCACAAAAACAAACATACACAGAGTGCACATAGTGTTTATAGTGGTTCCCCAAGGTCTTGGGTACATCCACTTTCCCCCTTCGCCTATCTAGTAGTGTACTAGATTCGGCCTAACTTCAGCACTTCTCCTCAGATTCTCAGATCTTACAGCTCAGAACCCCAAACAGGTTCCTACAACTCAGAGTGTCCCCACTCCTACAACTCAGGCACAAAGCCCTACCACTCAGTCTTCAACAAGACCTACACTCAGGCTAAACAACCCTACCTCAGCCTTCAACAAGGCCTACACTCAGAGAATTGATTCTCCTACACTCAGGCTCAAAAGCCCTACCTCAGCCTTTATAAATTTAGGCTTACAACTCAGATCCCTTAGGATCCTACAAAAAGATAATAAAAAGTTTTCAGATCACCACTCAATTTGAGAGAATGAAGAGGGCAATCTTCTTGATCAGTTCTTGATAGCACTGATTCCTGAGATCTACTTTGTCTTTGCTTTCTTCAAGCCTTCTTGAGTCTAAACTCAGTAAAGATGATCTTCTTGAAGTAGACCGTCTGGCAACTTCCTTCTTAGGATGGAGAATTAAATTTGGATTCTACTTTGCAGTCTGGTTCAGAATCTGCTTCTTAAGAGATTTGATTAACAAGTCTCTTTCTTGACTTCAATTACTGGAGTTCTCTCTCTCCAAGTAAATCTGAAGTTTCTTCAAAATACTGATTTACAGTTTTCTCTGGATCTGTATTGATCTCCTTAATCTTCTGATTAATTCTTTTTATTGATTGATCAATGTCTGTTGAAGGAGAAAGGCCTTTATATAGTCTTCCTCCAAGGTAACCGGCTGATCCGGTTTCTAACGAACTTCTGACAGCTCTGACAGTTGCAGTAGACCGGCTGAAATGGCAGCTGTCAAGTCATCCAGTCACTTCTTGAAAATACTGTCTCTGTCTGAAAGTGTCGAGACTGATCTTCATAATGTGTCGACATAACTAGACTAAGTGTCGACACAAGTGAACTAAGTGTCGACACTAGCCTTGATGGTGTCGATACAACTCCTTGTGTTGTTGCAACAGCTTCTCGACACTGCTTCTTCAGAATGTGTCGACACTGATTCTGTGTGTCGACACAAGCCTTCTGTTGAATGTGTCGACACTGGTTGAGTGTGTCGACACAAGTACTTCTTCTTTAACACTTAGCTGAATTCTGCTGTGTGTCGACACATCTCCTTTGTGTCGACACATCTTCTTTTGTTGTTGATACTTGTTGAGTGTCGATACATCTCCTTTGTGTCGACACAAGTACTTTAACTTTGTTGAAGCTTGCTGAATGTCGACACAGCCTCCTGGTGTCGACACATTTGATCTCGACAAAGATTCTCTGGGTGTCGACACTGCCTCTAAGTGTCGACACAGATTATGTTGACAATTCTTCACAGTGTGTCGACACTGCCTGTATGTGTCGACACTTTTCTTCTGGTGTCGACTCTGCCTTTCCTGGTGTCGACACAATTACTCCAAGTGTCGACACAGCTTATCTAGGTGTCGACACAAGCCTTCATAAGTATCGACACTTCACCTCTAGGTGTCGACACACGGACTTAGAAACTTTTCTGCATTTCCTGCAATTACTTAACCTGCACATATAAACTCAAAGCACATCAAATACACCTTGATGTATATCATTGACTAGGGTGAGGCTTCTTCAAATCTGGTACACATTTTCTAATGTACCCAACACCGTTAGTCTAAAAGACTAAGTCCTATCATCCCCACCCCTCCCCCATGTCTCCTAGGCACCGAGTGGAGAGGAGGAAAGGGAGGGTAAAGAAGGTGGAGAGTAACAAAGTAAGCAGGTGACGACAGAACTAGTCTAACATGAGCATATAACCATAACAAGTATAAGTAAGCAGTAGTAGGTAAGCAGTATAAGTATACACGAGAATAAGTGAACAAGTACAGTATGAGAAAGTAAACTAAGAAAGTAACCATGACCTATAGGAATGCCCATACAAACCTATAGACCAAGGGGTCGTTTTGCAAAGCCTATTGTATAAAGCGTCTCATACCACTTTATACAATAGGTGTCAGGGGTTATATGTAATGATGATGCTATAACATGCAAGTATGCCATGTTGTGAATCATGCAAGTGTAACACACACACTTGACTCTATGCATACAGACCTTTAAATCCCCCTTTCTGGAGCCTAACCTCCCAGGATACCTCCGTAGTGGCAAACAGAAGCGGTGGGTTGGGCCTCGCCCACCTATAAACCGGTATCAACACTACCAGTCAGACCTATCATATGCCTAAATTCTGGTGCACTAAGCGGAGCTCCAGCTTACTCTTGCCGGTTGCCGCACCGGACATTATTTGGCCAAGTGCAAAACCACACCTACCAAGCCAACGTATTGGGGTCAGTGTGACGACTTTCCAATACCAAAGACCCACCACCTTATATCTTATGCACATGCAACATTAATGTATTTCCCACCGAGACAAAGCTCCCCGGACTATTCCGTCCATCACAAATATCTACTGAGCCAAAGCTCCCCGGACTAACCCGTCCATCACAAAACCATCTGAGCCATCGGCTCGCTGGGCTATCCTGCCCATCACCAAAACCACCGAGCCTACCGCTCGTGAAACCCAACCTAACTCCCACCACCCCGGGGAGTGTGTGTGTGTAAGTGTAACCCTATATTATTTCTAATTACTCTTGTAATCCATTTAGTGTTACGGCTTACGTTAACCTTGGACTGCCTAGGGCATTTCCTGTGAAGGGCTCTCGAGGATACTAGGAACTACAATGGGCTGAAGCCCAAAACTCCCTTTCACAAGACACTTACTATTATTGGTTATTACCCAATTACTGATCTCTTTTAACATTATTCTGGATCTAACCCTAGTGTATTTTGACTCTCTCTCTCTCTCCACAGGAAAGACGATCTTTCGTCGATCTCGAACACTTCTTAACACTTGTCAACCCATCACTCTCCTCATCATGATTCTTAATGAAGCTCTCTTTTTCACCTTACAACATAAGTATACAATCAACCCAACTCCCTATGTCCATTCCACATGTTATCATAATTTCCGCAGTTTTACTAAATGCAGACCAACCTAAGCTATATGATGTACATGACATGAGGTACTCCAAATTCTGATCCAAAGGCCCTAAGATAATTATTGAGGGTCTATCATGATACATTTAGCCTAAATCTAGAGACTTATAATTTTCCTAATTAATTTAGCATTTATTAGATTTTCCCAAATGTTAGGCCATGAGTAATTTTGAACATGAAGTACTAAATTTCCTTAAGTTATGACCACCCAAAACTTATGAACACTATATGACAGCAATATATCAGTATATACCAAATTTCACAGATTTATATATATGTAATGACCTCTAAGTAATTAATTCAATGTAATTCGAATAATTAGAGTTAATGAAGGGAGTAAAATAAATCATAGTCCAAAAATTATATAAAACTTTCCAGGTACTTATAATGATCATAAAACACTATTGACTAAGTTTCATGTAATTCCAATGTGAGCGAACCATGTATAAAAATACTTCAAATACTTTTATTAAAGTGCACTTTGTGAAGCAACATTCGTATAAACTTATCAAAATAACATGTAATAATTTTCTAGACTTTATTATGCCATAAAATATTCTTTGGCCAAGTAACACAATTTTCCAGCAAGATATTGTATTTACTATATATTTTTCAATATAAGGTGCACTAGTTCACTTAACACATGAAGTACTAAAAGGGAAAGCCCAAATGATCCAAATAATTTACTAGTGCCTCTAAATGATATTTAATTAACCTTGCTAGAGTTACATATCATTTTAAGTTAATCTAACCATGGTTACTTCAAAATCATCAAAAAGGTCAAGGTGGAGATTATACCTACAAGTATGATCTACAGTTTTCTAATCATCCTGTAATAATTTTCAGAGACTCATATTGTTATAAAAACTCTTATACCAAAACTTCATAAGGATCCAAGTTCATATGTCCCTTCAAAATTTTCATAAAATGTATAGGCCTAAACTATCTCTAATTGGTTTAAGTTGTGTGTCTAAGCCTAAATGTCACCAAATTTCTTTCTACTGCATTTCACCACCCTAAGATCACATGGACTAAACACTAAGTCCATACAAGGACTTATCTACCCATGTCCTTCACAACCCCCAAGGTTCAACCTTTGGGTTTGAACTAGGGTCCTAGGTCAAATCCACCCTAATCCATCTCAAACTTCATGTGAGGGTGTTCAATGTCATAACAAGTCAGTGGCCCAAGTTTCAACCTCTGTTGAGGTGATTTGGTCACTCAACACCACAAGGGACAACTTAACCTAATTACCCCTTTTTAGGCAAGGCTAGGGTTTACCAAAACCTAATACAACTCATCCCCAAATGGGATGAAATTTTATACAGAGTCATATATTGACCCAAAGAACTAATCACCAAAATTTGGGATGGTTTGGAGGTCATTAGACCCTTTAGATAATTAATAAATGTATTAATAAATTTCTTCAAAACTCTAGGAAAATATTTTCTAAAAATTCACATTTTTTGATATGTTATAGGTATAGGTAAGAGCGACATCCAGCCAAAAGTTCAGGTGATTTGGATGGCTTGATTGTTGGGGGCACTCAAAACAATCTCTGATCTAGCCTAGGTATAGACCTCACCCAAATGTGTGTTGTGGTCTGACCTGAACTCCAAATTAGTTCAAACCAATTTTAAAATAAACTAGACTCAAAGGGCTACAACGTCCATGTAGACCACTTTTTCATAAAAGGAATCTAACTATTTTTAGTTTAATTCCTAATGTAACTGATATCATATGACAAAAATGCATAAATCTACATTTAATATAAATAGATCTGCACAGATCTTGAAGCTAATCCAACGACTGCTGGGTTTCTTCTTCCTCCAGCCAACAACTGAGATCAACCCGACCTGGAGCACTTCCAAGTCCATTTTGTCGGCCACCTGGACACCTCCCTGGCCAACCACCGCCACAACCACCTCTGTTGTGGTGAGGGCTATCAGCCGGAGGTGGTTTGGCCGCCAGAGACGGCGGATTCTAGTGAACCCGACACTTTCATTTTCACGAAAAACCAGTGGAAAAATTCCATTGGATCGTTCTCAATTGAGCTTGATTCTCATCTCTAAGGATTCCTAAGATCTAACCCATGAAGAAGGAGCTGAGGAGACCTGATTTGCGGCCTGAAGACGTGCACTTTGCCTCCTTGCAATTTCGGTCGCTGGCTTGAGCTCCTCTGCAACCTCCACAGCAACCTTCACGAGATCGGAATGGGGGAAACGCCTGCTCTTATCCTGGTGAAGGTCCTTAAAGAGGATATTTCGGAGAGGAGGCTTGTAACTCCCCAAATGTCATTAACTCCATTAATGGCCATTATCCCACCCCTTCGGTTTCAACAAAATAAAGGGGGCTGAACCAATTTAATGGCTGGCCACCTCCAGAAAACTCCTCCTCTCACTCAGAGGAATAAAAGCCCCATTAAAGTAGGAGTTATGGAGCCTCCATGGCTATTCCATCCGTCAACTCCGCTCAGCCTTGCTCCAGACTTGCGTCAGGCTCAGCTTGACGATTGCGTCGGGCTCAGCTCGACGATTGCGTTGGGCTCAGCTCAACGATTGCGTCGGCCTCAGCTCGATGATTGCGTCGGGCTTAGCTCGATGATTGTGTCGGGCTCAACTCGATGATTGCGTCGGGCTCAGCTTGACGATTGCGTCGGGCTCAGCTCGACGATTGCGTCGGGATCAGCTCGATGATTGTGTCGGGCTTAGCTCGACGATTGCGTCGGGCTCAGCTCGACGATTACGTCGGGCTCAGCTGACGATTGCCTCGGGCTCAGCTCGACGATTGCCTCGGGCTCAGCTCGGCGATTGCCTCGCGCTCTGCTCGACGATTTCCTCGAGCTCTGTTCAATGATTTCCTCGAGCTCTGCTCGACGATTTCCATCCAGCCCAGGTTTTCATCCCACTAGGTCCTCTTGGCCTATACTTTTTAGGGTGTTACATTGGGTGTCATTAGGCCTTATAGTGCTTCCCAAGGTTTTGTCATGACCAAGTCATGACAAAATCATCCTAGGGGTCTAGTTGTCTGAGGGATGTTACAAACCCCAATACCTAAAAATAAAAATTTCGTCCTCGAAATTCAAGTTAGGCCTACGGGGTTTCAAGTATGAGAAATAAAATGTAACATCCTGAGAGGTTAACGGGGTTACCTGATGTGAAAAGTCCCGGGTACCTTTGTTGCATCAAGTCCTATGGCTCCCATGTGTGCTCCTCTTGTCCATGATTCCTCCACAAGACCTTAACCAGTGGAACATTCTTGCGCTGCAAGACCCGCATCCCAGTATCGTCTATCTGGATCGGCTCCAGGTGCACCGATCGATCAGAGGCTATAGGCCCATCTGTAGTCGTAATCTACTGCTCTGGCCGAAGTAGAGCTCTCCTGAGGGAGTAGACGTGGAAGACGTCGTACAACCTTGCTAGTTCTGGCGGCAACTCCAGTCTGTAAACCAAGGTGCCGATCCGCTCTAGGATCATGTAAGGCCCCATGTATCTCAGACTAAGCTTCTTCTGACCACATACCCGTGAGACTCCATGCATCAGTCATATCTTCAGAAACACCTGGTCTCCTACCTGAAACTCTACCTGATGATGCTGAGCATCATAATACTTGGCCTGTCTACTCTGGGCCTCCAACATCCTGTCTCAAATCAACCGTACCTGAGCATCTGTATCCTCGACGAACTCCGGGCCAAGTGTCTTCGCATCCTCATCCTGGATCAAAGATAAAGGAGTCCTGCATATCCGCCCGTACAAAGCCTCATAAGGGTCCATGCCGATGCTGGACTGGTGGTTGTTGTTGTACGATAATTCGATCAACGGGAGCTGCCTCTCCCATGGCTCTCCACGGTCCAGAATGCAAAGGAGCAACAAATCCTCTAGTGTATGATTGGTGCGCTCTATCTGCTCATCGGTCTGCTGGTGGAAGGCGGTACTGAATGTCAACCGGGTCCCCAAATAAGCCTGGACCAACCTCCACTCCTTTGACATAAATCGCCCATCACGATCGGACACTATCGTCCTCGGCACTCCATGGTATTGGACGAACTGCTCCACAACATTCCGCACCAAGTCACCCACTGAAGCGTCCTTCCCAATCGGTAGAAACCTGGACACCTTCGTTAAATGATCGATGATCACCCAAATCGAGTCATTCCCCCCATGTGACCGAGGAAGACCATGTATGAAATCTATGGCGATATCATCGAACTTCCACTCTAGCACCGGAAGTGGCTGCAACAACCCGGTCGGACTCTTACACTCTACCTTCACTAACTGACAAGCCTTGCAATGGGTCACAAAGTATGTGATGTCCCTCTTCATGCCCGGCTAATACATCACCCTCTTTAGGTCGGTCGTCATCTTGTTGATGCCTAGGTGCACTGAGTACCTACTGCAGTGAGCCTCGGTCATAATGTCCTCACGAATCCTGCCCCCAGCTGCTATGTATACCCGTCCTCTAAAGCACCACACGCCATCCTTCTCTGTATAATCCCCGACCGTGCCTGCCTCCAAAGCCTTTAATACTAGCTCCAACTTGCCATCCATCCTCTGCTCAGCCCTAATACGGTCCCGTATGTTGTCTGTAGTACTCATCGCGGCCAAATACTCCTCACGCAGCTCTAAGTCGTCCAGGACACCAAGGTAATCTGCATAACCTCCATCATCCGCACCAGATCAATAGTCATCAATTGAGGCTCGGCCCCTGTAGTGGCAGTCTTCCGGCTCAGCGTGCCTGCCACCACATTCGACTTCCCCTGGTGGTAGTGCATCGTATACTCATAATCAGATAGGAACTCCACCAATCGTCTCTAGCAGATGTTCAATTCCTTCTGTGTATCTACATATTTCAGATTCTTGTGATCCGAAAATATGTCGCAGCGTACCCCATAAAGGTAATGTCGCCAAATCTTCAGAGCAAACACCACTGCTCCCATTTCCAAGTCATGCATCGGGTAATTCTGCTCGTGCTTCTTCGGCTGGCGGGAGGCGTATGCTATCACATGCCCGTGTTGCATCAGTATAGCACCCATCCCTTGAAATGATGATGCATCTGTGTATACCTGAAATCCCTCCTTCCCAGACAGAAGGGCAAGGATAGGGGCCGACGTAAGCTGACCCTTCAACTCCTGGAAAGCTGCCTCACACTGCGGCGTCCAGACAAACGGAGTGTGCTTCTTCGTCAAAGAAGTAAGTGGGAGGGCTATCTATGAGACCCCTACACAAACTTACGATAGTACCCGACAAATCCCAAAAAACTCCGGACATCCGTAGTCGTCTTCAACTGGGGCTAGTCCCGCACAGCCTGAATCTTCGCGAGATCCACTGCCAATCTCGCACCACTAATAATGTGGCATAGGAAGGCCATCTCCGTCAGCCAGAACTGGAACTTGCTAAACTTAGCATATAACTGATACTCCCTGAGCTTCTCCAGAGTCAAGGCCAGATGTTGTGCATGTTCTTCCTTCATCCTCGAATAAATGAGGATGTCATCTATGAACACAATGACAAATCTGTCGAGGTACGGCTCAAACACTCGGTTCATCAAGCTCATGAAAGCCGTTGGCACATTCATGAGCCTGAAGGGCATCACGACAAACTCAAACAAGCCATATCTACTGCTGAACACCGTCTTCGGGATATCCTCTTCCTGAATCCGCAACTGATAATATCCTGATCTCAGATCCAGCTTCGAGAACCAGTGTGCTCCCTCTAGCTGGTCAAATAGCTCATCAATCCTCGGCAGTGGATAGTTATTTCGGACCGTCAACCAGTTCAGTGCACGATAGTCGATGCATAACCTAAGGGTCCCATCCTTCTTCTTCACAAACAAGACCAGAGCTCCCCAAGGAGAGGAACTCGGCCTAATAAATCCAGCCTCCACCAACTCCTGCAGCTGGCTCCTAAACTCCACCAACTCCTTTGGAGCCATCTAATAGGGAGCCCTAGACACCAACTGAATCTGGAAGTCTTTCTCCCGATGTGGTGGCAATCCTGGTAGCTTCTCTGGAAATACATCCGCAAAGTCCCGCACATTTCTATATCAACAACCGTCATCTTGACCTCGACCATCTCAAAGAACATATGATAAACCTCATCTCCCTGCAAGTGGGCCTTGACGTCCTGAGTAGTAGATAGCATCCTACGGGAGATATGATTAATACCTTCGAAGGTCGAGAAGGTGTCGTCATATCTCAGCACAACCTTCCTCACCAGGCAGTCTATCTGGGCATGGTTCCAGGTGATCCATGTCATGCCCAGAACCAGGTCGAAGTCTGGCATGACCGTTGTCGGGGCCTCGAGTGTCAGACCATCAATCGTCACCTTCAGGAGGCACTTAGCAGTAGCTAAGACCTCCGTCCCGTTGGGGAGACGCACCCTCCTGGAGACTCCTGAATAATGTCTGACTCCCTCCAGTCACTTTATGAACTCCTTAGAGACGAAATTGTGCGACTCCCCCGTATCCACCAAGGTGTGGGCAGGTTTGACACACACCATAACTATTCCAATTTATTTAGATATGGTTAGGTAACTGAACCCATGGTTTTATTTCCTAGTATGCTACTGTTGTTTGTTGTTTCAAATATTCCAAAAGTAAATAACAACACTGTATAACCCGTATTCGTCGAGGATGGGTCCTACCACAGCCAGGTCAGTAGAAGTTGAAAGTGCAACTAGATCTGATATACTCTAGAGGGGGGGTGAATAGAGTATATGGTGTTTTAGTACTTTTAAAAACTTTTACAACAATTGTTGTAATAAGTGTGAACAGGGAAGCAAATATAAATCTAATCACAGAACTAAACTATGCAAAAACTAAGCACAGACAAATCAAGGCCAGAAACAAAAAGTAAACAAGCAGAGCCAGAGGACACAAGGAAATATAGTGGTTCCCCAAACTTGGGTACATCCACTCTTCTACCACCATAGGTAGGAATCCACTGCAGGATGAGTTGATCAGGTGTCCTGGGCACCAATGAGCTTTTGATAAGGTGCTCAAAAACCAAAGCAGATTTTTTGATCAGGTGTCTTGCCACCAATGAGCTTTTGACAAGGTGCTCAAAAACCAGATTCAAACTTTTGAAGGGAGTTTGAGAAACCCTTTACAGAGTGGGGGTGAGAGAGTGATGGCAGTCTTCTCTTTCTCAAACAACTGAGAAGACTATGTGGATTGATGTCAAAGCTCCCCCTAAATCCTTGAAATCTTCAGGAAGAAAAGCTTTACTTGAGGGTGATATGCCTTCAAAGGTAGAACTCCAGCAATAGATGATTTCAGCAATGGCTGAAATGTTGAGTGTCTGGAGTCTTGAAATGATGTTGGCCTTGAACACTTTGAAAGATGAAGAGATCTGAAGATTTTTGAAAGCTTGATCGCTTGATGAGTGTTCTTCAGAATTCTTTTTGACAGAAGATTTTGAAAGAGTCTCTGTAATCTGTATTGTGTATATTCTCTCCTTGTTAATCTCTGTATATCATCTATATTGATTCAAAAACATTCTGTCTTTTATTCTCTGTTCCAGAATAGAATATCATTCTCTGTCAAAGATAGCCGTTGGTCTGCATTGATTGCATCCTTAATTGCAAAAACTCTTATAGAGGAAAGTCCACAGAATTATTCCTTGGAATATCCCTTGAAACTTGGTCCAGAAATAAATGAAAACGGCTAGCAAATCTCTGAATTAATTGCAGAATAACTCCTGTCTGATTTGAATTTGAATCCTGGAAGTTAACTGAAATCGTCGAACTGAGCTCTGCTATCGTCGAGCTGAGCTCAGCGAACTGGAAAACTCAAGCAGCAAAATAATCGTCGATCTGAGCTCAAATATCATCGAACTGAGCTCAGAGATAAAGATCCAATGCAGAGTCAAAATCGTCGAACTGAGCTCACCGATCGTCGAATGGAGTTCGACGATATTATGAAGTTGAGCTCAGCGATCGTCGAGTGGAGCTCGACGATCTGCCGAAGTTGAGCTCGACGATCGTCGATCTGAGTTCGACGAATCGTCGTGCTGAGCTCGACGATCAGACTTAGTCTCCAGACAGAAAAACTTGGTCTTCAGGGCAGCTTCCAATCCTAGACTTCTAACCCTTAGACTCAATTCTAATTGACCTATTAAGCTATACAGAAGGTCAAACAAAGGTTCCTAGAGACATAATGATCCTGACCCAAATTAGTAATAGGGTGTTCCAACAATCTCCCCCTATTTGGGTTAGGATTACTATTTACAGACTTTGGAAATTCAAATAACAACATATAATCAGAAAAGCATAAAAACAACAGCAGCTAGACATGCAGAAACATCACAGATATATATATATATATATATATATATATATATATATATATATATATATATATATATATATATATATATATATATATATGTATATGGCATCCAGATAGCAGTCAGAAAATCCAAAGATTATCACCTTACAAAATCACTTCTTCTCTTTGCCTTTAACCATCTTGATTTCTCTGTTTGGATTTTGGGCTTCCTTGTTGGATCTGGTGTCATCTGCTGCACCCAATTAAGTTTGCTTTGAAGTCCTGGGAACCACAGCAGCAGGATGCAATTCCATATATCTGTCTGCATCAAAGAATTTGCTGGAAGCATATTTCTCTAGTTCCTTCTGTCTCTGCTCTGACATTATAGAAATATTGGAAGTGTCTAGCCCTTGTTCTTTGGCTTTCTTTATCAGGTCTAATGCAGCCAACTCCTTCATCCTAGCAGTCCAAGCAACTGGATTCTTCTCAGGGTCCTCAAATGGTACAGGTGGCTCATACCTGTTGGAAGAATTGTCTTGAGGAGGCCTAGCAGACACTGTCTCTCTTAGCTTGTAGGGGAATGGACCAGAAGTAGTATCAGATGAAACATGTCCTCCCCTGGAGTATGGGTGCTGCCTGGAGTACCCTTTAGAATAAACCTGAATATCTCTTTGACTACCCCTGTATCCTCCTCTCCTAGAATAAGAACCCCTAGATTGGCTTTCCCTTTGATAGGATCTGGCATGGGGTTGATAGGGAGCCTGGCTTCTAGCTGGGGCTTGACTTGCAGAGCTGCCACCTGCACCTGCATCAGGAGGAGGTGGTGGAGGAGGATGAGGGTGCTGGAACTGGGAGGAGCCCTTCTCATACTTTCTCTTCTTCTTCATTGCTTTCAACTGGTTTTTGGAATACTGCATCCAATGTTCAGTAATTTGGCAGTTATGCAGAATATAATAAGGTATATCATTATTATCCTTGACTTTTGCAGGAGGCACCCTTTTCATTGCCTTGCTCCTAGCTTTCCTTTTCCTTGCAATAGTAGCAGCTGAATCATCAGAGTCTGTTTTGAATTCATCAGACTCAGAACTCTGGTCATCATATATAGCATCTATTTTCTTCATCAATTCTTTCTTCAACTGAACAGCAGCAGATGAGGCAGAGGCAGAAGTAGCAGCAGCAGGGACAACAGCAGATGGGGCAGCAGATGGAGCAACAGATGGAGCAACAGAAGGAGCAATAGAAGCTGGAGTAGTGACAGTAGCAGTAATTGTAACAGTCTCACTATCAGCAGAAATTTCAGCAACATCAAAAACTGCAGCAGGCTCAAAAATAGTGGCCTCTGACATCAGAAAATCCTTGGATGTTGGCTCATCAGGAACAATTGGGATTTCAGCAGTAGTGAGAACATTTTCAGCAGCAGCAAAAACAGTTTCAGAAGCAGATTCAGTCTTTTCTTCAACAGCAGCAGCAGCAATCACTGAGTGTGCAAAAGACGAAATAATGCTGGGGTCACAGCCAGAGAAAGGCACCAGTGCCTTAGATAGGTCTTCTGAGGGCTGGACAGCATTAACTCCTGGGAGATAGCTGAAGAAGGCAGGGTCAAAGGCAGAAAGCAAAGACTGTAGGTCTATTGCCAGAACTGGAGTAGGAGGCACAACAGCAAGAGCAGAAGCAGCAGAAACAGAAATCTCAGCAGTAGCAGCAGTATCATCAATAGCAGGAGTAGAGACAGCAGCAGCAACAGCATGAAGGCTTGCTTCATATGGCATCTCCCCCTGCCTAGATGCAGATACATCTGTATCAAGGCACACTGCTGGAGGTGCTGCCTGAGGAAGGAGGGAGGAAAGCCTAGCAGAGAGAGCTGCCACTGACAGTTGTAGAGGAGCCAAAGAGGTCTCTAAGAGCAGAGAGAGCCTGGGGGCAATGGAGGACAAGGGGATGGATGGCTGAGGTGTGGGGATGGTGGATATGGAGGACAAGGGGATGGATGTGGATGGGGTGAAAGTTGGTTGGTCAATGATATGGTGGAGGAGATCTTGGAATGAGGTTGAGGAGGAGGGTAATTCTGGAGGAGATGAGGGGGAATCATCCATGTAGGAGTCATCCAGAAGGGTGAAGGATGGTATGGATGGGGAAGAAGTGACATCTGGTGGTGGATATGAGAATAATGGGTGGAATTTGTCTACTGGAGGTGATGAAATGGTTGCTGGAGATGGAATTGATGTTGGAGAGGGGCTAGAGATGGTAATGGGGGATGAAGCAGGAATGGTGGATGGAAGAGGTAGGGTTGGAATTGGAGGAGGAGAAGAGGCAGCAACAGCAGCAGCCAGGTCTTCTACAGGAGCAAAGACCTGTGGGAGAGTGACTCTGTGAGTCCTGGTGCCTGAAGGAGCACTAGAGGAGGGCCTGCTTGGCTTGCTTATCTGCCTGTCCCACTTGCCAAAGAGGGCACAGGTAAGTCTCTTGGAGGCATTGATGTGCACTCCAGAGGAGACCAGCAAGGTAGGGCACCTTGTTTGCAGGAAGACTCCAATAATCCTTCCAAAATTAACAAAGCTTTTGTTTATTTTCTTCTTTATTAGGTCAAAGAAGACCTCTCCCCAGTTCAAACTTTTCTTATCTACCAGAGCTCCCATGAGGCAGAGCTGATGTCTGGAGATAGTGTCATGTGCAGAGTGCTTTGCCAACAGCACTTTTCCTACAACATCTGCTAGGAACCTGTACTCAACAGACAAGTTCCTTTTGAATAACTTGCTAGGGTTTCCCTCAGGATGACCCATCCTGGCAAGTATGTCAGAAAACTCCTCTCCAGATAATTCAGCAGTATCATCTCCATTTCTCAGTCCAAAAACCTCTGTTAGAATGGTGGGGGTCAGAGGTACCTGAGTTCCAGCAATGGACCCAACTATTGTGTTGTTGTCTTGGTGGTGAGCAGTGTAAACCCATTCCTTGATTTCATCTGAGGCCAGCTTTATCCTGGTGGTCATGAGGGCAGACAAGTTCTGATCCTTGAATAAGCTCAGAATATCTTGGAAAACTTGGTCAGTAGTGCTGAATGATTCCATATCAATGTCGAAGCCTGCATCGAACTTCATGGCGGCTAGAACTGCAACTGATACAGCCATTGTACCTGCAAAGATTCAACAAACAAAACGACCAAGCGTAGAATTATTTGGAGGGAAGAAAGATTCTTGCAGAGAAATTGAAAGCGCAAGAGAGAACGACGGCGAAAAATGAGTTTTATATTAGGGTTCGACGCAGAATTGTAAAGATCGTTGAACTCAGTTCGACGATCGAGGCTTCTAAAGGAATCTGAAGAGACTCCAACATCGTCGATCTCCGTTCGACGATCTTGGAAGGCGTCGAGCTCCGTTCGACGATCGTTCAGTGAACATAATCGTCGAGCGCCGTTCGACGATCGTTGACCGGAAGAGATAGTTCATACTATCTGAGAGGCGCTGAACTCAGTTCGACGATTCTGGAAATCGTCGATCTCCGTTCGACGATCTGTGTGGAAATCGTCGAGCGCAGTTCAGAGATCAGAAAAATCAGAATTTTTGCCTAGTCTTGGTCAATTTTTAGCTTTCAAAATCTTGGAAATTATTTAAGACTTCCTCCATCTAACATTCCTAACTGATTTAG
Source organism: Platanthera guangdongensis (assembly GCA_039583875.1). NCBI lineage: Eukaryota > Viridiplantae > Streptophyta > Magnoliopsida > Asparagales > Orchidaceae > Platanthera > Platanthera guangdongensis. The sequence continues at coordinate 4,115,857 of CM077165.1, forward strand.
GAAGAAGGTGTGTTTCTTTTCATCCAAAGGCTTGGTGAAAATATCTCCCCTTTGTAAATCAGTTGGGATATATTGCAATTCAATTTTATTCTTTTCAACATTGTCCCTTAAGAAATGATGCCTAATCTCTATGTGTTTTGTCCTACTATGGAGGACTGGATTTTGAGCTATGGAAATAGCACTTGTATTGTCACAAAAGATTTTTGACTTCTCTAAGTTGTAACCATAGTCTAGGAGTTGGTTTTGAATCCACAATATTTGTGAACAACAACTGCCTGCAGCCATATATTCAGCTTCAGCAGTTGAGGTTGACACAGATGTTTGTTTCTTACAAAACCAAGAGACAAGTCTGTCACCAAGGAACTGACAAGTTCCACTGGTGCTTTTCCTGTCAATTCTGCATCCAGCATAATCAGCATCAGAGAATCCAGTTAAATCAAATGCTGAATCTTTTGGATACCAGAGACCTAGATTTGGACAACTTTTAACATACCTGAGAATCCTCTTTACTAATGTTAGGTGTGACTCTCTAGGGCTTACTTGGAACCTAGCACATATGCATGTAGCAAACATTATATCTGGTCTACTAGCTGTAAGATACAGTAAAGAGCCAATCATTGCTCTATATGTTGTCTGATCAACAGGTTTCCCATGTTCATCAGCATCCAGTACAGCATTGGTAGGCATGGGTGTTTTCATACAAGATGCCTCAGACATACCAAATTTCTTAACCAGTTCATTAGCATATTTGGTTTGAGAAATAAAGATGCCTTCAGCATGTTGCTTGACTTGCAATCCTAGAAAGAAGGATAGCTCACCCATGCTACTCATCTCAAATTTAGAATGCATCAGGTTAGAAAACCTTCTGCACAATTTTGAGTCAGTAGAACCAAAAATGATATCGTCTACATAAATTTGTACTAGTAGGGTATGGGACTTATGGGTTCTAATAAAAAGAGTTTGGTCTACTCTACCCCTTATAAAACTATTTTCCAAGAGAAAGCATGCTAAGGTCTCATACCATGCTCTAGGAGCTTGCTTGAGACCATATAATGCTTTATTTAGTCTAAAAACATAATCAGGGTAAGTTGGAGAGATAAAACCTGGAGGTTGTCTGACATAGACTTCCTCTTTGATGTCTCCATTCAAGAAAGCACTTTTGACATCCATCTGATAGACTTTGAAACCTTTGTGAGCTGCATAAGCTAAAAATATCCTGATGGCTTCTAATCTTGCAACAGGTGCAAAAGTCTGGTCGTAGTCAATTCCTTCTTCTTGAGAATATCCCTGGGCAACTAGCCTTGCCTTGTTCCTTATTATTACTCCTTGATCATCCAGTTTATTTCTGAATACCCATTTTGTTCCAACAATGGAATGATCCTTTGGCTTTGGCACTAGTTCCCATACTTTGTTCCTCTCAAATTGATGCAACTCCTCTTGCATTGCAATGATCCAGTGTGGATCTTGCTCTGCATCTTGAATGGACTGAGGTTCAATTTGAGAAAGAAAGCAGGTGTGCAACAGGTTTTGGTTGACCTGATTTCTGGTTCGCACACCAGCTGAGAGTTCTCCAATTATTTGGGTAATTGGATGGTCTCTTGATGTTACTAGAATCAACAGGGGGTGTTGATTGTTCACCAACCTGTGTTGTTGTTTCCTCTTGTGGTACAACAACTGGCTCTTCAAGTGGTGGTTCAATATGTTGAGCATTGTTTTCATCTTCACTGCTTTCATCCTCTTGAGCAACCTGTAGCTTGTTCATATCTTCAACTAGAGAGTGTTCCTGCAAAGGTTCTATGGTAGAAGAAATCTTCTCCTTGAAAGACATGTTAGTTTCATCAAAAGAAATGTGAACAGATTCCTCAATTTTCAAAGATGATTTATTATAGACCCTATAGGCCTTGCTGATCATGGAGTATCCCAGAAACACTCCTTCATCAGCTTTGGCTTGAAATTTTGCTAAGTATTTCTTGTCATTATTGTGAATATAGCAAATGCAACCAAAAATTCTGAAATAGTCAACTTTAGGTTTCTTCCCTTTGAGTAATTCATAGGGAGTCTTTCCCTTCAGTTTATGTATCAGACTTCTGTTCAGCACATAGTTGGAGGTGTTCACTGCCTCTGCCCAAAAGGATAGAGGTAGATGAGCATCTGACAACAATGTAGTGGCAGATTCAATAAGGGTTCTATTTTTCCTTTCAGCTACCCCATTTTGTTGAGGAGTTCTAGGAGCTGAGAAAGTATGCCTGATCCCTTCACTCTGACAGAACTCTTGCATAAGAAGAGAATCAAACTCTGTCCCATGATCACTTCTGATCAGGGCAATGTGAGTATTGAACTCAATCTGTATACATTTGAGAAACTCTGTCAGACACTTAAAGTTATCAGACTTCTTCCTTAGAAAGAACACCCAAGTGAATCTAGAGAAGTCATCTACAACTACTAAAGTGTAGGATTTCCCTCCTAGGCTTTGTACTGTGATGGGTCCAAATAGATCCATGTGTAACAGATACAATATCCTAGGTGAATCACTCTTATTAAGTGACTTAAAACTGTTTTTAGTTTGCTTGCCTAATTGACAAGCCTTGCAGAGTCCTTCCTTCTTGTAGGGGCCAGAAGGTAGTCCTCTAACAAGGTTGTCCTTGGATAGCCTAGCAATAGTTCTAAGGTTTAGGTGTCCTAATCTCTTATGCCATAACACATTTGGTCTACAGACTGAGTTAAACAGGCAAATATCTATATCAGTTGAAAGAAAATCTACTAAGTAGATGTTACCTTTCCTTATACCTGTCAACACAGTTGTGTTGTCCTCTGACTTGATTTTGCATAAGGTTTTGCTGAAGGTCACCTGGTAGCCTTCATCACATAGCTGACTGATGCTGATCAGGTTGTGCTTCAGTCCTTCCACATATGCTACCTTCTTGAAGGTTACTGATCCAATCTGTACTGCACCATATCCCTTAGTTTGTCCAAAGTTGGAATCACCAAAGATAACTTTGGGTCCAAGCTTGGCTCTGAAGGATGTGAGGTTGTCCTTATTCCCTGTCATGTGCTTAGAGCACCCACTATCCAAATACCATTGCTGGTTAGATGTTGGATAGGTCTTCATCTGCACATGAAACAATTCACTTGTTTTTGACCCAGTTTACCTTGGGCCTAGGTTGATAACCTCTAAATTCAGAAATAAAAGACATCCCTGGCTTACTCTTATATCCTTCAGGATGATATCTCCTTGGAGGTAAAATCCATTCAGTATAAGGGTTGAAGGTTTGGGATGAAGAACCCTTAGGATTCAATTTTGATTTGCCTTTGAAAAAGTTTCCAGAGTTCTGACCTCTGTTCGACGATCTTGGAGCTGAGTTCGACGATCTTGGGTCAGATCGTCGAGCTCCGTTCGACGGTCGACTATGGCTGAGGTCAGGTATATGAGATCGTCGACCTGCGTTCGACGACTTTGGCTGAGATCGTCGATCTGCGTTCGACGATTTGTCCTGAGATTGTCGAGCTGCGTTCGGCGATCATCGATCTTCATTCGGCGATCGTCGATCTCCGTTCGACGATTTTTGCTGGGACTTAGTTTTCTGAGGCAGATCAGAATTTTTCCTAGCAACCTCTACAACTCCCTTTCCCTTGCTAGAAATAAACTTGATGGGAGTTGTTAGGACTATAGGTTGGCTGGATGAAGCACCCAAGCCCAGTGTACTGTTGAATCTAGAGTTCACTGTGCTTGTGATGTCCATCAGCTTGATGCTTCTCCCATTAAGGGATTCTTCAAGCTTCTTGGCCTCAGAGAGCTCACTTTTCAGTGTAGCTATCTGTTCCCTACAGTTCTCCAACTCCTGAGAGAGTTTGAGGTTTTCTGACTTTAAACCATTGTGTTCAGATAATTGATTTCTGAGAGAGATAATCTCTTTCTCAGACTTTAGCAGGTCTAAACACAGTGTTTTAAATTCAGATTTAAAATCTTATGAAGTAAAATCAAAAGAACTAATTACCTGATCTTCTTCAGGTTGAGTTTCTGAGTCTGACTCTAACTCTTCATCCTCTGAATTGTGCTGTGAGGCATTAATTGCCATCATGCAGAATTCCTTTTCTTCTGCATCATCCTCATCATCACTGGAGCTGGATGAGGCTTCTGATTCCTCTTCTGTCTCACTCCAGGATTCAGCAACAAACCCTTTCCTTGTATGTTTATTTTTGCTGGAAGAAGGTTTGCTATTGCCATTCCTTTTGGGGTCCTTCTCCTTTCTTCTTTCTTTTCTGTCCCTTCTGTCCTTGTTCTTGTTCTCTGGACAGTCAGGAACTATGTGCCCTGGTTTCCTGCAACCAAAGCAGATAATGTCTTTGTTATTGCCAATGGACTTGTCATACCTTGGCTTATCCTGCTCCTTGTATGATCTTCTTCTGAAGTCCTTTCTGGCCATCTTGTAGAATCTTTTGGCCAACAAGCTGAGAAGTTCATCATTGCCTGTAGCTTTTTCTTCAGGCAGATCCTCAGTTGCCTTGAAGGCTATGGTTTTCTCTTTCCTTGTGGCTGGTGAAGCAGCCTTCTGTTCTTCCTCTCTATTCTTGATGAGTAGCTCATAAGATTTGAGCTTACCCAACAAGGCTTCAGTGGTGATCTCATTTAGACTTCTGGCATCCTTAATTGGCCAGATTCTTGAATCCCAAGTGCTGGGGAAGCACATTAGGATCTTGTCATTAAGTTCTGTCAGAGAAATCTCTTTGTCCAATGTCCTTAGCTCACTGACAATTAGACTCAATCTGTTGTACATGTCTCCCACTGACTCAGTCTCTCCCTTCTTGAAGTTCTCATATTGGGAGATGAGATGGGATCTTCTGTCCTTTCTCTCATCAGCTGAGCCTGAGACAATTTCTGAGAGCTTGTCCCAAATCCCTTGGCTGAGTTGCATTCAGCTACCTTTTGGAATATGTCATCTGACATTGTCTGGGCTAGGATGTTCATAGCCTTGGCATCAACTACTTTCCATTTTTTGATGTCAGCATCTGTTCCTGATGGAGGTGAAACAGCATTTGTGCTTGTGCTCTCTGGGGGTCTTGGACACACTGTCAAAACAGAATTGAAAATATCTTCGTCAATAGAATTCATGTAAAGTCTAATGCTTGCTTTCCAAAGTGCAAACTTGGAAAGATTGCACACTGGAGGTCTGGTGCTAGCATAATCTTTGTTTTGGGCCATGATTTATGCACACAAAATCTAATAATACAATACAAAAGAAAACAGATCTAGTTTGGGAACTTTGGGTTCAGGTGTTAGCCTGTACAACCAATCAGATATGGTATGTTTAACCAACCTCGCTCTGATACCAATTGAAAGTGCAACTAGATCTGATATACTCTAGAGGGAGGGGGGGTGAATAGAGTATATGGTGTTTTAGTACTTTTAAAAACTTTTACAACAATTGTTGTAATAAGTGTGAACAGGGAAGCAAATATAAATCTAATCACAGAACTAAACTATGCAAAAACTAAGCACAGACAAATCAAGGCCAGAAACAAAAAGTAAACAAGCAGAGCCAGAGGACACAAGGAAATATAGTGGTTCCCCAAACTTGGGTACATCCACTCTTCTACCACCCTAGGTAGGAATCCACTGCAGGATGAGTTGATCAGGTGTCCTGGGCACCAATGAGCTTTTGATAAGGTGCTCAAAAACCAAAGCAGATTTTTTGATCAGGTGTCTTGCCACCAATGAGCTTTTGACAAGGTGCTCAAAAACCAGATTCAAACTTTTGAAGGGAGTTTGAGAAACCCTTTACAGAGTGGGGGTGAGAGAGTGATGGCAGTCTTCTCTTTCTCAAACAACTGAGAAGACTATGTGGATTGATGTCAAAGCTCCCCCTGAATCCTTGAAATCTTCAGGAAGAAAAGCTTTGCTTGAGGGTGATAGACCTTCAAAGGTAGAACTCCAGCAATAGATGATTTCAGCAATGGCTGAAATGTTGAGTGTCTGGAGTCTTGAAATGATGTTGGCCTTGAACACTTTGAAAGATGAAGAGATCTGAAGATTTTTGAAAGCTTGATCTCTTGATGAGTGTTCTTCAGAATTCTTTTTGACAGAAGATTTTGAAAGAGTCTCTGTAATCTGTATTGTGTATATTCTCTCCTTGTTAATCTCTGTATATCATCTATATTGATTCAAAAACATTCTGTCTTTTATTCTCTGTTCCAGAATAGAATATCATTCTCTGTCAAAGATAGCCGTTGGTCTGCATTGATTGCATCCTTAATTGCAAAAACTCTTCTAGAGGAAAGTCCACAGAATTATTCCTTGGAAGATCCCTTGAAACTTGGTCCAGAAATAAATGAAAACGGCTAGCAAATCTCTGAATTAATTGCAGAATAACTCCTGTCTGATTTGAATTTGAATCCTGGAAGTTAACTGAAATCGTCGAACTGAGCTCTGCTATCGTCGAGCTGAGCTCAGCGAACTGGAAAACTCAAGCAGCAAAATAATCGTCGATCTGAGCTCAAAGATCGTCGAACTGAGCTCAGAGATAAAGATCCAATGCAGAGTCAAAATCATCGAACTGAGCTCACCGATCGTCGAATGGAGTTCGACGATATTATGAAGTTGAGCTCAGCGATCGTCGAGTGGAGCTCGACGATCTGCCGAAGTTGAGCTCGACGATCGTCGATCTGAGTTCGACGAATCGTCGTGCTGAGCTCGACGATCAGACTTAGTCTCCAGACAGAAAAACTTGGTCTTCAGGGCAGCTTCCAATCCTAGACTTCTAACCCTTAGACTCAATTCTAATTGACCTATTAAGCTATACAGAAGGTCAAACAAAGGTTCCTAGAGACATAATGATCCTGACCCAAATTAGTAATAGGGTGTTCCAACAGAAGTCAAGGTCAACAAGTCAAGACAGAAGTCAAAGTCAGCATGCAAGACCGTGGAAGGCTTGGGCGAGTATGACGAGCTCCCCTCGCAAAGTCGTCGGGTAGGCGACTAGGCGAGATACTCGCCCAGCCCGTGCGAGTTCCCCTGGAAGTCTCCCAGTCGCAGGGGGTGGGGTATAAATATGACCCCCCCCCCCCTCCTTGGATTTACCTATAAATAGGACCCCAGGGGTACAAGGTGAGCTACGCAAAATCCACGACAGGATACTCGCGAGCTCTCCTTTCAAGATACTAGCTGAGCCTTTGGATTCCTTTTCCTTAGAGGTCAGGTTGCGGCCTTGCGACTTAGTCATCAGCTAGTCTCCCTCGTACCTAGTTCGACCACTTTTGGTTGAGAAGGGGCTGCTCCTTTCGAGCATCCGGGTACGTGGTAGGACCTTCCTGCCGTAACATCTGGGGTCCTGTTTGCCTTCGCTCTTCATCCTAGTCATTCTAGTCGTCTGATCTTACCTTTGAGCCGGTAACCTTATGTGGCATTGGTCTGAATTCTGAGGTTGGGAATTTTCCTGGCTTCAACACTTGGTGCGGTGAGCGTGGATCGCAGCCAAGGAGGAAAGTTTGGTGGTTTAGTAAGATGACCAATGGTGGCAAGCATGGAGAGTTGGTCGGCAACTCAGCAGAAGTTGGAGATGTCACGCAAGGTGGCGAGTTCGTGAGAGTTTCTGCGTTCGAGGAATTCACGAAGAGGATTGAGAAGACCATCCTTGCCGGGTTTTCTTATCGCCCCGATGTCACGACAACATCTCCTCGTCGCGTGACACCGTTGGATGAGGAAGCGCCGCCGAGGCGAGATGGGAAGGAGACTGTTTGGGCAAGAAAAGAGCGACCGATGCAGTCGCGGCACCATCCGACGGGCATCCAAGGTGTCCGTTTTCGGGATCCGATGTCGCCGGCGATATACTGTGATACTCGACAGTGGAGCGAGTATGATGTTTCCAGCGAGGATGAAACTCGCCACAACCTGGGAGGGAGGAGCCCATTCTGTGACGAGATCCATCTGCATCATGTCTGACGCATTCTAGTGTCGGTTCTTCTCCATCACCCTCAACGGCAATGCAAGAGATTGGTTTCACCAACTGCAAGCAGGTTCTGTCTACTGTTTCTTCGATCTGCGTCGGGGCCTCATGGCGAGGTTCGCGACATCCAAGAAGAGGTAGAAGGAGGCAACAACTCTCTTCAAGATTACCCATGGGCAACATGAGAGTTTAGGCCATTACATTGAACATTTTTAGGAAAAGATCTTGGAGGTGGAGGAGGTGGACAACTTCACTTTGATGGTGGCCCTGAAGTTCGGGTTGAAGCAGGGTCTGTTCAGCATGGAGATGGGATCCAATCCTCCGAGGTATTTTAAGGAGATGATAGAGATGGAAAATACCTTCATTCGACGAGAGGAGAAGAACAAAGATTTCTTGGCAAGGCTGGACGAAGTTGATCCGATGGAAAGGGGGAGAACAGGACCTTCAGGGGCAAAGGCTAGGAGGACGCCTGTGAGGCAGGTCGAGAGAAGGAAGGAAGAGCCGAGGAGAAGGGAGGAAAGGAGTACGAGATAAGAACCCAGGAGGGTCGAGGAAAGGAGGCAGGAGAGGCCTCGAAGGCAAGAGGAGAGGAGGCCAGTGGAGGCCCAGGAAAGAAGTGGGGGAGATAGGCGATTCCAATATCCCGAGAATCGCCCCCAATGGAGACAACCGGTGAGACAACATTTCCGAGAGGAGAGGAGGAACAACAACCGGGAGGAGGGAGGCCGAGGAGGAAGAAGAAGGGAGGCAATGACCATTGCCCGTCAAGACAACAAGCATCGCCAGAGGGAGAAACGAACGATGCATCAGGAGGCGGAGATTCCCCTCTACTGCGACATCCATCGAGTAGAGGGGCATGGGACATTGGCTTGCCCGGAGTTCTAGGAAGCGAGGAGGAGATTGGAGGCAGGAGTAGCAAAGAGGGAGCAGCAGAGGCAGGAGGCCCCCGGGGGGGCAAGTGGCATTCCAGGCTCTGGTGAGGAGGAGGAATGAAGATCGTGTCGACCTGGGAGGTTGTGGAGAGGTGATACATGGCCCAGAAGGTGGGCATATAGGGGTAATCAATGGAGGAGCTGGGCTTGGAGCTTCCCGCAAGGGGGGCCTACATGAGATCTATAGGATGAATGTCGCCTCGATGTCGCAGAACCCGCCGCCATTAGAAGATATCACCTTCTCAGAGGAGGACATAATGGGGAATGATAACCCCTTCCACAACGCCCTAGTGATTCAAGCTGCCATCGAAGACTTCAACGTCGACCGAATCCTCGCGAATAACAGTAGCTTGGTGAATTTCATATCAAGAGAACTTTCGTCGGGCTTCAAGTGGAAGTGTCTTGGGTCCAGGCTGCAGATGGACCCCTCTTTGGCTTCTCAGGAGAGAAGAAAGAGGTGGAAGGGGCAGTGGAGTTTCTGGTTACTCTCTGAGGGACTTCGATCTGATGTCGCTTCATCATCATCGATGCGCCGAGCGAATACAACGCCATCTTCGGGCGACCCCTCATCAACTATTTCAAGGTCGTTCTGTCATCATATCATCAATGTTTGAAGTACTACCGGGGAGATGTCCAGATCAGGATCAGGGGAAATCCTAGGGCCTCTAGTGAGTGCTACTAGAATGTCGTCAGTACCATCAGCTGGCTGGGGGATGCGGAGAAGTTGGAGGAGCTGCTAAAGAAGGAGAAGGGGTTGTCTGCTGCTGAGGAGGTGGAAGAGGTGGAAGTGATCTCTCGAGGAGGAGAGCCTGGTCTGCTGAAGGTTGGAGGATCCCTACTGCTGGAGGGGAAGATAGAGATAGTTGTTTGCCTGCAGGACAACGTCGACATTTTCGCTTGGAGCGCCGCCGAGATGCTAAGGGTTGACGACTATGTTCCCTGCCATTGCCTCAACCTAGATCCCGCGGTGGCTCCCGTCCGTCAAAAGTATAGGAAGGGTGCTGCCATGCTAGCTGGACCAATCCGGGAGGAAGTGGAGAAGCAGCTGATGGTGAGTTTTGTTTCGGAGATCCAGTATCCAGGCTGGGTCTCCAATGTTGTAATGGTGAAGAACCCTGGAGGGGGCTGGCGTCTATGTATTGATTTTTCTATGCTGAATAAAGCTTTCCCGAAGGACTGCTACCCCTTGGCTCAAATCGACGTGCTGGTTGATTCTGTCGTCGGATTTCCTATGATGAGTTTTCTTGATGCTTTTTCAGGATATCACTAGATCCGGATGCATCCCCCCCGACTACCATGATGTCTCTTTCATAGCCTGCGATGACTGCTATAACTACAAAATGATGCCCTTCGGGCTCAAGAACGCAGGGGAGACTTACAAGAGAATGATGGATCAAATCTTCAAGGAGCAGAAAGGGCGGAACTTGGAAGTCTATGTGGACGATCTCCTTATCAAGAGCAAAATCATTGCGGAGAACATAATGGATCTGGTGGAGACCTTCGCTACCCTGAGAAAGTATAAGATGTGACTCAACCCTACCAAGTGCATCTTTGGTGCAAGAAGAGGGAAGTTCTTAGGTCACCTCCTCACTCCCAGGGGGTGGAACCAAATCCGGACAAAGTGAAGGCCATTCTGCAGATGACGCCCCCGAGAGATCCCAAAAAGGTTCAAAGGTTGATGGGAAGGCTGGCAGGCCTTAGTCATTTTATATCCAAGGCAGGAGAGAAGTGCTCTCCATTCTTCAAGTCTCTTCGGGGAAATCAGAAGTTCGAGTGGGCCGCGGACTGTGAGGAGGCTTTCAGAAAGCTCAAGCAACAGCTAACCCAAGCTCCTCTCCTCCAAGGCCCGCAGGGAAATGAAGACCTCTTGCTATACTTGGGAGTAGGAGCAGAGGCAGTTTGCTCGATGTTGGTCCGAGAGGAAGGCAAGAGGCAGCTCCCCGTCTACTATGAGTAGAGTGCTACGGTAGGCGAAAACGAGATATCCTATTCTGGAGAAGTTGGTGTTTACTCTGGTGGTTTCAGCTCAAAGACTCTATCCTTATTTTCAGGCTCATTCCATCAGGGTCGTCTCCGATCACCCTCTGTGTAGTATCTTGGATGGGGTGAAGCATTCAGGCAGGTTGGCAAAATGGGTGGTGGAGCTTAGCGAGTTCGACATTTCTAACTCTCTAAGGGTAGCAATCAAGGGGCAGGAGGTGGCAGATTTATTGGCCAACTTCTCAGCCGAGGTGGAAGGAGATGAGGGCTATTATATCCCAGTCTCTTGGAAGATGTTTGTGTACGAGGCTTCGGGCAGGTATTCCGTGGGAGCCGGAGTCATGTTAGTGAGCCCCTAGGGAACCAGGATCGAGCTGGCAGTCGAGATCCTCTTCCCTGTTACAAATGTTTAGGCGGAGTACGAAGCTATGGTGGCTAGCTTGCATCTCGCCAAGGAGTTATCCATTCGGGATATCAGGGCCCTCACCGACTCGATGGTAGTCGCATCCCAGATCAGAGGCGAGATTTTGAGGTAAATGACCCAGCCTTGTAGAAATATTTAGTCAAGGTGAAAGGCCTGATCGGGGGATTTCAATCCTTCTTCATCGAACATGTACCCCGAGAAGAGAATTCGGAGGTCGACCATCTCGGCAAGTATGGCCCTCGGGCCGAGGGACTGTGACCGAACTGTTCCGACCATCCATCAAAGAGGGGGAGATAATGGAGATCGAGCAGAGGATATCCTGGAGGGATTCGTTTCTTTCTTTCTTGGCAACAGGTCAGGTTCCTGCAAACGAGCGGGATCAGAGGAAGTTTCGCTACAAGGTTGCATATTACTTACTACATGAAGTAGATCTCTATCGTAAGACTATCTCGGGCCCTCTGGCCCGGTGTCTGTCAGAGGTTGAGGTCCCTCGTGTTCTGTAGGAGATTCATTCGGGAGAGTGTGGCAGTCACTCGGGGACTCGAACTCTGGAACAGAGAATTCTAAGGCATGGATACTTCTGGCCCACCATTCAAAAGGATGCAGAAGCCTTCTCCAAGAAATGTCCGCAATGTCAGCTCTTCACTCCTCTTCAACTACAACTAGCTCAACACCTTCGCTTGATCATTACTTCATGGCCCTTCGTTATCTAGGGAATGGATTTGATCGGCCCTTTACCTCAGGCCAGCGGACAAGGAAGTTCATCCTCGTCATGATCGATTACTTTTCCAAATGGATCGAGGCGAAAGCTCTGTCCAAGACCACTTCTCAGATTGTCAATAATTTCATCTGGGGAGAGATTGCATGCAGGTTCAGGATTCCTCTCGTCATCGTCACCGAAAATGGTCCACAGTTCGCCATCTTGGAGTTAGAGGACTTCTGCAAGTAGCTAGGGACGGATCTTCGATTCACCTCTATACATCATCCTCGCAGCAACGAACAAGTGGAGGCCGCCAACAAGTTAATCATCAACCTCCTAAAGAAGAAAGTCACCAACTTGAAGGGTAATTGGGCAGAGCAGCTCCCCTCAGTCCTTTGGGCTCTGAGAACAACTCTGAACTTAGCTATGGGGGAAACTCCCTTCAAGTTGTCCCACGGGACTGAGGCACTCATCCCAGTGGAGTTTGAGGTTCGGAGCCCGAGAGTCATAGCAGTTGGAGACGACAGCGAAGAATGACTCTTGGAGAATGAAGACGCTCAAAGGCTCTCGCTGGATTTTGTTGAAGAGCTTCGTGACTTAGCCGCTATTCGTCAGGAGGAGATCAAGCGGTGCATATCAAAGCACTTCGACAAAAACGTCCGCCTAAAACATCTCCTCGCAGGGGATCTGGTCATGAAAAAGGTGGACACAGTAGGAAGGGGTGTAATGGTTGGCAAGCTGCATCCTAATTGGGAAGGTATCTTCATCGTCCAAGAAGCCTTGGTCACCGAAGGTTATTATCTTCAGGATCAAGTCGGAGAGCAACTGGCAGGTACTTGGAGCGTGGATGACCTGAAGAGGTTCTATCCCTAGCATTAACATTGTATTTTCCTTGTAAATTCTGTTTTCATATATATATACTGACAGTGGCAGCCATATGGTTTCTTTTTATGCTTTTTCATCTCAAGAGTTTTGAGGCCTTAGTGTTCAGCTTCGTGCTCAATCCCAGAAACCGGCTGTCGACCTGTTCCTCCTAAATAGCCCAGTGCGGATGATGGGATGATACCTCCGGAAGCACTCTTATAAGACCGAGCCTCTACACTGACGGTCGAGATCAGATCCCCCTTGTATGCCGGCCTAGGTACCCCCGAGTGTATCTCTCCTCTGACTGGAGGAACTATCAGGAACAGGTTTGAACTACAATCTCTCGGATTAAAGGAAGGATCGACCTTGCCAAGCTCGCATTTGGGCAACAACCCTTCGATTATTTTCAAAGGCAGGATAACTGGCCAAAGTGCAGGGGCAGGCCCAAGGGAGGAGGTTAGTCGTGAGTGCGTCCTTAGTGACCCTCGGGGGAACATTATCCCTTGCTCAGACACTTGCACTTGTAGTCGAGTGGCAGAGCTAAAAATGATCTCTACGGTTGGGTTGGGAAACGAGCCTTCCATCTGTTTCTCCTAGATAGAACAGGGCGGACGATGGGACGATGCCTTGGGATGTAAGCATCCTTGTAAGACTGATCCCCTGCATTAGCGGCCGAGATCAACTCCCCCCTTGCATGTCAGCCTAGTAACCCCCTATTGTATCTCTCCTCCGACTGGAGGAACTATCAGGAACAGGGTTGGATGCTAACCTCCCAACTCGACGATGACATGATCATTGTTCTCTTTATAATTTCTTCATCCTCAAAGATATTGATGCATTTGATTCAATTAGCAATCTCTTAAGCAGCAGGGAAAACTCCAACAATGTTCAAAGTCCTCGAGTGGCAGTGTCATCGCAAGTCCAAGTCCCTACACGAGCTTCTCTCTTGCATATTGGCCAACGACCTCCTCGAGTGAGACAAAGTTCCTCGTTGGAGTGATGTCGTAGTCTGTGAAATCTGTATGAGCTTCTCTCCTGCAGACCGACTACTTGCCTTCCCGAGTCGACTTACAACACTCTAGTTCAGCAAGGCTCCTGAGAGCTGTCGACTCTAACAATGTTCAAAGTCCTCGAGTGGCAGTGTCATCGTAAGTCCAAGTCCCTGCACGAGCTCCTCTCTTGCCTATTGGCCAACGACCTCCTCGAGTGAGACAAAGTTTCTCATTGGAGTGATGCCCTAGTCCGTGAACTCTGTACGAGCTTCTCTCCTGCAGACCAATTACTTGCCTCCCCGAGTCGACTTACACCACTCTCGTTGAGCAAGGCTCCTGAGAGCTGTCGACTCCAACAATGTTCAAAGTCCTCGAGTGGTAGTGTCATCGTAAGTCCAAGTCCCTGCACGAGCTCCTCTCCGGCATATTGTCCAATGACCTCCTCGAGTGAGACAAAGTTCCTCGTTGGAGTGATGTCGTAGTCCGTGAACTCTGTATGAGCTTCTCTCCTGCAGACCGACTATTTGCCTCCCCGAGTCGACTTACACCACTCTAGTTGAGCAAGGCTCCTGAGAGCTGTCGACTCCATCAATGTTCAAAGTCCTCGAGTGGAAGTGTCATCGTAAGTCCAAGTCCCTGCACGAGCTCCTCTCCTGCATATTGACCAACAATCTCCTCGAGTGAGACAAAGTTCCTCGTTGGAGTGATGTTGTAGTTCGTGAACTCTGTACGAGCTTCTCTCCTGCAGACCGACTACTTGCCTCCCCGAGTCAACTTACACCACTCTAGTTGAGCAAGGATCCTGAAAGCTGTCGACTCAAACAATGTTCAAAGTCTTCGAGTGGAAGTGTCATCATAAGTCCAAGTCCCTGCATGAGCTCCTCTCCTTCATATTGGCCAACGACTTCTTTGAGTGAGACAAAGTTCCTCGTTGGAGTGATGTCGTAGTCCATGAACTCTATACGAACTTCTCTCCTGCAGACTGACTACTTGCCTCCCCGAGTCGACTTACACCGCTCTAGTTGAGCAAGGCTCCTAAGAGATGTCGAATCCAACAATGTTCAAAGTCCTCGAGTGGCAGTGTCATCGTGAGTCCATGTCCCTGCACGAGCTCCTCTCCTGCATATTGGCCAACAACCTCCTCGAGTGAGACTAAGTCCTCGTTGGAGTGATGTCGTAATCCGTGAACTTTGTACGAGCTCCTCTCCTATAAACCGAATACTTGCCTCCCTGATTCGACTGATTCCCACCCCCAGTTGAGCTTGGCTCCTGCTAGGTGTCGACTGATTCCCACCCCCAGTTGAGCTTGGATCCTGCTGGGTGTCGACTGATTCCCACCCCCAGTTGAGCTTGGCTCCTGCTGGGTGTCGACTGATTCCCACCCCCAGTTGAGCTTGGCTCCTGCTGGGTGTCGACTAATTCCTACCACCAGCCGAGCTCGACTCCTGATGGGTATCGACTTTGGTCTCTAAGCAATTCAGGTTCAGCTCCGGCGAGATAAATTATTATGCAGGTGTGAGTATGTCCTGACGAGTATGCGAGTATGCCTTAGCAAGCGTGCGAGTATGCTATGGCGAGTATACATGCGGACTCAGGTGAGCATTGGGATGCGAATTGTTGGAGCAACTATGGTCGTGCGAGTAATCACTGCACGACTATGACTGATGCCAACGCATGACTAGAAGCGACACAAGCACTCATCCTCCCTGAGCCCATGATCCTAGCGAGCATCATTAACCAACAAACATGCGAGCAAAGAATAACTAAGTGCGGTAACTTAAACTTGTATAGATATGTATGTCAAAATTTACAAGTTACAAAAATCTGTTAGTGTTACATGCGAGCATGGCAAATATCGGCGAGCAACTAGGACTCATCGTCACCAGTATCAGGCCGATATTCGTCGTCTCCAATATCGGCATCCTCATCTTCCTCGCCTCCCTCCTCGCTCTCCTCCCCACCGTTGCTACTGTCGTTGCCGCTGTTGCTGGAGCACGATGTCGAAGAATGGAGGCGATCGGGCGAGGTCGATTCCTCGGCGAGCAGTTCGGGGATGAGCTCGTCGACGGTGAGCTGCTTCTCCCCCTCGATAAGCTGGCCGTTAATCCTTAGCCGGGCGAGCATGATGTTACCCGACGCTCTCGCTATCTCGCGGTGGACTGACGACCTCTCTTTCCAAAGGATGCAGGATCTTTTTACATCCTCTGGTCGCGGCGCATCGGGGCGGGGAACGGAAGAGCTCGGGCGGCCCTCGAGGGCTGTCAGACGAGTCTCCATCTCGGCAGCGCGGACTTGGGCAGCCTCTAGCTCCGCCGGAGAGTTGGCGAGTTTCTCCTCAAACGTGGAAAGCTTTTTAGCGGCATCGATCTCGGCGGCCTGCGACAAAGAGTAGAGTCAGCAAAATAAATCCAAGCCCAATGCCATCAACGTCGCTCGCGGAAAGCGACTTACCTCATAGTCTCTCCAGTGGACCGACTGCATACCGAGATCGATGGCCTTCTTGGTAACGACCTTCAAGACCTCGGTGGTCTCCAGCAGCTTCCATGCCGAGTAATGCCCTAGCTCGACAGCCTGGGCGAACGAGTAGGCGGTTTGCTAAGCGAGTTCCCCCAAGCCGAGCTCCAGCATGGACTCGGCGTCAGCCCACCCGTATAGAGCATAGAGGACAGCAAAGGCCTTCCCCTTGTCCTCCCAGTCCGCCGACCAGGAGGGGAGGTTGGTGCTCAGCGTCACCAAATGGTCGTCTTCCGACCAAGTTACAAGCGGCCGGCCATAATCGTCCACCTCCCCTCGCCCAAGGTTGAAGTTTGGGTGGAATTGGGTGGGGGGGGGGTCAAGCATCCAGCGGCGACTCTTGATCGCCAGGCCGAGGCGACGATACCTGCGCCCTCTTAGTCACAGGGTCCGGCGACTTGACCTTCGCTTTCCATTTGGCGAGCTTCTTCTTCTCGCCAACGTCGGGCGGAGGGTTGGACTCTGGGAAGGAGGTGGTGACTTCCTTCGCCGGAGGAAGCGGCTTCTCTGGAAGCTCGCACGCCAATGCAAACGTTGAGCAAACATATCAGTACTGAGCTTTAAGAAAGTGAAGCGAGCATGCAAGCAGAAGTGATTCTCGCTCAAATCTTACCCTCGTTGGGCTGGATCTCAAGGAGCGTGTTGACATTGAGCCGCCAGAAGATGACATCGAACCGCCGACCTCGAAAAGACTCGAACAGTTGCTCGCGGACGCCTTCCATGATCGGAGGGTGGAAAGCAACATCAACAGGTTGATGCGGCATTCCCAAAATGCCCGCGAAGTGGCCATGGACGAAGACCAGCTGCTCGTTCCACCGGTGGACTTTATTCGTCGTCACCACTAAGGTGCAGACAAGGCTGCTGAAGTAGACGACCCACTCGGCGGTCGCGGCGAAGGCGAATTTCTTGCGGAAAATGGAGAGGTCGAAGGCGACCCTCTCTTCCTGCAGGTAGCAAAGAAACCCAATTATGATCGCCACTCCATTGGGGCTATTTTGCACGGGGATGATCCCGAAATATCATAGGATCTCGCGATATTCTAGCCAGAGCAGAAGTCGCAGGCCGACGTCGAAGTGGCGTAGCGATAACATCATCGCACCCTCGTTGTGGGTGTTAAGTCGCTCGCTGCGAGTAGGGAGCCTAGCCGAGTAACCATCGGGCAGAAGACGCTCCCTGAACGTCTCCAAGTCTCGCTCTGTGGTTATGGATTTAATGAAAGCTGCGTCGACAAAGTTAGAGGCGTGTGCTTGTCGGCGAGTACTAGCGTCATCCCCAACCATTTTTGCGAGTTAGCGAGTTAAAGAGGAAACAAGAGAGAAGAACGACCGAAACACGCGAGCAGAAAAAGATACTCGCGAGCTATGGTTGGAAAATCGCAACAGCGTACTCATGTCCTAGCTACCCCCTCTATTTATAGGCAAAGGCAAGGAGGGGGTATATATCCGTTCCAGCGAGTATCAACCTAAGATGTGGTTTAGGCGAGTAAGAAGATCCCGGCATTAGCCGTATCTCGCACGGCGCAACAGAGATTGTCGTGACGTTATCAGAACCTGCATGATAAACTCTGCATATCGTAGAATAACAACAAGTAAAGCAACAAAAGAGAAAAATTAAGGCGAGATGCAAACTCTCTTATTACAATATAATATCGTTTACTACAAATAGTCACACACGACGAGTTCAAATGAAGAAAAAGAAAAATCCTAAGTCCTAGGTGGTCGCTCCGGAGGATGAGGATGTCGCCCGACCTAGCCCATTTCTCGCGCTCGCCGATAATGCTCTATCGCCACCTCCATCGTGTCATCCCCGAGACACAGCTACTCCTCCATCCTCGTCAACCGCCCCATGGAGCCCATACTCGCCCGGATGTCGGTCAACTCATCAAGAACGAGCTGGAGGCGATGATTGTTTATCGTCAGCTAGCGATCATTCTCCTTCACCATATGGAAGCGGGCTTCCTAGCTCTCCAGGGTGGTCCGAAGCTCCTCTATCTTCTCCACCCGCACCTCCAGAGATGAGATCCGGCGATGTGGCTCGCAAATCGCCAGCTGGTCGAATTTGCTCTCCAACTCCAGGTAGGCGCGAGCAGCGGCATGACGATACTCGCTGCCCGACAACCCGATGACATCGATGACGACCGCCCCTGGAGTCGCTGGGCGATTTTTAAAAACAAAGAAGTCGCCAGATTAGAAATAAAATGCCTAAGTCATCAAACGAAGCACCAGTGACGGTGTTTACCGCGACGAGGAGATATTGATCGGAGAGGAGAAGGTCCGCGACCTGGAACATCTCGCCAGCCAGAAGATGGGCCACCAGCATGCTCAACCGCTTTACCCTGCCCGCGATCTCCATGACCAGTGTGCCAGAATCTCGGCGGGAAGTAGCTCGGTTGCGGCTTATCCGACTTTCGGGGCAAAGGTTGTGACGAACTCGTCGGCTGATGCGGAGTCTTCAGCGGAGGAGGCGGTGGAGGTCACGGCGTCGGAGCTTGTTGCTGAGCGATCAGAGACGGCGGCGGCAAGGAGGCACTCGCTGCCTAGAGAGAGGCAATGTCCAGAGGCGGCGGCAGCGGTAATAGGGAGCTCGCTGCTGGCGGCGCAGAATCCCGCACAGTAACGTGTGGTACCTTGCTTGCCGGAAGGTCCTTGCTCGCCGGAGCGACCTTCTTTGTCGGAAGCTCCTTCGGTGGTAGTTCCCTGCTCACCGGAGGATCCTCCTTCGCCTCGGGAAGCAAGGCTTCAGACACCTTCTTAGCGCTAAGATTAATCCGGACCGTGTGCGCAGTCCTGAGGGTTTTCTCTTCTGCGAGGGCAAGCAGTGGTGCGGAGTTCAGAGGGGTGACATTCAGAGCCGCGTCGGCGACATCCGGTGGAGAGTCTGCGAGTAAAGAAAACGTGTCAGCGAGAAGTTAATGGCGACCAGCCGACTTAGAAGAATGCCTCGGCAAAATGGCGACCTGGCACAGAGACGACTTCGATCTGTTGTGGTGCCAGTGTATTAGCAACTTCCGGAATCCCATGCGAGCTGAGGAGGCTCGAGTCATGGGCGGCCACGTTGGGGATGTAGTCTAGCCCAAGGTTGCTGAGAAGCTTCAAGGTGCTAGCAGAACACACGAGATTGCTTATCGAAACCGCGACTTGAGCAGGTGGAGGGGGTGGGTCGACCATGTCGGAAGCGGGTGTCTTCTTGGACTTCTTGGTCTTCTTCTTTTTATGGGGGGGGGTAAGTCGGCGGGGACGTCTTCTTCCCGCGGCTTCTTGGACTTGGCGATGCCGAGAAAGACGGTCAGAGCAGCGAGGCTTCCTTGAAGGAGTTCCTCGTTGGCGTTCGACATAATGTGCGAGCTCTGAAAATCCGCCTCAAAACTAGGCCCCCCTATTTATAGAGATCGGCAGGCAGTCATCAAGTGCGAGCAACCCTGATACTCAGCATAACAGCTCGCTGAATAAGTGTTGGATGATTATTTCCGAGCTCCTATGTTGCTCGAAAAGAGCAGGGATTGTGTACAACCTGTATTCGTCGAGGATGGGTCCTACCACAGCAAAGTAAGCAGAAGTCAAGGTAAACAAGTCAAGACAGAAGTCAAAATCAGCGCGCAACACCGCGAAAGGCCTGAGCGAGTATGGCGAGCTCCCCTCGCATACTCGCCGGGTAGGCGACTAGGCGAGATACTCCCCCAGTCCGTGCAAGTTCCCCTGGAAGTCGCCTAGTCGTCAGGGGGTGGGGTATAAATATTATAACGGTCTAGGCCCATCAACATGGGACCCAGCCAGACCGTCGGCCTACCAGAGTCCAGACCTGGGCCCACTGCTGGTAGTCAGCCTATCACATTCAAGCCTGCAGGCCATGCACCCCAACCCCTCTCCGGCCTGTTTATCAGCACGGCGGGTTGTTGCCTTTGGGGATCGAACCCAGGACCTTGTAAGAGAGCTTTACGCCACTCTCTCATCACCAACTGAGTTGCAGCTCAGTTGGTGATGAGGGAGAGGCGTAAAGCTCTCTTATCAAGGTCCTGGGTTCGATCCCTAGAGGCAACAACCCGCCGTGCTGATAAACAGGTCGGAGAGGGGTTGGGGTTCATGGCCTGTAGGCTTGAATATGATAGGCTGAATACTAGCAGTGGGCCAGGGTCTGGACTCTGGTAGGCCGGCGGTCTGGCTGGGTCTCATGTTGATGGGCCTGGACCGTTATAAAAAGTGCACTAGTTTGTAAGACCCCCCCCCCCCCTCCCCCTTACCAAGGAGGGTACCGGTCTTATCCCCAGAACCGTCGTCTTACGGTGACACTAACGCACGGGTTAGTCGACACCGCAACACGCCGATCCTGCCGGCTAGTACGATCATAACCTGTAGGCCAATATGAGAAAAGAGGTAATACATAGCAGAGTACAACACAGCTAGTCCACAGTCACAACACATATATATAATATATGAAAGAAAAACATCAGTCCAAATGAGTACATAAATAATATGAAGAGTAATAAGGGCTTATGCCCAGTACATCATATCAAAAGCTCTCTCTCTCAACTCTAAACAGCAGAAGATATTTATCATCACCAAGTCATCCCACCTGAGGCAACTCTACAGTAGTAGTAGTAGTAGTCGGTGGTGGTGGAATCAGCTCCTTACGTCCTACCATCTCGTCCTGCTGGTCGTGCTGGTGCTCCATCTCCTCGAGCTCCTAAAAATAGTTTGGTCACCGACCATTAGTTAAAAAGACTAAGTCGTTTCCTCCACACCTTGCCCCGTAACTCCTAGGCACCGTGCGAGAGGACGAAGCGGAGGACAACAAGGGGTATCAAGTGTAAACAGGTGGTAGTGGCACTATACTAACAAGTATATGAGGAGAAATAGTAGTTCTACTCTAGCAGTTCTATATAAGGAGTACATGCACAGTAAGTGAAGTATAAAACTGAAATAAGTAAGACAAGTGCAGTACGGTAAAGTAAGTAAAGAACTGAAGGTAAGTGCAGGAAAGTAAAACTATTCTACTACTACTCTACCATCACAAATCGTACCTTAACTTATAAAAATGCCCATACAAATTTATAAGTTAAGGTTTCCAGGAAATTTAACTTATCATATAAAAGAGCTCATACTAATTTATATGATAAGGATCTATAAAGCGTATGACCTAATCTGAATGAATGTTTATGATGCAATTTATGCACAGGCAAGTGCAACTCACACACAACGACTCTGTGATCACAGACCTTTAGTTCCCACTTTTTGAGAGCTAGCTTCACTCTCGGGTACCATCGCTGTGGCTACGACAGCTGCGGAGCGGGCATCTCCACTTCTAGGCCGGTATGCACACTACCAAACCTTAGAACCCTCTCATACGCCTCTGTACACGTCCAAGGTGCACTCTAGAGTCTATGCGTACGTACTTTGCTGACAACCCGTCAGTCTTGTTGGGTCGGGTGTGCGTTATCGGGGATCGTCCTCCAGACCGCAGTGTAAAACAACCCACTGGCCCCTCAAACCCTCACACCCGCCTGGTGCACCGTACTGCCATCGGTGTGACGAACGGCCAGTACAGCATGCCCCGCCACTAAATTTATGCGCATGCAAGTATTTCATCCTGAGCCTTCAGCTCGCAGGACCAACCTGTCATGAATCCCTCAAACCCTATACGGGTGAGCATTTATCACAATCCCTCCAACCCTACACGGGTGAGAACGCACAATAGTGCCTTTATTCCAAATCTCTCAAAGCCGTCACGGGCGAGAATGAACCACAATGTCCTAACCTATTAGACTACTCTTGTCTACGGATTATTATACTTAGTGATTTAAGATTAATCTCAGGACTGCCCAGGGTATACCCGGTGAAGGTCTCTCGGGGGCACTAGGAACTACGATGGGATTACGCCCAAATCTCCCTTTCTCAAGGATATTTACTTTAGTTGTTGGCTACCCAAAATTCACCTCAGCTCTCGTTATTACTCTTGAGTGATTCTAATGACTTAAGGTGTTCTCAGAAGGGCGACGGTCTTCCGCCGGCCTTCACTCCAATTGCTACCCAAGGACTTGCACTTTACTCTCGTCACTAAGACAACTCTACCCACCAGGGTCATATTCTAATTGAAGTCTCTAGCTCATTTATTGACCTATCCCCTGGTGGTCCTTATAACATGACTACTTACACTATGCGCAACCCATGACCTAATACCACCCCGAAATGGAACTTCCAATTCCTTGGGCCACCTACCCCTAATTATTTATCCTAGGATGGTATGGACTAATGAAGTGAGCCTATTGATTTTTCATAATTTTCTTAAGTCATCAAGGCCTCTAATTAAATCATTTAATTAATCTCCTAGGACATTTAATACATGAAGTATCACAATTTATAATCCACTGACCTAAGGAATTTTTCCTGAGTTATATCTTGGTAAACTATTGCTGTCTACCAAAATTTATAATTTTCCTTTAACTATTTCTATTTATTCCTTAATTAATACAAAATTCACACAATTGTCATTTTCCAAATGAAGTATAAGTAATACATTACTAGAAATTCTACAAAAATTACAGAGCATATATATCATTAATTTAAGGCTAATGGCAGAGTTTCATTAACTTCTATAATTTAATAGCCTACCAATTTCAATTCTTATTAATTTACCAAAATGCCATTATAAGCTTTTAAAAATTACTGACTCATCCAAAAATGCTGAGAAACTTATACAAGGTTAATTCATACTAATATATATCACCAAGAAATTTTCCAAAATTTTCTACCAAGTATTTTCAACAATTTACTAATAAGTAAAATGAGGGTAAAAAGGTAATTTACACATATCTCCTATCAAAATTCTTCAAACAGAGACATAAAAATTTTCAGGAGTTACATCTAACATAATATTGACCTTGACAAAAATTGGGGATTTTACTTCAATGATAAGCCTATTTTTACATTTATTTTTCAAAAGTTCTAATATTCCAAAAATTCCAAATAATGGGATTTTTGCTTCCACAAATCCCATTATTACAATGTGGGGTATAATTCACCCTAATGAGCCTCTGAAATCAATACCATGATTTTTGGATGTTCCAAATAGGCTTAATACACAATATTTCAAAATTGGCTATTTGCACCACAAGCCTATATATAACCAACACATGCAAGTGAGTTTACCCAACATGCATTGGTCCAAATGTGCTGAAATTTATACCATGCATGAATAGTCCCCAAGGACATGCCACCAAAATTTGGGGCCATTTGGAGCCATAACACTCCAAATATTTCATTTATTTAAATTTGTGTATTATGAATAAAACTATAGAAACAGTTTTCCCAAAAATTCTTAATTTTTGGCAGGTGCTAAATATGCCCTAAACATGCATGCACCCAATATTTGGGGTCATTTTGATTACTGGTTTGGCTTGGCATCAAATTGAAGTTCTGCCCATGCCTAGGACCAGTCCTAGGAAAATTGACCTACAGGGCAGTATACTGCTCCAAATTACAAGATTATGGTGGAAAATTAAAGTTAAGAGGTTAAGCTACAACTTTCATTTAAGGTTCAGGCCCTGGAAATGCATTTAAGAGACCTAAAATAACCATGCAATGTGACTGAAATAGTGTGACAAATTATACATAATACTATAGTTTTATATTTTGATTTAATTTAATTGCTGAGCACGAATCTTAAAGCAAGATAAACGGAATCCGGTCATCGTCCCCAAACAGCCAACGACCCAGATTGATTCTAGCTGGCCACCTTTGCTGGCTGTTTCCGGCCAGCTGAGCAACCACCACCACCGGCGGATGTCACCACCACCTTCACTGAGGTGGTGGCTAGCGGTTTCCGACGATGAGGCTGCCAGAATTGGCTCCTCCGGCGAACCCGAGCAAGAAGTAAAACTCGGAAAAATTGCCATTTCCTCACATGGTATCGGGCTCAATTGAGCCCGATGTCTCTCCCTAAAGATCTAGAAATCTAGTACGAGTAGAGGGGAGGCGAAACAGACTCGAATGGCGGCACGACGGCGAGGTTAGCGGCGGTTGGCCATGGTTAAGCTGCTCCGGCAATCTCCTGCTCAATACCTTGATTCTCCACCAAAAGCTTTGCTCCAGGACTCGTTCTCCACTCGATTCTACCCTCTGAAGATGATGGTGTGGTCGGTTTGAGCTGGAAGTGGCTGTATAGGGAGATACAACCAAGGTGAGCTCGGTTTGGGGCTTTGGAGGCTTCACCCTTGGTGCCAATTGGCCCCCATGCTGCCAAATTCTCTGGAAATTACTGAGGAGGCCAGCCATCACAATTTTGGGGCAGAAGGAACCAAGGCCAAGTGGCCTCCACCACTTTTCCTCTTCTCACACCTCTTCTCTCTCCTAAAATTCCCATTTTGCCCTCATGCATGTGTCCCTCTATTCAAAACCTGAGGGTAGGGGTGGTCATTGACCACTTGGGCTGGCCATGGATCAGGTTTGGTGGGCTTGGCCCAAGGGGAGTGGGCTTAGCCCTCATTTTCTCCTTTAGGTTAATTAGGTTGACTAGGTTAACTTGGGTTGACTTGGTCAACCATGATGAGTGGGGTGACCCCACTTGATGGTCATGGGTCTAATGGCACCACCCAACTTGGGTTGGGTCAATGTGGTGCCCTACTTGGGCTAATTGGGCCTATAGGTATAGGTTTGACAAAATTAGTGTCCATGGTTGACTTTGGTCAACTAGGGTCAAAGGGTTGACCTAATGACATGCCCTAGGGTCCACTTAGATTATTTTAGGGTTAGGGCAATGTGTGGGGTCATGGTGTGGCTAGGGTTCCTATTTAGGCTAGTTTGACCTAGTTTGACTTTGGCCCCTTAGTGGGCCCCACATGGCTACAACCCACTACCTAGGGTCAAACCTAGCTGACTTACCTATCACCCACCCCATGCCTAACCCAATCTAAGTTGAGGGGTCTAGAAGTAACACGGGATGTTACAAATCCCAATAAACAATAAAATAATTTCGTCCCCGAAATTCAAGTTCGGGTTTACGGGGTTCTATTTGCAACAGTTTAAGTAAATTCAAAACATAATTTACAGCATACCTGAAGTAAACAGCTCTGTGTGTCATTCCAACATTAGATCCCTCGTCTCCCAGGTGTGCTCCTCCTGTCCATGATTGAACCACAACACCTTCATGAGAGGGACCTTCTTCTACCACAACACACGGACATCTGTATCATCAATCCGGATCGGTTCCAATCTGACGGATCTGTCTGGTACTATCGGACCGGCTATAGTAGTAACATGCTGTTCCGGCCGTAGGAGAGCTCTTCGCAAGGAAGAGACATGGAAGACGTCGTGTAGGGTGCCCAACTCCGGTGGCAGCTGTAGTCGGTAAGCTAAGGGGCCGATCCGCTCCAGGATCAAGTATGGCCCCATGTATCGAGGACTGAGCTTCTTGTGCCTCCGCACCCGAGAGACACCATGTACCAGACGTATCTTCAATAAAACTCTGTCTCCAACCTGGAACTCCACCTTCCGGTGTCGAGCATCATAATACTTCGCCTGTCTACTTGGGCCTCTAGCAGCCGATCCCTGATCAAATGAACCTGAGCCTCCATATCCTTCACATAATCAGAACCAAGAGCCTTGGTATCCACATCATGAACCCATGACAGCGGTGTCCGGCACTTCCTCTCATAAAGTGCCTCATATGGAGCCATCCTGATGCTAGCCTGGTGGCTGTTATTGCAGGAAAACTCGATCAATGGTAGCAGTCTCTCCCAAGGCTTCCCCGTATCCAATATGCATAGGCGGAGTAGATCCTCCATGGTCCGGATGGTCCGCTTGGTCTGTCCGTCGGTCTGCGGGTGGAAGGCAGTACTAAAAGTAAGCTGAGTGCCCAAGTAAGCATGCACAACCCTCCACTAGCTCGAAGTGAACCGACCATCACGGTCCGAAACAATCGTCCTGGGGATGCCATGGTATCTGACAAACTGCTCCACGAATAATCTCACCAAAACTGCAACTGGAGTATCCTTCCCGACTGGAATAAAGCTCGCCAACTTGGTCAGTCTGTCTACTATGACCCATATAGAATCATGCCCAGAGTGGGAGCGAGGTAGTCCGTGCACAAAATCGATAGCAATGTCCTCGAACTTCCACTCTGGGACTGGCAATGGCTGTAATAAACCTCTCGGGCTCTTGCATTCTGCCTTAATGTCCTGGCACGTCTCACAATGTGTCACAAAGTGGGTGATCTCCCTCTTCATCCCAGGCCAATACATAGTCTTCCGTAGATCTACCCACATCTTGGTGATGCCGGGATGTACTGAATATCTGGAGCAATGTGCCTCTCTAAGTTTATCATCCCGGATACCGCCCCCTGCTGGTATATCAATGCGTCCACGGAATCGAAGGAGATCATCATGCAGCATGTATTCCTCAACCTTTCCCCTTTCCAGGGCACTGAAAATCGGCTTTAATGCAGCATCCAGCCTCTGATGCGCCATAATGCGCTCCTGAATGTCATAATCACTGATCAAAGAGCTCAGGTACTCCCGTTATCCTACTGGTTCGGCCTCAGAAACCATAGTACTATGCATGTCGTCCATCATCTGTATCAGCTCCATAGCCATCATCCTAGGCTCCGGCCCAGAGGTGCCGGCCCTCCTGCTCAATGCATCTGCTACTGTGTTTGCCTTCACCGGGTGATAGTGAATCTGGTAATCGTAGTCACAGAGTAACTCTAGCCATCTCATCTGTAGTGGGTTTAAATCCTTCTGCGTATCGATGTACTTGAGATTCTTGTGATCTGAGAAAATATCACAATGAATCCCATACAGATAGTGCCGCCATATCTTTAGTGCAAATACTACAGCCCCGAGCTCCAAATCGTGTACAGGATAGTTATGCTCGAGCTTCTTCAGCTGTATCGAAGAATAAGCGATAACATGTCTGTGCTGCATCAGTACAGCACCCATCCCTTCGTATGAGGCATCCGTGTAAATCTGAAATCCCTCACTCTCGGATGGGAGTGCAAGGATAGGGGATGAGGTAAGTCGGTCCTTCAACTCCTGAAACGCTGTCTCGCACTGCTCTGTCCATGCAAACTCTACATCCTTCCTCGTCAAGGTCGTGAGGGGAAGTGCTATCCTCGAGAACCCCTCCACAAACTTACGATAGTAACCTGCTAATCCCAAGAAACTGCGAATGTCGGATGCTGTCTTCGGTCGTGGCCAATCCCTCACTGTCTCTATCTTGGCTGGATACACCGCCAATCCAGCTCCACTGATCGTATGCCCCAAGAAGGCCACCTCCTGTAGCCAGAACTGGCACTTTGAAAACTTTGCATACATCTGGGACTCCCTCAGCCTCTGCAAACCCTGTGTAAAATACTCTGTATGCTCCTCCTGAGTCCGGGAATAGATCAAAATATCGTCGATGAATACAATCACGAAGCGGTCCAAGAAGGGCTCGAATACACGGTTCATTAGACTCATGAATGCGGCAGGGGAATTCGTGAGCCCAAAAGGCATCACCGTGAACTCGTATAACCCATAACGTGAGCTGAAAGCCGTCTTTGGGATGTCTTCCTCTCGGATGCGCAGCTGATAGTAACCGGATCTCAAATCCAGCTTAGAAAACCAGAAGGCCCCCTGAAGCTGATCAAATAACTTGTCTATCGGAGGCAGTGGATAGGTATTATGGATCGTCAACCGGTTCAGCTCCCTGTAATCTATGCATAGCCGCAATGATCCGCCTTTCTTCTTTACAAAGATAACTAGTGCTCCCCACGGCGACGAGCTCGGCCGCACAAATCCTGAGTCCACAAGCTCCTGAAGCTGAGTCCTGAATTCTGCCAACTCTCTGGGAGTCATCCTGTAAGGTGCCCGGGACACTGGCCTCGCCCCCGGCACCAACTGAATCCTGAAATCCAAGTCCCGAGCTGGTGGTAGTCCGGGCAATTTCTCCGGGAATACATCGGAGAAATCCTGAACCACCGGTATATCAGCTATAGAACTCTCCGCTGCCACCATCTCGAAGCAGATGAGGTACACCTCTTCCCCCTGCTCATAGGCCTTGATAGCCTATACAGAAGATAATGATAGATAGGGGATAGGTCATATACCTTCAATAGTAATGTAGGAGTCTCCATGCCTGAGTGTGATCCTCTTAGAGGGGCAATCGATCTGGGCATAGTTCCAATGAAGCCAGGTCATGCCCAAAATCAAATCAAAGTCCAGCAATCTCAAGACCGCCGCCGGAGCTTCGAATGTCTTGCCCCCTATCTCGGCCTCCATGTTGCAGCTATCCGTGGTTCGTAGCTCCGAGCCATCAGGAAGACGCACCCTCATCTCTGTGCCAGGGAATCTCTCCACACCCTCTAGTCCTTCAATGAAAGTATCCGACACGAATGAGTGGGAAGCACCCGTGTCGAAGAGGGTATGTGCGGGCTTGCCGCTGATCATAACTATGCCTGAGATTTATTTGAGGTATAATGGATGTTATTTCTATGGTTTTCAAGGCACTACTAAGGTTGAAATTTCTAAATTAAAACAATTTAAGTACCTGTAATCACCTCCTCGGGGTTCCTCTGCTCCGTGAGGTCCAAAGCGTATATCTGCTCCTGGTTGTGTCCTCTACCGTGATATCCCCGGCCTCGGCCTCGACCTTCGTCCTCGGCCTCGGCCTCGGCCCTGCTGTAGAGGGGCCACTGGAGGTGGAGAAGGAGGAGGTGGATGGAATCGATGCGGACACTCCGATCTAATGTGCCCGGGCTGGCGATATCCGTAACAGACTACCGATCGGTGTCCATGGTCATCCTGTATCCTCAGGAGCATGCACCTGTAATGGTGGGGGAGCTAATGCTGGAGGAGGCCCCTGCTCCTACCTGAAGTTGGGACGATGACGTCCCCCACCCCTCTTTTATCCAATAGTCCTGCCTCTGAGAGCCCCTGCTGCTCTCTCCTGATGTCAACCTATCGTACGGTCTCTTTCCTCTACCTTGCACCATCAGCTGGTCGGCCTCCAGCTTCTTTTCCATCTCGATAATCTGGGTAGACGTGCCGTGAGAAACGAACAACAAAGCCTGCCTCAAATCATCCCCGAGGTCCCGTTAGAACCTCTTGGCATACCTCCTGTCATCTGTATCCTGTATCCCTGCGAACCTGGCAAGGTGGGAAAACTCCCTCTAGTACTCAATCATCGATCTGCTCCCCTGCCTGAGGTTCAGAAACCTCTCCTCCAAAGAATCTCTGTCTGTAGTATATACGAAGTGATCCAAAAATACATCGCCAAACTTCTCCCAATATATGTCTGACAGCTCCCAGTCCGCATATGTAGACTCCCGCATTGACTTCCACCATCTCTTCGCATGAGCTTCTAGTGCAGAGGTGGCTATAGGTACTGCCTGGCCGACCGGGCAGCTGATGCCTGCCAATATCTCGTATATGTCCTCCAGCCATTCCTCCGTCTTTACAGCATCCTCTGTCCCACGGTATATTGGTGGGGACAGGCTCTTGAAGGCACTTAGCCAGCTTGACCCCGGATTTGGCTGCGGGGCCGAGACTTGCTGGGCTTTGAAGGCTTCCAGAATCGCCGTCAAAGTCTGCCCCATCTCCGTCTGTAGAAATGGAGTGGCAGCTGGAGGGGGAGGAACCACATTTTGCGGCGCAGCGACTTATGGAGGTTGCATAAAGGTAAGGTTAAAACAGAACTGTCCTAACTCATTGTACTTAATGGACTGTTTATGTGACTTTTTACACATGGTCACACCACTGCTTCCGCTGCATAGTTTGTCCGCAAACTAATGCTCGCACGGGGTGGTCCAGTGTTGTGGACTTCTTTCTCATATGATCATTTGTCCAAAAATCTCATTATTACAATGTGGGGTATAATTCACCCTAAAAGAATTAGTGCCTAACCACCTAGAGGTGGGGGTGAATAGGTGTAATTCCTTTTTCTTCTAAAGCAGAATATCTATGCAGTTAATTAATCTGAAACCGCTAGTTCTACATCTAACACAGCACAGAATTCACAGAATCATTCAATCACAGAGTGCACACAGTTTTTATAGTGGTTCCCCAAGGTCTGGGTACATCCACTTTCTCCCTTCGCCTATCTAGCAGTGTGCTAGATTCGGCCTAACTTCTTCTCTTCACCTCAGATCCTCAGATCTTACAGCTCAGAACCCAACAAGGCTCCTACAACTCAGAGTGAGTCCACACTCCTACAGCTCAGGTAATCTGCCC
Source organism: Platanthera guangdongensis (assembly GCA_039583875.1). Lineage (NCBI taxonomy): Eukaryota > Viridiplantae > Streptophyta > Magnoliopsida > Asparagales > Orchidaceae > Platanthera > Platanthera guangdongensis. The sequence goes on from CM077165.1 coordinate 4,146,400, forward strand.
TACCTCAGCCTACACAAGGCCTACAACTTAGAGATAACAATCTCCTACAACTCAGGCTCACAGCCCTACCACTCAGAGATCTAAATCTCCTACAACTCAGCCTTTATAAACACAGGCTTACAACTCAGATCTTATGTAGATCCTATAGAAAATTGATTTAAGTTTGTAATATACCACCACCCTAGTAAAGAGAGAATGGATGGATGGCTTCTTGATCAGTTCTTGGAAGAATCTGATGGCAGAGAACAACCACTCTTAGCTTTCTTCAAAGCTTCTTGAATCTGAACTCAGTAGGGTTGATCTCCTTTGAAGTTGATCTTCAATCAGCTTCTTTCTTGAAATTCAGATCTCAATCTGAATCCTGCTTGGCAGCCTGGTTCAGTAACTGCACTTCAATAGATGGAGCTCTCTCTCTCCAACTTCTTTTTTTATATCTGTATCAGTATTTTTCTTCTATCATCAATCCTCGTCATTTGTTGAAGGAGAATGCCTTTATATAGACTTTCTCCATGGTAACCGGCTGATCCGGTTTCTAACAAACTTCTGACAGCTCTGACAATTGCAGTAGATCGGTTGGTAATGGCAGCTGTCAAGTCATCCAGTCACTTCTTGAAACTCTGTCTCTGTCAGCATAGTGTCGAGACTGAACTTCATCATGTGTCGACACAAGTAGACTAAGTGTCAACACAAGTGGACTAAGTGTCAACACAAGCCTTGGTGGTGTCGACGCATATCTCCTTTGTTGTTGATACTGCTTCTCAACACAGCTTCTGTAGAATGTGTCGACACTAATTCTGCGTGTCGACACAATCACTTCTTTTCTTTAACTTTGTTGAAACTCTGTCTGTGTGTCGACACAAGTCCTCTGTGTGTCGACACTGCCTCCGTGTGTCGACATAGTTGATGTCGACAAAGCTTTTCTGTGTGTCGACACTGCCTCTGGGTGTCGACACAGTTGATGTCAACTAAGCTTCTCTTGTGTGTCGACACTACCTCTGGATGTCGACACAGTTGATGTCGACACAACCTTCCCAAGTGTCGACACAATTAACTCCAAGTGTCGACATAGCTTTTGTCCAGTGTCGACACAAGCCTTCATAAGTGTCGACACAGCTTCTCCTGGTGTCGACATATGGACTTAGAAACTTTTTCCTACATTCTTGCATTTTTCTTAACCTTCACATATAAACTCAAAACAACATCAAATACACCTTGATGCATATCATTGAGTAAGGTGAGGCTTCTTCAAATCTGGTACACATTTTCCAATGTACCCAACAATCTCCCCCTATTTGGAGAAGTCATAACCCTTAGTCAATGATATACACCATTCATAACAAATACACATTATGATGTATAACAACATTATATGACAGGGTAACTTTTAAACAAAACATATATAAGATATCATCACAGAATAATAATGCTAACACAATGAGCATTAAACATTGTTTTGTTTCAACTTCAAAAGTTTCTTTAATAATAGTTTACATAGATGTTAAAACACTAAAGTTTACAAAGTTGTAAAATCTAGTAAATCTATCCTAAGGCTGCTCTGACTCCTTGATGACTATGCCTTTGCCTGATTGGATCTTGGCTTGTACAGGAGCATCTGTATCCTTAGCTGGCTTTTTGCCCTTTAGATCCTTCTTATTTTGTTCTTCAGCCCTTATCCTTTGCCTTTCAAAGTAGTGAAAGGGCTTTGAGAAATATTTGCTAGGCTCCTGAGCATTAGGAGGTAGCTTCCCAGTTTTTGTCTTTCTTCTATATTGAACAATGGCTTCCTTCCTGGCTTCATACTTTTGCCATTCTTATGAAGAGTACCATTTGCCCCTATCATGGGTCTTGTCCTTTACAGCTTTCCAAGCAGTCAGTATAATGTTCCTGGATGTTGGACTCCACTGCTCAAAATCAGGCTTCAACTCAGCCTGTTCTCTGAATCTTTTCTTAGACAATAAAGCTTCTTGCTCTTTGTTCAAAACTGCCTCTGACACTGGCATGTCTACTTTATCAAGGATAATATTTTGAGCACCTTCTGGAGGGCTGTACATTGACTGTACTTCTTGGTGAATCATTTCAAAATCTGCTGGAGGGTAAATAACTTGAGCAACTTTAGGTTGGTCACCTCCAAAATAGGCAGGGTGTATACCTGACTCAGCCACATTATCATCATTACAGAGGGGTGGATATCCAAGGGTGGCTCTGATGCTATTAGAGATCCATTTAGCATGATCAGAGCCAGCTTTGACTAACACTTTCTCCCCCTTTATGACTTCTCTTACAACATGATCCCTGAGGTCATCTTTTTGAAATCTGATTTGGTCATCAAGAAAATTTACACAATCTTTATAAAAAGACTTTAACTTCAGTAGCTGTACAAAAATAGTCTTTTGAGAATCCTTAATAGCTGTTTGGATAGCAGCTAGTCCTTCTTGTAATTGCTTGTCAAAATCCGCCTTAGCATTAGTCCTTGCTTCAGTCTGGGCAGTTACAATATTCTTCAGTTCTGTAACAATCACATTATGTGATTCAGTCAGATTATCATTCACTCTAAGTTGATTCTCTAGGACATAGCCTTATTTAAGAGCTATATCATCAACTTGAGTCTTGATTTTCTCTTAATGTGTTGCTAGGAAAACCACAGCATTGCCACCTTTGTGAAAACAATCATTCATTTCCTTCTTATGCTGATTTACTTCAAATCTTATAGATTTAATATCTGTAGCCAAGGAGAGTTGCAGATCTTTATGGGTCTCATCCATATATTTCTCCATGGCAATCCTTTGTTCATCCAACTTGACTTGTAATGAGACTAATAAGGAGCTATAATCAGTTATTGGGGCAGATTGTGGAGCAGTCTGTAATGCCCTCTTATAGCTCTGGCTCCTTCTTTTGAAATCCATCAGTTTTCTCTTCTTAGCTTGTATTGCTGCTTCATCTTCAGAAGCTGAGGTACTGGCTATCTCAACTCTATCCTTAGGACTAGGAGGCAATTCCTGTTCAGTCCTAGGTTGCTCCCCCTGAGTCCCTTGCTTCTCCTTAGCAGGACTTACATGCTCCCCCTCAATGTTAACTTGCTCCCCCTCAATTTATGCTTTCTCCCCCTCAAATTCAGTGTGCTCCCCCTCAGTTCTTGCTTGTACTAAATCTGGAAACAACTCTTCAAGGGTGAATTCTTGTTGAGTAGGGACTGGAGATTCTCTTATCTCTGGAACATCAGCAGCAGCAGATGTATCCTCCATGATAACATCTTTTGCTTGACTGTTTAGTTGGGTTGGCTGGTCAACATCAATCAAAGATTCAGTTAGAGGTTCATCCATATCATTAAGAATTGATTGATTAACCTCTTGAATTACCTCAAGAATAGTCTGTGTAGCCATTTCACTTTCCAAGTAAGATGGATCTTCCTCAAGTTGAGGCTCCCCCTGCACCTGAGTACCATCTGCAGGGTCTTGTGCAGGAATGTCTTGTGCTGGAGATTTTTCAGGAATCTCTTGCCTCTCCTCATCAGGCATGTCCTTTGTTAGGACTCTATCCCATCTGGAGATAATCCTGATGTCCATTCTTCTCATATGGTTAATATTTGAACCAACAAACTGTGTCATTACTTCTGGAATTATTCCAGCCAAGTAGAGACTCATAATCCTTCCCAGATTTGGTTTCTTAATACTTTACTTAATCTTTTCAAAAACTACTGCTGACCAATCAATGTTTAGTCTGTAGATGATCCTGGTCATTAGGCTGAATATATAGGCAGAAATCCTATCATGTCCCCCTGGCTTGCAGATAATGACCTTGCCAACCACCTCTGAAAGGAATTTTCCTTATTGATTCATTCCTTTTCTATTCATTGCAGCTCCAATATTCATGGTGGGATCCAATCCACACCATTGAAGTGCTTCCCTAGTCTTGGATGAAGGTACTTCTTCTTCTTCTGGAGTTCTTGGAAGTTGAAGAGTTTTCCTCAAGCTCTTCAAGGTAAGTTTAACCTTAGTTCCCTGAACTGTAGACTTGATCTTAAGTCCAGTAGAATCTATAGTAGCTGCGCCATAGAATTCTAGTATTTCTTTCTTCCAAATCTTTGTTGGTTCAGATACCAGAAATTCCAACCCATTTTCAGCAATTAGGGTTACTACTGCTTTAATTTCTGGTTCCGTATTATCAAAGGCGTGGCGTACCAGCTCATAGCCTTCGTTGACATTATCTTTTAGCTTTGGCGCCATTAGGGTTGAGTGAAAGCTTGGATTGAGAAGAGAGAAGTTGTCGACACAGGTTTTGGTCTCGAAAATACGGAGAGTGTGTCGACAGAATATGTTGTTGACCTATTTATACCTTTCTAAGTATTGAAGGTCAAAAGTCGCGTCAACAATCACTTAATGTGTCGACACTGTTGAAAAGTGTTGGAACCCAAGGTTGGATTTGTGTAAGGATCACTATTAGGGTTTATTAGATTGACCCAAAATGTATAGTCATGGGTCATAGGATTATTTCCAGGTTTGGTCTTTCAGAAAAATTTCAGAGAAGTTCAGATTTGAAGTTCAGAAAATTGCTGGAAGAAAATCTCTGAACTCAGTTCAACTATCTCTGAGCGAAGATCAACTATCTCTGAGCTCAGCTCAAATAAAACTGTAAAATTCAGATGCAGTTCAAAATCTCTGAACTCAGCTCAACGATCTCCGAGCTGAGTTCAACGATCTCCGAACCCAGTTTGAAGAAGCTTTAAGATTTAGTTTGGCGATTTCCTATGCCGTTTTTCAGACCTTCTTATTTACAGCTGGCAGATTTAATTAAGGCTTAACTGCAGGCATTTATAGCTCTCAGATTTAATGCTATCAAATATAGTCGTTTGAATGACAGTATAAAATATGGCTTATTACAGATATTAAATGCCAATTGATTTCTCAAGACATATTTCATTCTCGGGAATTGATTTAGCCATTCCAAGATAGAAAGAATTCAAATGCTTGAATTCTTCAGGCATTAAATATACAGATATTATATCTTACAGAGAACATAAGAAGAGTAATACAGCACTCGACAGAATAGAAGAGATGGAGAGAGAATATTCAAGAAAGCTTTTTCTCTCAACAAAGAAGAACTTAGCTACAAGTTTTCTTACAGCAAATCAACATCATCTTCTTCATCTGCTTTAGGCTTTCAAGAGACAATCAATTCATATCAGTCTAAAAGCTTGTTGGAGAGCAACATCAACTTAAAGGCCTACACCCTGAAGCAAAGCTTCCACTCCTGAACTATTCTACATCTCAGAGGGAGCTTTGACAACATCACTGAATCCACATAGTCTTCTCATTGTGATTGAGAAAAGAAGACTTTCATCACTCTCTCATCCCCACCTCTTGTAAAGGGTTATTACTCCCTTCAAAAGTGAACTCCTTGGTGATAGGGCACCTGATCAAAAACCTATTGGTTTTTATGCACCTGATCAAAAGCCTAAAGGGTTTCTAGATCTACCTGAAGCAGATCTTGTGGTGATAGGGCACCTGATCAAAAACCTAAGTGGATTCCTACCAGGGTGGTAGAAGAGTGGATGTACCCAAGTTTAGGGGAACCACTATAAATTCTTGTGTTGTCTGTGTGCTTGCTTTTCCTTCTTTATCTTTGTGCTGTGACTTTTTACATTAACTCTAGTTTAGAAGAAATTTAAGATCTAACTGTGCACTTTCAATTGGTATCAAAGAGAGGTTGGTTAAAATACCACACCTTAGTGGTTGCACAGGCTAACACCTGAACCAAAACGATCTGATAGATCTTAAATTTCTTGAGAGTTTTTCATGGCACAAAATGAAGAATGTTCAAGCACTGGACCTACTAAGTGCAAACTGGATAAGCTTGCACTATGGAAGACAAGGATTAGGCTTTTTATGAACTCTATTGATGAAGCCATTTTCAATTCTATTTTGACAGGTCCTTATCAACCATTGGAAACAACAAGCATGATTGCTGCTCCATAACCTCAATGGACAGAAGCTCAAAAATTGCTAAAGATTGCTAATGCAAGAGCAATGGACATCCTTGCTCAATCAATGTCTGATGATATTTTTGAAGGAGTTATTTAATGTACTTCAGCAAAAGACATCTGAGACTCCCTCACAGCAATGGCTGCTGGATCAACAAAAGAAAAAACATTAAATACTGAATCTTGGAGTGACTCTGAAGCTTCATCCTGTACAACTAAAGATGAAGAAGAGTCAAGAGCAAGAGAGTTTTGCCTAATGGCAATAAATGCTTCATGCAGCAGACATGATGAAGAATCAGTCTCTGATGAAGAATCAGAATGTGAATCAGAAGAGGATCAGGTTATCTCTTCCCTTGATTATGACAACATAACTGAATTTTTACCAAAACAAATTAAAAAATTTCAGAAAATTTATGTTCAACATAGTTCGTCGAACGGAGCTCGACAAAAACTACACTCTTCGTCGAACTCAGGTCGACGATCTCTGAACAGAGATTTTTGGTCAGAAAAATCTTGATCGACGAAATAAATACCCTTTGTCGAACCGAGAACGACGAACGTCGAACTCAGATCGACGAAAATATTTTTCGTCGAACTCAGAATTTCAAAACAGAAATTTTTATTCTTTTATTTCAAATTATTATTGTGAAAGAAAAATAGGACCCAAGGTAATCTGGGTCCAGAACTCCTAACCTCTCTTTTCAGGAAATGCAGAGGATACAGCAGTAGCTGTATAGGGGGAGATTGTCAATTTTATGTGTAAAGAAAATTGCTTATTAGGATTCTCCAGTAGTTTTTTTTTCATGTATTTTATTTCTCAAAGTACCCTTGTACATCTGCTGAAAAACTTTTAAATCAGGCAGATTATTTTTGCTTTGTGTTTTATTTTATGTGAATAGTGTCCTCACCCAAATAGAGGGAGATTGTTGGAACCCAAGGTTGGATTTGGGTAAGGATCACTATTAGGGTTTATTAGATTGACCCAAAATGTATAGTCATGGGTCATAGGATTATTTCCAGGTTTGGTCTTCCAGAAAAATTTCAGAGAAGTTCAGATTTGAAGTTCAGAAAATTGCTGGAAGAAAATCTCTGAACTCAGTTCAACTATCTCTGAGCTCAGCTCAAAGAAAACTGTAAAATTCAGATGCAGTTCAAAATCTCTGAATTCAGCTCAACGATCTCCGAGCTGAGTTCAACGATCTCCGAACCCAGTTTGAAGAAGCTTTAAGATTTAGTTTGGCGATTTCCTATGCCGTTTTTCAGACCTTCTTATTTACATCTGCCAGATTTAATTAAGGCTTAACTGCAGGCATTTATAGCTCTCAGATTTAATGCTATCAAATATAGCCGTTTGAATGACAGTATAAAATATGGCTTATTACAGAGATTAAATGCCAATTGATTTCTCAAGACATATTCATTCCATTCTCGGGAATTGATTTATCCATTCCAAGATAGAAAGAATTCAAATGCTTGAATTCTTCAGGCATTAAATATACAGATATTATATCTTACAGAGAACATAAGAAGAGTAATACAGCACTCGACAGAATAGAAGAGATAGAGAGAGAATAATCAAGAAGGATTTTTCTCTCAACAAAGAAGAACTTAGCTACAAGTTTTCTTACCGCAAATCAACATCATCTTCTTCATCTGCTCTAGGCTTTCAAGAGACAATCAATTCATATCAGTCTAAAAGCTTGTTGGAGAGCAACATCAACTTGAAGGCCTACACCCTGAAGCAAAGCTTCCACTCCTGAACTATTCTACATCTCAGTGGGAGCTTTGACAATATCACTGAATCCACATAGTCTTCTCATTATGATTGAGAAAAGAAGACTTTCATCACTCTCTCATCCCCACCTCTTGTAAAGGGTTATTACTCCCTTCAAAAGTGAACTCCTTGGTGATAGGGCACCTAATCAAAAACCTATTGGTTTTTAGGCACCTAATCAAAAGCCTGAAGGGTTTCTAGATCTACCTGAAGCAGATCTTGTGGTGATAGGGCACCTGATCAAAAATCCTAAGTGGATTCCTACCAGGGTGGTAGAAGAGTGGATGTACCCAAGTTTAGGGGAACCACTATAAATTCTTGTGTCGTCTGTGTGCTTGCTTTTCCTTCTTTATCTTTGTGTTGTGACTTTTTACATTAACTCTAGTTTAGAAGAAAGTCAAGATCTAACTGTGCACTTTCAAAAAGTGTCGACACAGACTTCTAATATCTCGACATTAGTGTTGACTTCTATATGTCGACACTTATTTTATTTGTGCTCGACGAAATCTGTGTATTGATCCTAAGTGTCGACACCACTTCTGGATGTGTCGACACTACTTCTCTGAAGTGTCGACACCAAGACTTTAGATGTGTCGACACCACTTCTCTGGAATGTCGACACCAACTTCTATGTATTGACACAGACAACTTCTTATGTCGACACAATTTTACTTAGCCAATTTGTTATACTAAGTTATGTTCAACATACCTAATTCAATTTTGAAATTGTTGAATTTTGTTTCATCTAAAGGCTTAGTAAACATGCCAACTAGTTGTAAATTAGTACTAACAAATTCTAAAGAGATATTTTCTTTCTCTACATGGTCTCTAAGAAAATGGTATCTTATTTATATGTGTTTTGTTCTACTATGAGAAATAGGATTGTGAGCAATAGAAATAGCACTAGTAGAATCACATAACAATGGAGTTCTACTTACGTGAATACCGTAATCTTCTAACTGATGTTGTATCCACAATAGTTGTGCACAGCAACTTCCAGCAGCAACATACTCAAACTCAGTTGTGGATATTGCCACACTGGTCTGCTTCTTACAGCTCCAAGACACCAGTCTTCCTCCTAGAAATTGACAGGTGTCTGTTGTACTTTTCCTATCTACTTTGCAACATGCAAAGTCTGAGGGCTGCTCTACATAGACCTCCTCTTTTAAGTCTCCATTTAAGAATGCAGACTTAACATCCATCTGGAACACTTTGAAGCCTTGATATGTTGCATAGGCTAGAAATAGCCTGATAGCTTCCAGCCTTGCCACTGGGGCAAAAGTCTGATCAAAGTCTATGACCTCCTCCTGTCTATATCCTTTGGCAACTAGTCTTGCCTTATTCTTCACTATGATTTCACTCTCATCAAGCTTGTTTCTATAAATCCACTTTGTCCCAATGACATTGTGGCCCTTTGGTTTTGGAACCAAATCCCATACCTTGCATCTTCTGAATTGATTTAACTCATCTTGCATGGCATCAATCCAGTATAGGTCCTTAACAGCTTCTTCAAATCTCTTGGGTTCCACTTGAGATAAGAAGCTAGAGCAAAGAACTGTGTTCAAGTTCCTGCTCCTTGTTCATACTCCTTGTTTAGGATCACCAATGATCTGGTGTGCAGGATGATCCTTCAACTGTCTAACTGCTGGAGGTAATCTATCAGCAGTTTGGCCTTCTCCAATCTCTTCATTATGCTACACCTCATGTTCTTCATCAGCATCCTGAGTTTCTTGTACTCCCCCTGGACAGCAACTACCATTTTCCTCATCCAGCTTTGCAGTTGGATCTTCTCTGATAGTAAGCTGGTCCATCTTCTGCTGAATACCTGTGGAGCTACAAGAACTACTTGGCAACTCACTGTTAATAAGTCTAGTTTCATCAAAGATGACATGAACTGACTCTTCTACAACTTGAGTAGCCAAGTTGTAGACCCTATAGGCCTTACTATTGTTGTTGTACCCAACAAATATCCCATTTTGGGATTTGGCAGCAAACTTAGAAAGGTGAGATTTGCCATTGTTAAGTATATATCACTTGCAACCAAAAATCCTAAAATAGGATAAGTTTGGTTTTCTGCCTTTCACAACCTCATAGGGTGTCTTTTTGTGGCTTCTGCTGATGAAGCCCTATTGAGCACATGACATGCAGTGTTAACTGCCTCAGCCCAGAAATATTCTGGGAGAGTAGTGTCACTCAATAGTGTTCTTCCAGCCTCAATCAATGTCCTATTCTTTCTCTCAGCAATGCCATTTTGCTGAGGTGTTCTAGGTGAGGAGAATTCCTGAAGAATCCCAAATTCTTCACACAGCCTTGTCATACTTTCAGATTGGAATTCAGTTCCATGGTCACTTCTGATTTTGACCACTGAACTATCTAATTCATTCTGAATTTGTTTGACAAAATTGTAGAAGGCCTTTGGGGTTTCAGATTTCTGTCTCAGAAAGAATACCCATGAGAATCTAGAATAGTCATCTACAACCACAAAAGTGTAGACCTTCCTACCTAGGCTCTGAACTGGCATAGGACCAAATAAATCCATATGCAAGAGGTACAAGCACCTCACTGAATCCTTAATTTCAAGGCTATGAAAGGAGGATCTAGTTTGCTTGCCTTTTTGACAAGCTGAACATATTCCATCCTTATAACACTTAACTTGAGGACCATTCCTCACTAACTCTTTACTAAAGAGTTGGTCAATTATCTTGTAGTTAAGATGAGCCAGCCTCTTGTGCCATTTGACACAAAGTGAGACTTTCTCATCAGCCACAAGACAGATAGGAGAATTCTTATTCTCACACACAAAGTCTAGGCAATATACATTTCTTTTTCTATATCCAGTCAATATGACCTCTTGATCACTTGAACTTTTGATATGACAACCATCCTTGACAAATGAAATGTCATAACCTAAATCACTCAGCTGACTTATGCTAATTAGGTTGTGTTTCAAACCCTTTACATAGGCCACTTGAGTGGTTGTAATTGAGTTATTAGAAATGTTACCAAAACCTTTGATGACTCCCTTTTCAGAACCACCAAATATTACTTTAGGCCCATTCAGCATAGGTGAGTAGTCCTTCAGCAATCCTCTTGTTCCAGTCATATGCCTGGAACATCCACTGTCCAAGTACTATATAGGGGCATAACAACTTGGACTTACCTGCAACAAAGAATACTTAACCTTAGAACCCAAATAACTTTTGGGTCCTTGGTTCAAGTTAGTCTAAAACTCAACAAATCTGCCTGCAGCTTTTCTAACAGGCAGACTGCTACTCTCCTTGACACTAGTATTGTGCCAACAGTGTAAGGCATAGTGGCCTATCTTGCCACAGCACCAGCACTCAAATTTATTATACCTCTTTTTAGGTATAATCTTAGCTATATTGTTTGCAGCAGGTCTTTTATTTTGTGTTGGGGCTTTGCCTTTATAATTGGACTTAGAAGTCCATGCAGTTCTCTTAAACCCTAATCCTGCCTTACCCTTCTGAGACACAAACTCATCAATCAAGGGTAATACAGATTTTGGCTTAGAAAACTAGCCACAATCTCCTTCTCTTTCTGAAGTCTGTTTTCCAGACTTTTAATCTGATCATTTTTGAAAGTGATTGTTCCCATTTGAATAACAGTTATGTTCTTCAATCTGGAAATCTCATTTATCTTTTGATCCAGCAGCTTCTCTGAATCAGTTGCAGCCAGCTTAAGAGCTGCAATTTCCTTAGCCAGATTTTTGGCCAAGTTTTTGCTTCTCTTAAGTGCCTGCAATAAATCTCCATACTCATCTATCAACTGATGAATATCTCCTTCAGATTCAGACCCATCTTCATCTCTTGATGGAGATGCATCTGATTCTGATCCAGTGAAATAATCAGAATCTACAGATACACAATTTATCTTACTGGGGCCAGGCTGATCCTGACACTTGTCTTCTTCAGACACAGCCATCAGTCCTTTGTACTGATGGTCTTCCTGCTCATAGATAGAGTCCAGTAATTGCATGAACTCATCCTCTTCTTCTGCAAATAGACCAATATATGCCTCAGCCTCAGATTCTGACTCTAAAGTTGATTGATCTGTCAAGCTTTTCTCTTTCTCAGCAACCAAGGATTTCTCCTTCTTGCTCTTGTGTTGTGACTTCTTTCTATTAGCAGACTCCTTCCTTTGTATGGACAGTCAGCCACAACATGTCCAGCTTTGTTGCAGCAGTAGCATATAATCTTGGATGAAGTTGACTTGCCAGGCTTTATCCCATTCCTGTCCTTCCTGGATGATTTCCCCTTCTGATAATAGTCATCCCTGGACTGTGATGTGGAAGGCCTAGATTTCCACTGCTTCTTCTTTAAGAATCTCCGGAACTGCCTTGTGAATGCTGCAAAGTCTTCATCTGAGTCACTGCTATCTGTACTGGGATTATCTGAATTCTCTGAGATCATTTCTGCATCTCTCTTAGGAAAAGATGGAGACATTCTCCTATTCTTCCTGGTGGCTTCAACCTTGAAGGTCACTGACTTTTCTTTAGAGTCAACCTTTGTATGTTTCTCTTCCTCTTTTCTGTCCATCGGCTGCATCTCATAAGACAGCAATTTTCCAAACAGTGTTGGAGGAGAAATCTCAGCCAGTCTGGCCACTTCCCTTATGGCACAGATTTTTGTATCCCAATCCTTAGTCAAAGACCGAAGGAATTTATCATTTAACTCATAAGTATTGAAAACTCTTCCATAAGACATAAGTTCATTGACAATCCTATAGAACTTCTTATAATATTCAGTAATACTTTCAGACTTGGCTTGTCTGAAACTCTCATATTCTTGATTAATCATAGGTTTTCTATCTTGCCTAACCTCTTCAGAACCCTCCATGTAGACTATCAATGTGTCCCACATTTCCTTGGAGGTTTTGCAATGAATTAGATTCTGGAATGTTGAATCATCAATGACACTTACTATAATGTTCTGGGCTCTTTTATCCATTGTTGCCAAGATGATCTCATCTTCAGTCATCTCAGAGAAATCCTTTGGAATTCTTTGATTGGCATCAAGAACAGAAATCTTCATTGGAACATATGGTCCTTCCTTAACAGTTATGTAAATTCTGGGATCAGATGTCTCCATGAATAATCTGACCCTTTCCTTCCATATTCCAAATATTTCTTTCCCGCAGATGGACAATTTCATTGAACCAAGTTCTTTATGATTTTCTCCTGAACTCATCTTCTTGATCTTAATTCTGTCTTACAGATCTCAGTCAGACTGTTAAGTCTAACTTTGAGTAACCTCCCTCTGATACCACTTGAAAGAATTAGTGTCTAACCACCTAGAGGGGGAGGGTGAATAGGTGTAATTTCATTTTCTTCTAAAGCAGAATATCTATGTAGTTAATTAATCTGAAACAGCTAGTTCTACAGCTAACACAGCACAGAATTCACAGAATCATTCAATTGCAGAGTGCACATAGTTTTTATAGTGGTTCCCCAAGGTCTGGGTACATCCACTTTCCCCCTTCGCCTATATAGTAGTGTGCTAGATTCGGACTAACTTCTTCTCTTCACCTCAGATCCTCAGATCTTACAGCTCGGAACCCAACAAGGCTCCTACAACTCAGAGTGAGTCCACACTCCTACAGCTCAGGCAATCTGCCCTACCTCAGCCTACACAAGGCCTACAACTCAGAGATAACAATCTCCTACAACTCAGGCTCACAGCCCTACCACTCAGAGATCTAAATCTCCTACAACTCATTATTTATAAACACGGGCTTACAACTCAGATCTTATATAGATCCTATAGAAAATTAATTTAAGTTTGTAATATACCACCACCCTAGTAAAGAGAGAATGGATGGATGGCTTCTTGATCAGTTCTTGGAAGAATCTGATGGCAGAGAACAACCACTCTTAGCTTTCTTCAAAGCTTCTTGAATCTGAACTCAGTAGGGTTGATCTCCTTTGAAGTTGATCTTCAATCAGCTTCTTTCTTGAAATTTAGATCTCAATCTGAATCCTTTTTGGCAGCCTGGTTCAGCAACTGCACTTCAATAGATGGAGCTCTCTCTCTCCAATTTCTTTTTTTCTATATATGTATCAGTATTTTTCTTCTTTCATCAATCCTCGTCATATGTTGAAGGAGAATGCCTTTATATAGACTTTCTTCATGGTAACCGGCTGATCTGGTTTCTAACAAACTTCTGATAGCACTGACAGTTGCAGTAGACCGGTTGGTAATGGCAGCTGTCAAGTCATCCAGTCACTTCTTGAAACTCTGTCTCTGTCAGCAGAGTGTCGAGACTGAACTTCATCATGTGTCGACACAAGTAGACTAAGTATCGACACAAGTGGACTAAGTGTCGACACAAGCCTTGGTGGTGTCGACACATCTCCTTTGTTGTTGATACTACTTCTCGACACACCTTCTGTAGAATGTTTCGACACTAATTCTGTGTGTCAACACAATCACTTCTTTGCTTTAACTTTGTTGAAACTCTGTCGTGTGTCGACACAAGTCCTCTATGTGTCGACACTGCCTCCGTGTGTCGACACAGTTGATGTCGACAAATCTTTTCTATGTGTCGACACTGCCTCTGGGTGTCGACACAGTTGATGTCGACTAAGCTTCTCTGTGTGTCGACACTGCCTCTGGATGTCGACACAGTTGATATTGACTAAACTTCACTATGTGTCGACACTGCCTCTGTAAGTCGATACAGTTTCTTCTGGAGTCGACACAGCCTTCCCAAGTGTCGACACAATTAACTCCAAGTGTCAACACAGCTTTTCTCCAGTGTCGACACAAGCCTTCATAAGTGTCGACACAGCTTCTCCTGGTGTCGACATATGGACTTAGAAACTTTTTCCTGCATTCTTGCATTTTCTTAACCTGCACATATAAACTCAAAACAACATCAAATACACCTTGATGCATATCATTGAGTAAGGTAAGGCTTCTTCAAATCTGGTACACATTTTCCAATGTACCCAACACACCCTAATGAGCCTCTGAAATCAATACCATGATTTTTGGATGTTCCAAATAGGCTTAATACACAATATTTCAAAATTGGCTATTTGCACCACAAGCCTATATATAACCAACACATGCAAGTGAGTTTACCAAACATGCATTGGTCCAAATGTGCTGAACTTTTTACCATGCATATGAATAGTCCCCAAAGACATGCCACCAAAAGTTGGGGTCATTTGGAGCCATAACACTCCAAATATTTCATTTATTTAAATTTGTGTATTATGAATAAAACTATAGAAAACATTTTCCCAAAAATTCTCAATTTTTGGCAGGTGCTAAATATGCCACAAACATGCATGTACACCAAAATTTGGGGTCATTTTGATTAATGATTTGGCTTGGGCATCAAATTGAATTTCTTCCCTTGCCTAGTACCAGTCCTAGGAAAACTGACCTACAGGGCAGTATACTGCTCCAAAATACAAGATTATGGTGGCAAATTAAAGTTAAGAGATTAAGCTACAACTTTCATTTAAGGTTCAGGCCCTGAAAATGCTTCTAAGAGGCCTAAAGTAACCATGCAATGTGACTGAAATAGTGTGATAGATTATACATAATACTATAGTTTTATATTTTGATTTAATTTAATTGCTGAGCACGAATCTTAAAGCAAGATAAACGGAATCCGGTCATCGTCCCCAAACAGCTAACGACCCAGATTGATTCTGGCTGGCCACCTTTGCTGGCTGTTTCCGGCCAGCTGAGCCACCACCACCGCCGGCGGATGTCGCAACCACCTTCACTGAGGTGGTGGCTAGCGGTTTCCGGCGATGAGGCCGCCGGAATTGGCTCCTCCGGCGAACCCGAGCAAGAAGTAAAAATCAGAAAAATTTCCATTTCGTCACAAGGTATCGGGCTCAATTGAGCCTGATGTCTCTCCCTAAAGATCTAGAAATCTAGTACGAGTAGAGGGGAGGCAAAACGAACACGAATGGCAGCACGACGGCGAGGTTGGCGGCGGTTCGCCAAGGTTGAGCTGCTCCGGCGATCTCCTGCTCAAATCCTTGATTCTCCACCAAAATCTTAGCTCCAGGACTCGTTCTCCACTCGATTCTACCCTCTGAAGATGATGGTGTGGTCGGTTTGAGCTGGAAGTGGCTGTATAGGGAGATACAACCAAGGTGAGCTCGGTTTGGGGCTTTGGAGGCTTCACCCTTGGTGCCAAGTGGCCCCCATGCTGCCAAATTCTCTGGAAATTACTGAGGAGGCTAGCCAGCATAATTTTGGGACAGAAGGAACCAAGGCCAAGTGTCCTCCACCACTTTTCCTATTCTCACACCTCTTCTCTCTCCTAAAATTCCCATTTTACCCTCATGCATGTGTCCCTCTATTCAAAACATGAGGGTAGGGGTGGTCATTGACCACTTGGGCTGGCCATGGATCAGGTTTGGTGGGCTTGTCCCAAGGGGAGTGGGCTTAGCCCTCATTTTCTCATTTAGGTTAATTGGGTTGACTAGGTTGACTTGGGTTGACTTGGTCAAGCATGATGAGTGGGCTGACCCCACTTGGTGGTCATGGGTCTAATGACACCACCCAACTTGGGTTGGGTCAATGTGGTGCCCTACTTGGGATAAATTGGGTCTATAGGTATAGGTTTGACCAAATTAGGGTCATGGTTGACTTTAGTCAACTAGGGTCAAAGGGTTGACCTAATGACATGACCCTAGGGTCCACTTAGATTATTTTAGGGTTAGGGCAAAGTGGTGGGGTCATGGTGTGGCTAGGGTTCCTATTTAGGCTAGTTTGACCTAGTTTGACTTTGGCCCCTTAGTGGGCCTCACATGGCTACAACCCACAACCTAGGGTCAAACCTAGCTAACTTCCCTATCACCCACCACATGCCTAACCCAATCTAAGTTGATGGGGTCTAGAAGTAACATGGGATGTTACAAATATGACCCCCCCCCCCCCTCCTTGGATTTCCCTATAAATAGGACCCCAGGGGTACGAGATGAGCCACGCAAAATCCACGGCAGGATACTCGCGAGCTCTCCTTTCGAGATACTAGCTGAGCCTTTGGATTCCTTTTCCTTAGAGGCCAGGTCACGACCTTGCGACTTATTCATCAGTTAGTCTCCCTCCTACCTAGTTTGGCCACTTTTGGTTGAGAAGGGGCTGCTCCTTTCGAGCATCCGGGTACGTGGTGGGACCTTCCTGCCGCAACATCTGGGGTCATGTTTACCTTCACTCTTCATCCTAGTCATTCTAGTCATCTGATCTTACCTCTGAGCCGGTAACCTTAGGCGGCATTGGTCCGAATTCTGAGGTTGGGAATTTTCCTG
Organism: Platanthera guangdongensis; assembly: GCA_039583875.1. Taxonomy (NCBI): domain Eukaryota; kingdom Viridiplantae; phylum Streptophyta; class Magnoliopsida; order Asparagales; family Orchidaceae; genus Platanthera; species Platanthera guangdongensis. The sequence continues at coordinate 4,163,449 of CM077165.1, forward strand.
GCTTCAACAAACACAAAATTAACAGCATACCTGCAATCATCCTGCCCGGGTCTCGTGGTGGAGCCAAGTCCAGAGCATACACCTGCTCCCTATCTTTCCTCTGATCTCTGCCCTAGAAACTACGTCCTCTTCCACGACCTCGACCTGTAAACTGCTGAGTGGGTGGGTGTTGGGTACATTGGTTTAAATGTACCTGATTTGAAGAAGCCTCACCATACTCAATGATATACATCAAAATGTATTTGAACTGTTTTGAGTTTAGTTGTGCAGGTCAAGTATTTGCAGGGAAAGCAGAAAAGATTCTAAGTCCATGTGTCGACACCCAGAAGGAAAGTGTCGACACTTAAGAAGACTTGTGTCGACACCCAGGCAAGCAGTGTCGACACTTGGAGAATGTGTCGACACCAGGGATGCAGAGTCGACACCAGACAGAAAGTGTCGACACATGAAGGCTGTGTCGACACTCAATGAAGAAATGTCCAGTGAAGAAGTGTCGACACTTAGAAGCAGTGTCGACACCCAGAGGAACTGTGTCTACATCAGAAAGTGTCGACACTTGGAGGCTGTGTCGACACTCAGCAAAAGTCAGCAGAGTCTAAGTATAAGTGTCGACATCATGAGAAATATGTCGACACACAGCAGAAGACTCGACATCATGAAGAAAGTGTCGACACAAGAAAGAATGTGTCGACACTCAGCAGAAGACTCAACATATGAAGAATGTGTCGACACAAGGAGCTGTGTCGACACTTAGCAAAGTTCAACAAAATTCTAAGTACAAGTGTCGACACAAAGGAGATGTGTCGACACTCAGCAAAAGTCTCAACAGAAGAAGAATGTGTCGACACAAAGAAGAAGTGTCAACACTCAGCAAGTATCAACACAGAAGATAAGTGTCGACACCAAGAAGAAGTGTCGACACTGAACAAGTTCAACACATGAAGATGTGTCGACACAAAGGAGTTGTGTCGACACTTACAAGAATTCAACAAAGTACTGAAGAACAAGGAGTTGTGTCGACACACAATATCAGTGTCGACACATGATGAAGAAGCAGTGTCGAGATATAAATTCTACAACACATGGAGTTGTGTCGACACCATGAAGGCTAGTGTCGACACTTAGTCTACTTGTGTCGACACTTGGTCTATAAGTGTCGACACTTAAAGACAGACTGTCTCGACACTTTCAGACAGTTACAGATATTTCAAGAACTGACTGGATGACTTGACAGCTGCCATTCCAGCCGGTCTACTGCACCTGTCAGAGTTGTCAGAAAGCTGTTAGGAACCGGATCAGCCGGTCACCATGAAGAAGGCCTATAAATAGGTTTATTCTGTCAACAGAAGGACGAGTCCATAAGATCAAGTAATTGAAAAAGAAGAAGATCTAGCTATTCATTGAAGAATCAAGTGAAGATCTAAGAAGTTGGAGAGAGAGAGTTCCATCCAAGAAGACAGCCGTTGGAACCAGGCTGTGAAGAAGGGTTCAGACCTAGTTTTGAATCTTAAGTTGCAGTGATTGAAGATCAGCTGCAGAGAATCAATCCTATTGTGTTCTACATTCAAGAAGCTTTGAAGAAAGCCAAGTGAGATTGTTCTCAGCAGAGTTCTTCCAAGAACTCATCAAGAACCTATCAACTCTTCTCTCTATTCTCTGAGTTGTAGGTATAAACTTTGTATTCTAATTTCTTGTAGGATCCTTAGGGATCTGAGTTGTAAGCCTGTAATTATAAAGGCTGAGTGTAGGGCCTGTGTGCCTGAGTGTAGGAGATCTATTTCTCTGAGTGTAGGCCTGTTGTGGCTGAGTGTAGGCCTTGTGGCAGAGTGTAGGCCTTGTGGCTGAGTGTAGGTCTTTGGAGAAGACTGAGTTGTAGGGCCTTGGGCCTGAGCTGTAGGAACCTGTTTGGGGTTCTGAGTGTAAGATCTGAGGATCTGAGATAGTGGAGGAGTTTGGCTGAATCTAGTACACTACTAGATAGGCGAAGGGGGAAAGTGGATGTACCCAAACCTTGGGGAACCACTATAAATTTGTGTGTTCACTGTGTGCTTGATTGATTGCTGTGATTGCTGATTGACTACTGTGTAGAATTAGTTATAACTCTGTGATATAATCTACAATCTGCCTAAAAAGTTTAAAAAGATTTAGTCACCTATTCACCCCCCCCCCCCCTCTAGGTGATTAGGTACAATTTAATTTCTTTCAAGTGGTATCAGAGGGAGGTTACTCAAAAAGGGACATAACTGTCGGAGTAGATCCTGTTGGCAGATTAAGTGAAATCAAGAAAATCAAGAAACATGGGTTCAACAGAGAATCATAAGGAACTTGGATCCATGAAGTTGCCCATTTGCAGAAAAGAAATTTTTGGCATCTGGAAGGAAAGGGTGAGACTATTTATGGAAGCCTTAGACCCTAGAATATATATCACAGTTAAAGAAGGGTCATATGTGCCTATGAAGGTTTCAGTCTTAGATGCAAATCAGAAAACACCTAAAGACTTCTCTGAAATGACAAAAGATGAGATAATTCTAGCCACAATGGACAAGAGGGCTCAGAATATCATTGTGAGTGTCATAGATGATGCTACCTTTCAGAATTTGATACACTATAAGACATCTAAGGAGATGTGGGATACCTTGATAGTGTATATGGAGGGTTCAGAAGAGATGAGACAGGACAGAAAGTCATTGTTAAACCAGGAATATGAAAGTTTCAGGCAAGGTAGATCTGATAGCATAACAGAATGCTATAAGAAATTCTATAGGATAGTTAATGAGTTAATGTCCTATGGAAGAGATTTCAGTAATTATGAGCTAAATGATAAGTTCTTGAGGTCCCTAACAAAGGATTGGGACAACAAGATCTGTGTCATTAGGGAAATGGCCAAGTTAGCAGATATCCCTCCTCCAACTTTGTTTGGAAAACTGCTATCCTATGAAATGCAGTTGATGGTAAGGAAGGAGGAGGAGAAGACTACAAGAAGTGAGCACAAAGAAAGAGCAGTGGCATTCAAAACTGAAGCCACCAAGAAATACAGAAGTAAGTCTCCATCTCCACCTCCAAAGGTAGCTGAGACTGAGTCAGATGAGTCAGCAAGTAGAAATTCTGAGAGCAGTGAAAGTGATGAGGACTTTGCAGCTTTCACAAGACACTTTCAGAAGTTCTTAAAGAAGAAACAGTGGAGGACAAAGCCATCTACTTCACAGGGTAAAGATGACTATTATCAGAACAAAAGTCATCAAAGAAAGACAGGAGAAAGCCCAAGTCAAGCAAAGCAACTCTATCAAAAATTGTATGCTATTGCTGTAACAGACAAGGACATGTTATTGCAGACTGTCTAGAGAAAAGGAAAGAGTCTAATGATAAGAAGAAGACTCAATTCAAGGGCAAGAAGGAAAGGTCCTTTGTTGCCAAGAAGGACAAAAGCCTGTCAGACATATCTTCATCAGAAACTGAGTCAGGAGCTGAAGCATACATAGGACTGTTTGCTGAAGAAGAAGAAGAGGAGTTCATCCAGATAATGAACTCTATATATGAACAAGAGGACAGTCAGTGCCAAAGACTGATGGCATTGACAGAAGGTGACAAAATCCAGGATCAGCCTGAACCTAGTAAGGTACAAAATTGTTCTTTAAGTTCAATCTCAAGTACTAGTTCAGATTCAGTTACATCAGCATCAAGTGATGCCAGTGGATCTGAATCTGAAGGGGATGTTCATCAATTGATTGATGAATATAGAGTTCTGTTGCAAGTATTTAAGAAAAGCAAATCCTTGGCCAAGAGTCAGGCAAAGGAGATTGCAAGTCTCAAAGTGGCTGCAACTGATTTTGATAAGCTGATTGATCAAAAGTTAAATGAAATAGCCAGACTGAAAAACATAACTGTTATTCAGATGGGGACTATAGCTTTTAAGAATGATCAAATCAGAAATCTGGAGATTAGTCTTCAGAAGGAGAGAGATTTAGTTGCTAGGTTTTCTAAACCAAAGTCTATTCTACCCTTAATTGATGAATTTGTTCATCAAAAAGGTAAAGCTGGACTGGGGTTTACTAAACCTGCTAGGACTGTTCAGTCCAAGTCTAAGGGCAAAGCCCTAGCTCTCAACAAGCCAGGTGTAGATAAAACAGCTAGGAATGTACCTAAGCAAAGGTACAATAGGTTTGAGTGCTGGTGTTGTGGCAAGGTAGGCCACTTTGCCATAGACTGTTGGCATAATACTAATGCCAAAGTGAGTAGCAAACTGCCTGTTGGAAGATCTGTAGGTAGCTTTGTTAAGAGGCAAACTAACCAGCACCAAGGACCCAAGAATTCTTTGGGTTCTAAGGTCAACTAATCTGTTTTGCAGGTAAGTCCAAGTGGCCATGCCCCAATATGGTACTTGGACAGTGGATGTTCCAGACACATGACTGGAACTAGGGGTTTGTTAAAGGACTTCACACCAATCAAGGATGGTCCTAAAGTCACCTTTGGTGGTTCTGAAAAAGGAATCATCAAGGGTTTTGGTAACATTTCTAGCACCCATATAACAATTACTCAAGTGGCTTATGTTAAAGGTTTGAAACATAACCTTATTAGTATAAGTCAATTGAGTGATTTAGGATATGACATCTCATTTGTTAAGGATGGTTGTCATATCAGGAGGTCAAATGATCAAGAGATCATTTTGAGAGGTTATAGAAAAAGAAATGTCTATTGCCTAGACATTATGTGTGAGACCAATGGTTCTCCAGTGTCTTGTAGCTGATGAGAAAGTCTCTCATTGTGTCAAATGGCACAAGAGGCTAGCCCATCTTAACTACAAGACAATTGGCCAACTCTATAGCAAAGAGTTAGTGAGGAATGGTCCTCAAGTTAAGTGTATTAAAGATGGAATATGCTCAGCTTGTCAAAAGGGCAAGCAGACTAAATCCACCTTTAGTAGCATTGAAAACAAAGATGCTGTGAGGTGCTTATACCTCTTGCATATGGATCTCTTTGGTCCTATGCCAGTTCACAGCCTAGGTAAGAAGGTCTATACCTTTGTGGTTGTAGATGACTACTCAAGGTTTTCCTGGGTGTTCTTCCTTAGATAGAAGTCTGAAACACCTAGTATCTTCTATAGCTTTGTCAAACAAATTCAGAATGAACTAGACAGTACAGTGGTCAAGATAAGAAGTGACCATGGTACTGAATTCCAGTCTGATAGCATGACAAAACTATGTGAAGAATTTGGGATATTTCAGGAATTTTCTTCACCAAGAACACCTCAGCAAAATGGCATTGCTGAGAGGAAAAATAGAACCTTGATTGAGGCTGGTAGAACCCTATTAAGTGATACATCTCTCCCAGAATATTTCTGGGCTGAGGCAGTGAACACTGCATGCCATGTAATTAATAGGGCTACCATTACTAAAATCCACAATAAGACCCCCTATGAGATTGTGAAAAGCAGAAAACCAAACCTATCCTATTACAGGATCTTTGGTTGTAAGTGTTTTATACTTAACAATGGAATGTCTTACTTGACTAAGTTTGCTGCCAAATCCCAAGAGGGGATCTTTGTTGGGTACAGCAACAATAGTAAGGCTTATAGAGTCTACAACTTGTCTACTCAAGTTGTAGAAGAATCTGTACATGTAGTATTTGATGAATCTAGACTTATTAACCATGAGTTGTCTAGAAGTACTTGCAGCTCCATAGGTGTAACTAAGAAGATGGACAAGCTCACTATTGAAGAAGGATATACTGCAAGTCAGCATGTAGATGATAGTGGCTGCTGTCCAGGGGAGTACAACATGTACCTAATGCAGAAGAAGACCAAGGAGTGCAGCAAGTTGAAGAAGCTGAAGGAGTTCAACCTGAAGCCAGGATACCTCCAGCTAATAGACATTTAAGAGATCATCCAGCAGATCAAATCATTGGTGATCTAAGACAAGGGGTACAAATAAGGAGCAAAAATCTGAGTGCAGTACTCTACTCCAGTTTTCTATCCCAAGTAGAGCCAAAGAAGTTTGAAGAAGCCCTCCTAGACCCTCATTGGATTGAGGCAATGCAAGAAGAGCTGAATCAGTTCAAGAGGTGCAAAGTCTGGGAGCTTGTTCCTAAACCAAAAGACCACAACATAATTGGAACCAAGTGGATCATTAGGAACAAAATGGATGAACATGGAGTGATTATCAAGAATAAAGCAAGACTGGTTGCTAAGGGATATAGGCAGGAAGAAGGTATTGACTTTGATCAAACCTTTGCTCCAGTAGCCAGAATGGAAGCCATAAGAATGTTCCTGGCCTATGCAACCTTTCAAGGATTTAAAGTTTACCAAATGGATGTTAAGTCAGCCTTTCTGAATGGTAATGTAAAGGAAGAGGTCTATGTGGAACAGCCATCAGGTTTTGTTGATTCAACTCAACCTAATTATATCTATAGACTTAGGAAGGCATTGTATTGGTTAAAATAAGCCCCTAGGGCTTGGTATGAAACCCTGTCTAGTTTCCTCATTGAGAATAAATTCACAAGGGGGAAAATAGACAAGACTATATTCCTTAGGGAATCCAGAGGCAAGATCATACTAGTCTAAATATATGTAGATGACATAATATTTGGGTCTACTGAAAATGGTCTTTGCAGAAAGTTTGCTAAACTAATGCAAGGACAATTTGAGATGAGCAGTATGGGGGAACTTAAGTTCTTCTTGGGCCTCCAAGTTAGACAGACTGAGAATGGTTTATCCATATGCCAGTCTAAGTTCACCCTAGAACTAATAAGGAAGTATGGTATGGAATCATCCAGTACCATGAAAACTCCTATGGGGTCAAGTATGTCTCCTAACAAAGATGATGCAGGGAAACCTATAGATGAGACTTTGTATAGAGGGATAGTTGGATCCCTATTGTATTTGACTGCAAGTAGACCAGATATCATGTATGCTACATGTGTCTGTGCTAGGTACCAAGCATGCCCTAAAGAGTCTCATTTGACAGCAGTCAAAAGAATACTAAGATATCTTAAGGGCACTCCTCATCTAGGCCTTTGGTACCCTAGGAATGGAGACTTTGAACTAACAGGTTATTCAGATACAGATTTTGCAGGCTGCAAGGAAGACAGAAAAAGTACAACTGGAATCTGTCAATTCCTAGGTGGAAGACTGATTTCATGGAGTAGCAAGAAGCAAACAAGTGTGGCTATCTCCACAACAGAATCAGAATATGTGGCTGCAGGAAGTTGCTGTGCTCAACTTCTAGGGATACAACATCAGCTTGAGGATTATGGTATTCAAGTAAGTAGAACACCACTGTTTTGTGATTTTACTAGTGCTATATCTATTGCAAACAATCCTGTTTCCCATAGTAGAACTAAACACATTGAAATAAAATATCATTTTCTAAGGGAACATGTAGAAAAAGAAGATATTTCACTAGAATATGTAAATACAGATAATCAACTAGCAGACATGTATACTAAGCCCCTAGAAGAAACCAAGTTCAATAGGTTTAAAATTGAATTAGGTATGATAAACTTAGAATAAGTTTACAGAAATAGCTAAGTAAAATAGTGTCGACAGACAGAGTTGTCTGTGTCGAGACAGAGAATTGGTGTCGACACTTCAGGGAAAAGGTGTCGACACATCTAGGAAGTTGGTGTCGACACTTCAGAAAATTAGTGTCGACACATGACAGGTAGGTGTCGACACATCCAAGGTGGTGTCGACACTTAGACTTTATGCAGAATTAGTGAAGTAAAGTCTCGACTATGTGTCGAGCTGAGTGGTGTCGACACATAAACATGTGTCGACACATATATTCTATCAACTATACTTGTGTCGACACATAGGTGTCGAGACATTATAAGTATGTGTCGACACTTTTCTACAGTGTCGACACAATTTAAGTTAGTTGACGCGCCCTTTCATCTTCAATCCTAGAAATTTATAAATAGGATTTCGTCATTGTCTGTCGACACTCTCACCAAAGTTTCGAGACCAAACTTGTGTGTCGACACCTCTCTTCTCTCAATTCAAATTCTTCAAACCCTAATGGCGCCAAAGCTCGAAGAGAACGTGAATGAATGCTATGAACTGGTGCGGCATGCGTTTGATGACGCAGACCCGGAGATCAAGAATGTGGTAACCCTAGTTGCAGACTCAGGGTTAGATTTTCTTTTTTCAGAGCCAACAAAGATATGGAAGAAATAAGTATTAGAATTTCTAAATGGAGCAACCCTAGACGACTCTGGATTCAAGATCAAGTCAAGGGTTCATGGAGAAAAGGTGAAGGACTCACCAAAGAGTTTAAGAAAGGTCCTAAACCTACCAAAGACTAAGGAAGAAGATGAAGTTACTGCTTCTAAGACCAGAGAAGCTTTAACATGGTGTGGCCTGGATTCCAAGCTGAAAATTGGATCAGTATTCAATAGAAAGGGGATGAACAGCCAAGGTAAATTTCTCTCAGAAATTGTTGGCAAGGTGATCTTAAGTAAGCCTGGAGGGCATGACAGGGTATCAGCCCATATGTTCAATCTTATGACAAGGATTATCTTCACATTGAAAACTGATTGGTCTGTAGTAGTCTTTGATAAGATTAAGGAAAGTCTGAAGAAACCCAATTTGGGTAGGATACTCAGTCTTTACTTGGCTGGTAGTATACCAGAAGTAATGAGTCAAGCTGCTGGATCAAAGATCAACCACATGAGAAAGATGGACATGAGACTCTTCTCAAGATGGGATAGGGTCTTGACCAAGGAGATACCAACACCTGAGAAGGTAACACCTCAAAAGAAGAAGGAGAAGATAGCTCCTGTGGCACAGGATTCATCTAGCAGCTCTGAGGAACAAGTTGTCTTCACTCCTGATGAAGAAGACACTGGAACTGCTGAAAAGTCTCCAGCTCAACAAGATGATGTAGACAGGCAGAGGGAGCTACCTCAAGCTAGCCCTGTACACCAGGATTCTATCCAGGGGGAGCCTCTAATAGTGGAAGAACCAACTCCACTAGAGAGTGAACAAGCAACCCAGACCATACTTGAGGTACTCACTGAAATCAATAACTTAGTTTTCCCTATAGAGGATACTGTTTTGTCTGATTCATTAAATAATACTAATCAGCAACCACAGATTGATAGTCAACCCCCAGATGTTGTCATGGAGGACATATCTATTGCAGATCAAGTGGAACCACATCAAGTAACTGATGAGATAAGAGAATCTCCATCTCTTCCTCAACAAGAATTTACTATGGAAGATCTCTTCCTTAATCTGGATCAGACAGACTTTGAGAAAGAAGGTGCTGCTGCTGAGGGGGAGAATGCTCAAGTTGAGGGGGAGCAAGTGGAAATTCTAGAAGAAACTGTAAGGAAAGAGCCTGAGAAGCCAAAGGAAGTTGAGGAGCTACCTAAGGAGAGGGTAGAAATAGCAAGCACATCAGCTTCAGAAGATGAGGAGGCTGCAAGAGCAAAGAAAAGAAAATTCCAAGTATTTAAAAGAAGAAGCCAGACTTATAAGAAAGCTCTGCAAACCATAGCACCTCAGCCTGCATAACAGCCAGCACCATCTGTGGATTACAGTTCTCTGATGGTTGCAATGCAAATAAAGCTTGATGAGCAAAGGAAAGCCTTAGAAACATATATGGATGAGGGGCATAAGTCTTTACAGTTTGAACTGGCCCAAGATATTAAGTCTATTAGATTTGAGATGAATCTTAATAAGAAGGAGATGATTGACTGCTTCCACAAGGGAGGGAATGCAGTGGTTTACTTGGCTACACATCAAGAGAAAATCAAAGCTCAAGTGGATGACATTGTACTGAAGCAAGGATATATTCTGGAAAATCAAATAAGAATGAATGATAATTTGACAGCTTCACACAATGCAATTGTCACAGAGATGAAGAATATAGCTGCAGGACAGACTACATCTACTGCTACTGTAAAGGCAGAGTTTGATAAAGCTTTACAAGAGGGCATATCTGATGTTACTTCTGCTATTGAAAACTCTCAGAAGCTGATCACTGAAAAACTCCAAAGATTAAAACCTTTCTACAAGGATGGAGTCAATTATCTCAATGCCCAAATCAGATTTCAGAAGGATGATCTAAGGGATCACATAGAAAGAGAAGTCATAAAGGGGGAGAGGGTGTTAGTCAAAGCAGGCTCTGACCATGCAAAATGGATTTCTAATTCCATCAGAGCCACTCTTGGTTATCCTCCTTTATGTGATGATGATAATGTTGCAGAATCTGGGATTAATCCTGCCTATCTTGGAGGTGAGCAAGCTGAAGTAGCTCAGGTGATCTATCCTCCACCAGATTTTGATATGATTCATGCAGATATACAATCAATGTATAGCCCTCCTGAGGGACTTGATAAGGTCATCATAGAAAAGGTGGTTCAGCCAGTATCTGAGGCTATATTAAAAGAACAAGAAGCTTTGATGCTCAAGGAACAAGAGACTATGTTGTCTAAGAAGAGATTCAGAGAGCAAGCTGAACAAAAGCCTGATTTTGAACAGTGGAGCCCCACTTCAAGGAACATTATCTTAACTGCATGGAAGGCTGCCAAAGATAATATTCAAGACAGAAACAAATGGTATTCTGAACTAGAATGGAGAAAGCATGAAAACAGGCAAGAATCCATAGTGCAATATAGAAGAAAGGCAAAGATGGGAAAGCTACCTCCTACTGCCCAGGAGCCTAGCAAGTACTTTCCCAAGCCTTATCATTACTTTGAGAGGCAAAAGATTAAAGCTGAAGAGCTAAAGAAGAAGGATCTGAAAGGGAAGAAGCCTGCTGATACTGAAGATGCTGAAGCCCCTGTACAAGCCAAGATACAGTCTGGAAAGGGAATAGTGATCAAGGATGCTGAGCAAAAATAGAATAGAATTTTCTTCAGTTTACAATTGTAATCTTTTGATTTTAAACACTTTGTAAACTTTTGTAAAATGAATATGACAAAGTTGTTAGAACAATGTGCTGTGTGATAAATCTATTTCATATTATTCTGAAATGATATCTATGTATACATGTTTGTTTAATACATGTTTATGTTTTCCCTGATTGTATAATCCTGTTTACATCATACTGTGATTTTGTTATGTATGGTGTATATCATTGACTAAGGGTTATGACTTCTCCAAATAGGGGGAGATTGTTGGGTACATTGGTTTAAATGTACCTGATTTGAAGAAGCCTCACCCTACTCAATGATATACATCAAAATGTATTTGATGTGTTTTGAGTTTAGTTATGCAGGTCAAGTATTTGCAGGGAAAGCAGAAAAGATTCTAAGTCCATGTGTCGACACCCAGAAGGAAAGTGTCGACACTTAAGAAGACTTGTGTCGACACCCAGACAAGCAGTGTCGACACTTGGAGAATGTGTCGACACCAGGGATGCAGAGTCGACACCAGACAGAAAGTGTCGACACATGAAGGCTGTGTCGACACTCAATGAAGAAATGTCCAGTGAAGAAGTGTCGACACTTAGAAGCAGTGTCGACACCCATAGGAACTGTGTCTACATCAGAAAGTGTCGACACTTGGAGGCTGTGTCGACACTCAGCAAAAGTCAGCAGAGTCTAAGTATAAGTGTCAACATCATGAGGAATGTGTCGACACACAGCAGAAGACTCGACATCATGAAGAAAGTGTCGACACAAGAAAGAATGTGTCGACACTCAGCAGAAGACTCAACATGTGAAGAAAGTGTCGACACAAGGAGCTGTGTCGACACTTAGCAAAGTTCAACAAAATTCTAAGTACAAGTGTCGACACAAAGGAGATGTGTCGACACTCAGCAAAAGTCTCAACAGAAGAAGAATGTGTCGACACAAAGAAGAAGTGTCAACACTCAGCAAGTATCAACACAGAAGACAAGTGTCGACACCAAGAAGAAGTGTCGACACTGAACAAGTTCAACACATGAAGATGTGTCGACACAAAGGAGTTGTGTCGACACTTACAAGAATTCAACAAAGTACTGAAGAACAAGGAGTTGTGTCGACACACAATATCAGTGTCGACACATGATGAAGAAGCAGTGTCGAGATATAAATTCTACAACACAAGGAGTTGTGTCGACACCTTGAAGGCTAGTGTCAACACTTAGACTTGTGTCGACTTGGTCTATAAGTGTCGACACTTAAAGACAGACTTGTCTCGACACTTTCAGACAGTTACAGATATTTCAAGAACTGACTGGATGACTTGACAGCTGCCATTCCAGCCGGTCTACTGCACCTGTCAGAGTTGTCAGAAAGCTGTTAGGAACCGGATCAGCCGGTCACCATGAAGAAGGCCTATAAATAGGTTTATTCTGTCAACAGAAGGACGAGTCCATAAGATCAAGTAATTGAAAAAGAAGAAGATCTAGCTATTCATTGAAGAATCAAGTGAAGATCTAAGAAGTTGGAGAGAGAGAGTTCCATCCAAGAAGACAGCCGTTGGAACCAGGCTGTGAAGAAGGGTTCAGACCTAGTTCTGAATCTTAAGTTGCAGTGATTGAAGATCAGCTGCAGAGAATCAATCCTATTGTGTTCTACATTCAAGAAGCTTTGAAGAAAGCCAAGTGAGATTGTTCTCAGTAGAGTTCTTCCAAGAACTCATCAAGAACCTATCAACTCTTCTCTCTATTCTCTGAGTTGTAGGTATAAACTTTGTATTCTAATTTCTTGTAGGATCCTTAGGGATCTGAGTTGTAAGCCTGTAATTATAAAGGCTGAGTGTAGGGCCTGTATGCCTGAGTGTAGGAGATCTATTTCTCTGAGTGTAGGCCTGTTGTGGCTGAGTGTAGGCCTTGTGGCTGAGTGTAGGCCTTGTGGCTGAGTGTAGGTCTTTGGAGAAGACTGAGTTGTAGGGCCTTGGGCCTGAGCTGTAGGAACCTGTTTGGGGTTCTGAGTGTAAGATCTGAGGATCTGAGATAGTGGAGGAGTTTGGCTGAATCTAGTACACTACTAGATATGCGAAGGGAGAAAGTGGATGTACCCAAACCTTGGGGAACCACTATAAATTTGTGTGTTCACTGTGTGCTTGATTGATTGATGTGATTGCTGATTGACTGCTGTGTAGAATTAGTTATAACTCTGTGATATAATCTGCAATCTGCCTAAAAAGTTTAAAAAGATTTAGTCACCTATTCACCCCCCCCCCCTCTAGGTGATTAGGTACAATTTAATTTCTTTCAGTGGGGTAGCCTGCGGTGCCGGTAGAGGTGCCCCCCTCATGGGGAAGTTTCTCCGTATGCGCCCTACCTGATGACAGTTGTAGCACTCGAGCGGAGGAAGTGCCACATCTCCGGGACTCTGTATCTCTCACCCCAAAAGAGGTTGGGGGGCCAATATCACTGACACGCTAGGCTCCTGTCTTACCTCTTGGAGGGGTTGGTCCTCTGCCCATCTCTCATCAGCAAAGTGGCCCCTCTGCTGATCATTCCTGCCTCCCCGACCTTGATCCTCAGTTGGCCTCTTCCGGCTTCGAGTCGTGTGCCAATCAACCTCTAACCCCTTTGTCATCTCCAGAATCTGAGGTATAGGCCCGTCAGATATAAACAAAAGAGCCTCTCTCAGGTCCGCTCGAAGGCCCTTATAGAACCTCTTTGTATACCCTGCTTCGTCCAGCTGATAGGAGTCCGCAAACCGGGCTAAGAGATTGAAGTCCCGGTGGTACTCCACCACCGTCCTGTTGCCCTTCCTCAGCTATAAGAACCTGTCTTCCAGCTCGTCTCTTGTCGACTGTGGAACGAAGTGCTCCAACAGTGCATCCCTGAACTCCTCCCAAGTAACGTCAGCAACCTCCCAATCTGCAAATGTCGTATCCAGAAGTGTCTTCCACCATCTCTTGGCATGAGACTCAAAGCAGGAGACCACCAGAGGTACCCTCTCCTCCCACGGGCACCATATCCCGGTCAACATCTCGAACATGATATCCAGCCACTCTTCCGTCCTCACAGCCGTCTTCATCCCAATGTAAGATGGGGGAGAGAGTCCTCGAAAGATGCTCAACCAATTGGCCCCCAAGTTCGGCTGCGGAGCCGGAGCCTGCTGGGCCCTGAAGGCCTCCAGAATGGCCGTCAGAGTCCGCCCCATCTCTGACTGCAGGAACGGAGTGGGAGCTGGAGGAGGTGGTGCAACATTCAGAGTTTTCCTAGCTCCGCCCTACGGTGTAGAATGTGTCGGGGCTGCATAACAAAGGACAATTGTTAGAAATTTGACCCAAACCTAGTTAAAAGTGGACATTTACATGTGATCCCCCATATGGGAACACCACAGCTTCTGCTGCTTAGTTTGTCCCAAAACTAAACTCGAGTGGGGGTGACCCAGGGTTAGTGGACTTTTACTCTTTCGATCGAGGTTTCCCTTTGATACCAGTTTGTAAGACCCCTCTTTTTTTGTAAAACCAACCGGTTCTTATGCCCAGAACCGCCGCTTTGCGGTGACACCAACACACCCGGGAAGGTCGTCACAATAAAACGTCGATCCTGCCGGCCATACCGATCATAGAAAAGAAGAGTAAAAGTATAAATAGTACATGAGTAAAGTAAAACTCAATACTAGTCCACCAGAATCACATATATAAAAATAAATCTCCACGAATGGAGAGTCCTCAGAAATGATGAAACAAAGTACTACAGAGGGCTCCTACCCGGTACATCAAAATCCTCACTACAAATCACTCAATCACGGAAGCAAGTCTATAATTTATACTAAGGATCGAGACTTAATGTCCCTGCTGGCAGAACTCCCATGCTAGACTGTCCCGTCTCCAGGCGCACTGACCTCTGGGGCTGCATCTCCTGGTGCGGCCTCACGACCCACTAAAATGATTTGGTCAATGACTGTTAGTCTAAAATACTAAGTCCTATCATCCCCACCCCTCCCCCATGTCTCCTAGGCACCGAGCGGAGAGGAGGAAAGGGAAGGTAATGAAGGTGGGGAGTAACAAAGTAAGCAGGTGACTTCGGAATTAGTCTAACATGAGCATATAACCACAACAAGTATAAGTAAGCAGTATAAGTATACACAAGAATAAGTGAACAAGTACAGTATAAGAAGGTAAACTAAGAAAGTAACCATGACCTATAGGAATGCCCATACAAACCTATAGACCAAGGGGTCATTTTCCAAGGCCTATTGTATAAAGTGTCCCATACCACTTTATACAATAGGTGTCAGGGGTTATATACAATGATGATGCTATGACATGGAAGTATGACATGATGTTAATCATGAAAGTGCAACACACACACTCGACTCTGTACACACAGACCTTTAAATCCCCCTTTCTGGAGCCTAACCTCCCAGGATACCTCCGTAGTGGCAAACAGAAGCGGTGGGTTGGGCCTCGCCCACCTCTAAACCGGTATCAACACTACCAGTCAGACCTATCGTACTCCTCAACGCTGGTGCACTAAGCGGAGCTCCTGCATAATCTTGTCGGTTGCCGCACCGGACTTTATTTGGCTAAGTGCAAAACCACACCTACCGAGCCAACGTATTGGGGTCGGTGTGGAGAATTTCCAATACCGAAGACCCACCACCTAATGGGTCTATTTGAGACAGCTCTGGCATATTGAAAAGCTGCTGTCCAGATAGAACTTTTTAAAATAGATCTCTGGGGAGCAGTTTTGAAAAGCTGTAGAGTGTTTGGGTGTTCTGTGCAGAAGTGCGCTTTGAAGAAATAGAGCGAGAGTGAGAGGAGGCGGGAGTGTCGGCTCCGGCGAGATGTGTCAGCTCTGGCGAGACTGTCGGCTCCCACGAGTTGCCGGAAGAATTGGAAAAGTCGAGGCCGGTAGATTTTCAAAACATATGAGGGAGAAAGCTATTTTGCGGGAGCAAAAGCTGGGGAGAGGGGGATTTCTAAAAAGCTGCAAAACAGCTCCAGATTTACGAAAAGCTCTTCATAAGGAGTTGTCCCAAACACAGAAAAAACAGCTCTGGCGGCTGGAATAGAGATTCTCCAGCCGCCAGAGCTGCGCCAAACAGACCCAATATCTTATGCACATGTAACATTAATGTATTTCCTACCGAGCCAAAGCTCCCTGGACTATTCTGTCCGTCACAAATATCTACCGAGCCAAAGCACCCCGGACTAACCCGTCCGTCACAAAACCATCTAAACCATCGGCTCGCCGGGCTAACCTGCTCATCACCAAAACCACCAAGCCTACTTCTCGTGAAACCCAACCTAACTCCCACCACTCCGAGGAGTGTGTGTGTAAGTTTAACCCTATATTATTTCTAATTACTCTTGTAATCTATTTAGTCTTACGACTTACGTTAACCTTGGACTGCTAGGGCATTTCCTGTGAAGGGCTCTCGAGGGCACTAGGAACTACGATGGGCTGAAGCGCAAATCTCCGTTTCGCAAGGCACTTACTATTATTGGCTATTACCTAATTCCCGATCCCTTTTAACATTATTCTGGATCTAACCCTAGTATATTTTGACTCTCTCTATATAGGAAAGACGATCTTTCGTCGATCCCGAGCACTTCTTAACAATAGTCAACCCATCACTCTCCTCATCATGACTGTTAATGAAGCTCTCTTTTTCACCTTACCACATCAGTATACAATCGACCCAACTCCCTATGTCCATTCCACATGTTATCACAATTTCCGCAGTTTTACTAAATGCAGTCCAACCTAAGCTATATGATGTACATGACATGAGGTACTCCAAATTCTCATCCAAAGGCCATAAGATAATTATTGAGTGTCTATCATGATAAATTTAGCCTAAATACAGAGGCTTGTAATTTTCCTAATTAATTTAGCATTTATTAGATTTTACCAAATGTTATGCCATGGGTAATTTTGAACATGAAGTACTAAATTTCCTTAAGTTATGACCACCCAAAACTTATGAACACTATATGACATCAATATATCAGTGTATACTAAATTTCACAGATTTATATACATGTAATAACCTCTAAGTAATTAATTCAATGTAATTCGAATAATTAGAGTTAATGAAGGAAGTACCATAAATCGTAGTACAAACATTATATAAAAAGTATCAGGTACTTATAATGATCATAAAACACTACTGACTAAGTTTCATGTAATTCCAATGTCAACGAACCATGTATAAAAATACTTCAAATACTTTTATTAAAGTGCACTTTGTGAAGCAACATTCTTATAAACTCATCAAAATAACATGTAATAATTTTCTAGACTTTATTATGCCATAAAAGATTCTCTGGCCAAGTAACACAATTTTCCAGCAAGATATTGTATTTACTATCTATTTTCCAATATAAGGTGCACTAGTTCACTTTACACATAAAGTACTAAAAAGGAAGCTCAAATGATCCAAATAATTTACTAGTGCCTCTAAATAATATTTAATTAATCTTTCAAGTGTTTCATATCATTATAAGTTAATCTAACCATGGTTACTTCAAAATCATCAAAAAGGGCAAGGTGGAGATTATACCTATAAGTATGATCTACTATTTTTTAATCATCCTATAATAATTTCCAGAGACTCATATTATTATAAAAACTCTTATACCAAAACTTTATAAGGATCCAAGGTCATATGACCCTTCAATATTTTCATAAAAGGTATATGCCTAAACTATCACTAATTGGTTTAAGTTGTGTGCCTAAGCCTAAATGTCACCAAATTCCTTCCTAGAGCATTTCACCATCCTAAGATCACATGGACTAAACACCAAGTCCACCCTTTGGTTTTGAACTAGGGTGCTAGGGAAAATCCACCCTTATTCACCCCAAACTCCATGTGATGGTGTTTAATGTCTTAACAAGTCAGTTGCCCAAGTTTCAACCTCTGTTGAGGTGATTTGATCACTCAACACCACAAGGGACAACTTAACCTAATTACCCCTTTTTAGGCTAGGTTATGGTTTACCAAAACCCAAAACAAATCATCTCCAAATGGGATGAAATTTTATACAGAGTCCTATATTGACCCAAAGAACCAATCACCAAAATTTGGGATGGTTTGGATGTCATTAGACCCTTTAGATAATTCATAGATGTATTATTAAATTTCTACAAAACTTTAGGAAATTTTTTCCAAAAATTCGCATTTTTGGATATGTTATAGGTACAGGTAAGAGCGACACCCAGCCAAAATTTCAAGTGATTTGGATGTCTGGATTGTTGGGGGCACTCAAAGCAATCTCTGATCTAGCCTAGTTATAGACCTCACCAAAATGAGTGTTGTGGTCTGACTTGAACTCTAAATTAGTTCAAACTAATTTTAAAATAAACTAAACTCAAAGGGCTACAACTTCCATGTAGATCACTTTTTCATTAAAGGACTCTAACTATTTTTTGTTTAATTCCTAATGTAACTGATATCATGTGATGGAAATGCATAAATCTACTTTTAATATAAATAGATCTGCACAGATCTTGAAGCTAATCCAACGGCTGCTGGGTTTCTTCTTCCTCCTGCCAACGGCTGAGATCAACTCGACATGGAGCACTTCCTAGTCCATTTGCCGGCCACCCGGCGACCGCCCTGGCCAACCACCGCCACCACCACCTCCGTTGAGGTGAGGGCTATCGGCCGAAGGTGGTTTGGCCACCGGAGACGGCAGATTCCGACGAACCCGACACTTTCATTTTCACGGAAAACTAGTGGAAAAATTCCACTGGATCGTGCTCAATTGAGCCCGATTCTCATCTCTAAGGATTTCTAAGATCTAACCCATGAAGGAGCAGAGGAGGACTTGATTTGCGGTATGAAAACGTGTGTTTTGCCTCCTTGCCATTTTCGGTCGCCGTCTTGAGCTCCTCTGCAACCTCCACAGCAACCTTCATGAGATCGGAACGGGGAAAACTCCTGCTCTTTTCCTGGTGAAGGTCCTTAAAGAGGACATTTGGGAGAGGAGGCTTGTAACTCCCCAAATGTCATTAACTCCATTAATTGCCATTATCCCACCCCTTTGGTTTCAACAAAATAAAGGGGGCTGAACCAAATTAATGGTCGGCCACCTCCAGAAAACTCCTCCTCTCCCTCAGAGGAATAAAAGCCCCATTAAAGTGGGAGTTACGGAGCCTCCATGGATATTCCATTCGTCAACTCCGCTTAGCCTTGCTCACGATTGCCTCGAGCTGTGCTCGACGATTGCGTCGAGCTGTGCTCGACGATTGCGTCGAGCTGTGCTCGACGATTGCGTCGAGCTCTGCTCGACGATTGCGTCGAGCTCTGCTCGACGATTGTGTCAAGCAGAAGCTCTGCTCGACGATTTCCTCGAGCTCTGCTCGACGATTTCCACGATCTCTGCTCGATGATTTCCACGAGCTCTGCTCGACGATTTCTGTCCAGCCCAGGTTTCTTTCCCGCTCGGTCCTCTTGGCATGTACGTTTTGGGGTGTTACATTGGGTGTCATTAGGCCTTTTAGTGTTTCTCAGGGTTTTATCATGACCCCGTTATGACAAAGCCATCCTAGGGGTCTAGTTGTCTGAGGGATATTACACAGGATGCAGCGGATAACTCCGGGGGTAACATCTACAGTTAGATTGAATCTAACTGTCAGGCCGCAACTATGATAGCACTTGGGAACTGTCAAACTTCAACTATGGTCAAGTCTTTGCTGATCACCAAAAGGCACAGTTGCAATAAATATACAAGACCACCATGGTAGTTAGGCAGGTACTAACTGCCAGACCGCAATTATAATTAACCTTCGCTGACCGCGAGACCCGACTCTAACAAAACAGTAGTAAGACCTTAACAAGACCTTGAAAATCACCAGATTGCACTGCGGTTAACTCTTGATGTCCACCAGACCGCACTGCATTAACTCTTTCTGACCGCTAGACTACAGTGTTGAACACCAGTGCGATTACAAAGGACAACTACCAGACCGCCAAACCAGGGCGCCAGAAATAGAGCCAAATCAATTACAGGGCCAAACCAAACTGACAGTCTGCCAAACCTGGCGGCCAATCTTGTCAGCCAGACCGTCCGGACTCCACATGTTCTAACACTCTCCCTCAAGCTAGAGCATATATATCAATCATATCAAGCTTGTTACAGATGTTTGAAAAAGAGGATATTGGTTTGGTAAAAACATCGGCTAGCTCTTTATTAGAGGTTATAAATGGAGTGCATTTTTGATTTTTTCAATATCTCTTCTTTGATAACTTTGTAGTCAACTTCAATATGTTTTCTCCTCTCATGAAACATTGGATTCTTTGAAATATATATAGATGTCTTGTTATCACAGACCATTGGTAAGGGATGATCATAGATCTCTCCTAAGTCAAGCATAAATGTTTGTATCCACTTCAGCTCACAAGTAGTCAAAGTCATGCTTTTGTATTCAGCTTCAGCACTTGACCTTGAGATAATAGATTGTTTCTTGCTCTTCCAACTAACTAGATTTTCCCTACGAAAGTGAGAAAACCAGACATAGACGTTCTATCCTCCTTATCATCATCATAATTGGAATCATAGTAGGATTCAACCCTCAAATGGTTATTCTTCTGAAACAAAAGTCCCATCCCCGGAGATCCTTTCACATATTCCAAAATTTTTAGAGTTGATTGAAGATGACACTCTTTACGAGCTTGCATAAACTGACTCACCCTTCCTATAGTATAACAAATATCTAGTCTTGCGATTGTCAGATGAATGATTTTTTGCACAACTTTTCTGTACCTAGTAGTATCTGAAATAAGTGGTGAATCCTCACTCCAACACTTATCATCACCAACAGTCATTAGACACCGAACAGGTTTAGCCCCAAGAAGACTTATCTCTTTTAGAAGATCCAATGCATACTTACATTGTGAGAGCACTACTGAGTCGGGCTTTCAGGAGATCTCTATCCCTGGGAAGTAATTAAGAGATCTCATATCTTTCGTAATAAAGTGTTGAAGAAGCTACGTCTTCGTCAGAATAATCCCCTTCTTATCATCACAAGTAAGAAAAATGTCATCCACATAAACATCAAGAACAACTAGTCATATGGAAGTGTTGTATATGAAGAGAGAGTCTTCTGCAGAACTCTGAGCAAATCTAATAATATAGATAACAATTTTGAACTTATCGAACCAATCCCGCGTGCTTTGCTTAAGTCCATAGATTGCCTTACACAACCTACACACCTGAGACTCCCCCCGAGCAATATACCCAAGAAGTTGCTCCATATATATCACCTCTTGCAAATCTACATAAATTAAGACATTCATCACATCTAACTGATACATCACTCAGTACTTGTTAATGGTCACAAAAAAGAGAACACGAATCGTGATAATGCGAGCAACTAGATAGGAGACATCAAAGAAGTCTACACCATAGTTTTGAGTAAAACTTTTGGCAACGAGCCGATCCTTATAGCGATCGATGGTGCCATCAGGATGAAACTTGATCACAAAGATACAGCGAAAACCAACAACATCTGCCCTTGGAGGGGTTTGTACAAGAGTCCAAGTACCCATCTCGGTTACAGTTTTCATCTCCTTGTTCATAACAACTTTCCAATGAGGGATATCAAGAGTTTCTTTAAAAGATATTGTACCTAATCACCTAGAGGGGGGTGAATAGGTGACTTAAATCTTTTTAATTTTTTATGCAGAATTCAGAGTTTATCACAGAATTATAACACAACAATTAACCAGCAATTACAGCAATCAATCCAGCACACAGTGAACACACAAATTTATAGTGGTTCCCCAAGTTTTGGGTACATCCACTTTCCCCCTTCGCCTATCTAGTAGTGTACTAGATTCAGCCAAACTCCTCCACTATCTCAGATCCTCAGATCTTACACTCAGAACCCCAAAACAAGGTTCCTATAGCTCGGGCCCAAGGCCCTACAACTCAGCTTCTTCACAAAGCCTACACTCAGCTTCTTCACAAAGCCTACACTCAGCCACCAAGGCCTACACTCAGCCACAACAGTCCTACACTCAGCCTTTATAATTACAGGCTTACAAACTCAGATCCCTAAGGATCCTACAAGATAATATGAATACAAAATGTAAACTCTACAACTCAGAGAAAAGAGAGAAGAGTTGTGAGTTTCTTGATGAGTTCTTGGAAGAACTCAGTTGAGATCAAACTGACTTGGCTTTCTTCAAAGCTTCTTGAATGTAGAACATAATAAGATTGATCTCCTCTGCAGTTGATCCTTGATCTCTGCTACTTAAGATTCAGAACAAAATCTGAACCCTTCTTCTCAGTCTGGTTCCAACGGCTGACTTCTTAGATGGATCTCTCTCTCTCTCCAACTACTTAGATCTTCACTTGATTCTTCAATGAATAGCTAGATCTTCTTCTTGTTAATGAACTGTTAATCTTCTTTTTCTGTAGACAGTGTAAGCCTATTTATAGGCATTCTTCATGGTAACCGGCTGGCCCGGTTCATAACTGATTTCTGACAACTCTGATAGGTGCAGTAGACCAGCTGGAATGGCAGCTGTCAAGTCATCCAGTCAGTTATTGAAAATTCTGTAAATGTCTGAAAGTGTCGAGAATGTCTGTCTTTAAGTGTCGACACTTATAGACCAAGTGTCGACATAAGTTGACTAAGTGTCGACACTAGCCTACAAGGTGTCGACACAACTCCTTGTGTTGTAGATTTTATATCTCGACACTGCTTCTTCTTCATGTGTCGACACTGATAATGTGTGTCGGCACAAGTCTTTGTTCTTCAGTACTTTGTTGAGTTCTTGTAAGTGTCGACACAACTCCTTTGTGTCGACACATCTTCATGTGTTGAACTTGTTAAGTGTCGACACTTCTTCTTGGTGTCGACACATGTCTTCTGTGTTGATACTTGTTGAGTGTCGACACTGCTCCTTGTGTCGACACATTCTTCATCTGTTGAGAATCTGGCTGAGTGTCGACACATCTCCTTAGTGTCGACACTTGTACTTAGAATTTTGTTGAACTTTGCTAAGTGTCGACACAGCTCCTTGTGTCGACACTTTCTTCAAGTGTTGAGTCTTCAGCTGAGTGTCGACACATTCTTTCTTGTGTCGACACTTACTTCAAGTGTTGACTCTTCTGCTGTGTGTCGACACATTGTTCTGGGTGTCGACACTTATACTTAGACTCTGCTGACTTTTGCTGAGTGTCGACACAGCCTCCAAGTGTCGACACTTTCTGATGTAGACACAGTTTCTCTGGGTGTCGACACAACTGCTAAGTATCGACACTGCTTCACTGCACTTTTCTTTATTGAGTGTCGACACTTTCTGTCTGGTGTCGACTCTGCATCCCTGGTGTCGACACAAATACTCCAAGTGTCGACACTGCTTGTCTGGGTGTCGACACAAGTCTTCTTAAGTGTCGACACTTTGCTCCTGAGTGTCGACACATGGACTTAGGAACTTTTTCTTCTTTCCTGTAAATACTTAACCTGCACAAATAAACTCAACATACATCAAATACATTTTGATGTATATCATTGAGTAGGGTGAGGCTTCTTCAAATCAGGTACATTTAAACCAATGTACCCAACAATCTTCCCCTATTTGGAGAAGTCATAACCCTTAGTCAATGATATACACCATACAGAATAAAATCATAGTATGACAAGATTATGTAATCAGGAAAAACATAACATGTATTAAACAAACATGCATACACAGATATCATCACAGAACAATTATGAAATAGATTTAACATATAACACATTGTTCTAATATCTTGTCATATTCATTTTTCAAAAGTTTACAAAGTGTTTAACAATCAAAATATTACAACTGTAAACTTAAGAAAATTTCTATGCTATTTTTGATCAGCATCTTTGATCACTATCCCTTTTCCAGACTGTATCTTGGCTTGAACAGGGGCTTCAGCAACTTCAGTATCAGCAGTCTTCTTGCCTTTCAGATCCTTTTTCTTTTGCTCTTCAGCTTTAATCTTTTGCCTCTCAAAATAATGATATAGCTTGGGAAAGTACTTGCTAGGCTCCTGAGCAGTAGGAGGTAGCTTTCTCATCTTGGCCTTTCTTCTATATTAGCTTATGGCTTCTGGCCTTGTCTCATGCTTTATCCATTCCAATTCAGAAAACCATTTATTTCTGTCTTGAATATTATCTTTTGCAGCTTTCCATGCAGTTAAGATAATGTTTCTTGAAGTGGGACTCCACTGCTCAAAGTCTGGTCTTTGTTCAGCTTGCTCTCTGAACCTCTTCTTAGACAGTCTGGCCTCTTGCTCTTTCAGTAAAGCTTCTTGCATAGCCTCAGATACTGGCTGAACCACCTTCTCTATGATGACATTGTCCTTTCCCCCAGGTGGGCTATACATGGACTGTATATCAGCATGTATCATATCAAAATCTGGAGGAGGGTAGATGACTTGAGCCACTTCAGGTTGCTCCCCTCCTAGATATGCAGGATGTATCCCAGATTATGCAACATTGTCATCATCATATAAAGGAGGATATCCAAGAGTAGCTCTGATAGAATTAGAAATCCACTTGGCATGATCAGAGCTGGCTTTGACTAACACCCTCTCCCCCTTTAGGACTTCTCTTTCCATGTGATCTCTTAGATCATCCTTTTGAAATCTGACTTGGTTATCCAAATAGTTGACTCCATCTTTAAAGAAAGGTTTTAACCTTTGGAGTTTGTCAGTTATCAACTTCTGAGAGTCTTGTATAGCAGTTGTAACAGCAGTGAAGCTCTCTTGCAGTGCTTTATCAAAATCTGTCTTAACAGTAGCAGTAGAAGTTGTCAGTCCAGCAGCTATGTTCTTCATCTCAGTGACAATTGTATTGTGTGAAGCAGTTAAGTTATCATTCATTCTGATCTGATTTTCTAGAACATACCCTTGCTTCAGTGCAATGTCATCTACTTGAGCTTTTATCTTTTCTTGATGGGTAGCCAAGTATACCACTGTATTCCCTCCTTTGTGGAAGCAGTCAGTTATTTCCTTCTTATTTAGATTCATTTCAAATCTTATAGACTTAATATCCTGGGCCAGATCAAATTGTAGTGATTTTTGCCCTTCATCCACATACTTCTTAATGGCTTGCCTGTGCTCGTCCAGCTTAATTTGCATAGCAACCATCAAAGCACTGTAATCTATAGTTGGAGTTGGTTGTAGTGCTGGCTGTGGTGCTATGGTTTGCAATGCCTTCTTATAACTCTGGCTCCTTCTTCTAAATACTTGAAACTCTCTTTGCTTAGCTCTTGCAGCTTCCTCATCTTCTGAAGCTGATGTGCTGGCTATATCTACCCTTTCCTTAGGTAGCTCCTTAACAGCTTGGGGCTTCTCAGGCTCTTGCCTTGCAGGTTCTTCATCAAGTATTACCTGCTCCCCCTCAACTTGAGACTTCTCCCCCTCAGCAGCAGCATTGTCCTTCTCAAGGTCTGCTTGATCCAGATTGAGGAAGAGATCTTCCATAGTAAATTCTTGTGGAGAATGAGCTGGAGAAACTCTTGGCTCATCTACCACTGGATCAGATACTATTTGAACTGTAACAGATATGTCCTCCAAGACAACATCTGGGACTTGATTATCAATCTGAGTTTGCTGATTAACATTATTTAAGGAATCAGACAATACATTATCCTCTATAGGGAAATCTAAAGTATTAAGCTCAGTGATTACCTCAAGGATGATGTGTGTTGCTTGCTCACTTTCAAGAGGAGTTGGCTCTTCCATCACTAGAGGCTCCCCCTGGAATTGATCCTGGTGAATGGGGCTAGCTGGTGGTAGCTCCCCCTGTCTTACTGCAGTATCTTGTTGAGCTGGAGACCTCCCAGCATTTCCTTCTACATCCTCTTCTGGAGTAAAGACAACTTGCTCTTCACTACCAGAGCTGCTAGATGAAACCTGAGCCACTGGGGCAGTTTTCTTCTTCTTCTTTTGGGGTGTTACTTTCTCAGGAGTTATTTTCTCAGGGGTTGGCATCTCCTTAGAAAAAACCCCATCCCATCTAGAGAATATCATCAAGTCCATCTTCCTCATATGATTGATTTTAGTGCCTGCAGCTTGACTCATAACTTCTGGTATACTACCAGCCAAGTATAGACTTAAGATCCTACCCAAGTTGGGTTTCTCCAGACTTTCCTTGATCTTTTCAAAGACTACTACAGACCAATTAGTTTTTAGGCTGAAGATTATCCTGGTCATGAGATTGAACATATGGGCAGATACCCTGTCATGCCCTCCAGGCTTACTTAAGATCACTTTGCCAACAATTTCTGATAGAAATTTACCCTGGCTGTTCATCCCCTTCCTATTGAATACAGATCCAATTTTCAGTTTGGAATCTAGACCACACCATGTCAATGCTTCTCTGGTCTTAGAAGCAGTTACTTCATCCTCTTCTTTTTTCCTTGGCAGGTTTAGAACCTTTCTCAAACTTTTTGGAGTGACCTTCACTTTTTCTCCATGGACCCTGGACTTGATCTTGAATCCAGATTTGTCTACTTTAGCTCCATTCAGGAATTCCAGTACTTCTTTCTTCCAGATCTTAGTCGGCTCAGAAACAAGAAATTCTAACCCTGAGTCTGCAACTAGGGTTACTACATCCTTGATTTCCTGTTCTGCTTCGTCAAACGCTTGTCGCACCAGTTTGTAGCCTTCATTGACATTCTCCTCGAGCTTTGGCGCCATTAGGGTTTGAAGGATTTGACTGGAGAGAAGAGAGGTGTCGACTCACAAGTTTGGTCTCGAAACTTTAGTGAGCGTGTCGACAGACAATGGAGAAATTCTATTTATACCTTTCTAGGTTTGAAGATGAAAAGGCGGGTTAACTAACTTAAATTGTGTCGACACTGTGGAAAAGTGTCTACACAGACTTATAATGTCTCGACACCTATGTGTTGACACAAGTTTAGTCAACAGAATATATGTGTCGACACTTGTTTATGTGTCGACACCACTCAACTCGACATTTAGTCGAGACTTTACTTAGATAATTCTGAGTAAACACTAAGTGTCGACACCATCTTGGATGTGTCGACACCTACTTGTCATGTGTCGACACTAATATTCTTAAGTGTAAACACCAACTTCCTAGATGTGTCGACACCTTTTCCCTGAAGTGTCGACACCACTTGTCTGTGTCGACACAGAGATCTCTGTGTGTCGACACCATTTTACTTAGCCATTTCTATAAACTTATTCTAAGTTTATCATACCTAGTTCAATTTTAAACCTATTGAACTTAGTTTCTTCTAAGGGCTTAGTATACATATCAGGTAGTTGATTATCTGTTCTAACATATTCCAGTAAAATATCTTCTTTTTCTACATGTTCCCTAAGAAAATGATATTTTATTTCAATATGTTTAGTTCTACTATGCGAAACAGGATTGTTTGCAATTGATATAGCACTAGTAGAATCACAAAATAGTGGAGTTCTACTTACCTGAATTTCATAGTCCTCAAGGTGATGTTGTATCCATAGAAGTTGAGCACAGCAACTTCGTGCAGCCACATATTCTGACTCTGCAGTGGAGATAGCCACACTTGTTTGCTTCTTACTACTCCATGAAATCAGTCTTCCACCTAGAAATTGACAGGTTCCAGTTGTGCTTTTTCTGTCTTCTTTGCATCCTGCAAAGTCTGCATCTGAATAACCTGTTAGTTCAAAATCCCCATTCCTAGGGTACCAGAGGCCTAGATAAGGAGTGCCCTTTAGATATCTCAATATCCTTTTGACTGCTGTCAAATGAGACTCCTTAGGGCATGCTTGGTACCTAGCACAGACACATGTAGCATACATGATATCTGGTCTACTTGCAGTCAAATAGAGTAGGGAGCCAACTATCCCTCTATACAAAGTCTCATCTACAGGTTTCCCTGCATCATCCTTGCTAAGAGACATACTTGACCACATAGGAGTCTTCATGGTACTGGATGAATCCATACCATACTTCCTTATGAGTTCTAGGGTGAACTTAGACTGGTATATGGATAATCCATTCTCATTCTGTCTAACTTGGAGACCCAAGAAGAACTTAAGTTCCCCCATACTACTCATCTCAAATTATCCTTGCATTAGTTTTGCAAACTTTTTGCAAACACTACTTTCAGTAGACCCAAATATTATGTCATCTACATATATTTGGACTAGTATTACTTTGCCTCTGGATTCCCTAAGGAATAGAGTCTTGTCTATTTTCCCCCTTATGAACTTATTCTCAATGAGGAAACTAGACAGGGTTTCATACCAAGCCCTAAGGGCTTGTTTCAACTCATATAATGCTTTCCTAAGTCTATAGACATGATTAGGTTGAGTTGAATCAACAAAACCTAATGGTTGTTCCACATAGACTTCCTCTTTTAGATTACCATTTAGAAAGGCTGACTTTACATCCATTTGGTAAACTTTAAAACCTTGAAAGGTTGCATAGGCCAGGAAGATCCTTATGGCTTCTAGTCTGGCTACTAGAGCAAAGGTTTGATCAAAGTCAATACCTTCTTCCTGCCTATATCCTTTAGCAACCAATCTTGCTTTGTTCTTAATGATGACTCCATGTTCATCCATCTTGTTCCTAAAGATCCACTTGGTTCCAATTATGTTGTGGTCTTTTGGATAAGGAAGAAGTACCCAGACCTTGCATCTCTTGAACTGATTCAGCTCTTCTTGCATTGCCTCAATCCAATGAGGGTCTAGGGTGGCTTCTTTAAACTTCTTTGGTTCAACTTGGGATAGAAAACTAGAGAAGAGCACTGCATTCAGATTTCTGCTCCTTGTTTGTACCCCTTATCTTGGATCACTAATGATTTGATCTGCTGGATGATCTCTAAGATGCCTATTGGCTGGAGGCATCCTGACTTCAGGTTGAACTTCTTCAGTTTCTTCATCTTGCTGCACTCCTTGAACTTCATCTGCATTAGGTACATGTAGTACTCCCCCTGGACAGTAGCCACTATCTTTTACATGTTGTCTTGCAGTAGGTCCTTCTTCTATAGTGAGTTTGTCCATCTTCTTAGTTATACCTGTGGAGCTGCATATACTACTAGACAACTCATTGTTAATAAGTCTAGTTTCATCAAATACCACATGTACAGACTCTTCTACAACTTGAGTAGACAAGTTGTAGACCCTATAAGCCTTACTATTGTTGTTGTACCCAACAAAGATCCCTTCTTGGGACTTGGCAGCAAACTTAGTCAAGTAAGACTTTCCATTGTTAAGTATAAAGCACTTACAACCAAAGATCCTGAAGTAGGATAGGTTTGGTTTTCTGCCTTTCACAACCTCATAGGGGGTCTTGTTGTGGCTTTTAGTAATGGTAGCCCTATTACTAACATGGTATGTAGTATTAACTGCTTTAGCCCAGAAATATTCTGGTAGAGATGTATCACTTAATAGGGTCCTACCATCCTCAATCAAGGTTCTATTCTTCCTCTCAGCAATGTCATTTTGCTGAGGTGTTCTTGGTGAAGAAAACTCTTGAAATATCCCAAATTCTTCACATAGTTTTGTCATACTATCAGACTGAAATTCAGTACCATGGTCACTTCTTATTTTGACCACTGTACTGTCTAGTTCATTCTGAATTTGTTTGACAAAGCTATAGAAGACACTAGGTGTTTCAGATTTCTGTCTAAGGAAGAACACCCAGGAAAACCTTGAGTAGTCATCTACAACTACAAAGGTATAGACCTTCTTACCTAGGCTGTGAACTGGCATAGGACCAAAGAGATCCATATGCAAGAGGTATAAACACCTCACAGCATCTTTGTTTTCAATGCTACTAAAGGTGGATCAAGTCTGCTTGCCCTTTTGACAAGCTGAGCAAATTCCATCTTTAATACACTTAACTTGAGGACCATTCCTCACTAACTCTTTGCTAAAGAGTTGGTTAATTATCTTGTAATTAGATGGGCTAGCCTCGTGTGTCATTTGATACAATGAGAGACTTTCTCATCAGCTACAAGACACACTGGAGAACCATTGTTCTCAACCATAATGTCTAGGCAATAGACATTTCTTTTTCTATAACCTGTCAAAATGATCTCTTGATCATTTGACCTCCTGATATGACAACCATCTTTAACAAATGAGATGTCATATCCTACATCACTCAATTCACTTATACTAATAAGGTTATGTTTCAAACCTTTGACATAAGCCACTTGAGTAATAGTAATATGGGAGCTAGAAATGTTACCAAATCCCTTGATGATTCCTTTTTCAGAACCACCAAAGGTGACTTTAGGACCATCTTTGATTGGAGTGAAGTCCTTTAGCAATCCCCTTGTTCCAGTCATATGTCTGGAACATCCACTGTCCAAGTACCATATTGGGGCATGGACACTTGGACTTACCTTACTAGGTCCAGGCTGCTCCTGGATTTTGTCACCTTCTGTCAATGTCATTAGTCCTTGGCACTGACTATCCTCTTGTTCATATATTGAGTTCATGATCTGGATGAACTCTTCTTCTTCTTCCTCAGCAAACAGTCCTATATATGCTTCAGCATCTAACTCAGTTTCTGATGAAGAAATGTCTGACAGGCTCTTATCCTTTTTGGCAACAAAAGACTTTTCCTTCTTGCCCTTAAATGGAGTCTTTTTCTTATCATTAGACTCCTTCCTTTTCTCTGGACAGTCTGCAATAACATGTCCATGTCTATTACAGCAATAGCAAACAATTTTAGATAGAGTTGCTTTGCTAGACTTGGTCTTTTTCCTGTCTTTCTTTGATGACTTTTTATTCTGATAATAGTCATCTTTTCCTTGTGAAGTAGATGGCTTTGTCCTCCACTGTTTCTTCTTTAAGAACTTCTGAAAATGTCTTGTGAAGGCAGCAAAGTCCTCATCACTTTCACTGCTTTCAGACTTTCTGCTTGCTGACTCATCTGACTCAGTTTCAGCTACTTTTGGTGGTGGAGTTGGTGACTTACTTCTGTACTTTCTGGGGGCTTCTGTTTTAAATGCCACTGTCCTTTCTTTATGTTCACTTCTTGTAGATTTCTCCTCTTCTTTCCTCACCATCAACTGCTTTTCATAGGACAGCAGTTTTCCAAACAGTGTTGGTGGAGGAATTTCTGCTAACTTTGTCATTTCACTAATGACACAGATCTTGGTGTCCCAATCTTTTGTAAGGGACCTTAGAAACTTATCATTAAGCTTATAATTACTGAACTCTCTGCCATAGGACATTAGCTCATTCACAATCCTATAGAACTTCTTATAGCATTCAGTTATGTTATCAGCCCTACCTTGCCTGAAGTTTTCATATTCTTGGTTTAGCAAAGATTTTATGTCTTGCCTCACTTCTTCAGAACCCTCCATGTACACAATAAGAGTATCCCACATCTCCTTAGATGTCTTACAGTGTATCAAATTCTGAAAGGTAGCATCATCTATAGCACTCACAATGATGTTCTGAGTCCTCTTGTCCATTATGGCTAGAACTATCTCATCCTTTGTCATTTCAGAGAAATCTTTGGGTGTTCTCTGATTTGCATCTAAGAATGAAACCTTCATGGGCACATATGACCCTTCTTTCACTGTGATATAAATCCTAGGGTCTGAGGCTTCCATAAACAGTCTCACCCTTTCCTTCCAGATGCCAAAGATCTCTTTTCTGCAAATAGGTAGCTTCATGGATCCCAATTCCTTATGATTCTCAGTGGAACACATGGTTCTTGATTTTCTTGATTCTGTAATGTACTTAGACTGAATCTGCCAACAGGATCTACTCAGACAGTTATGCCCTTTTTTGAGTAACCTCGCTTTGATACCACTTGAAAGATATTGTACCTAATCACCTAGAGGGGGGGTGAATAGGTGACTTAAATCTTTTTAACTTTTTAGGCAGAATTCAGAGTTTATCACAGAATTATAACACAGCAATTAACCAGTAATTACACCAATCAATCCAGCACACAGTGAACACACAAATTTATAGTGGTTCCCCAAGTTTTGGGTACATCCACTTTCCCCCTTTGCCTATCTAGTAGTGTACTAGATTCGGCCAAACTCCTCCACTATCTCAGATCCTCAGATCTTACACTCAGAACCCCAAAACAAGGTTCCTACAGCTCAGGCTCAAGGCCCTACAACTCAGCATCTTCACAAAGCCTACACTCAGCTTCTTCACAAAGCCTACACTCAGCCACCAAGGCCTACACTCAGCCACAGCAGGCCTACACTCAGCCTTTATAATTACAGGCTTACAAACTCAGATCCCTAAGGATCCTACAAGATAATATGAATACAAAATGTAAACTCTACAACTCAGAGAAAAGAGAGAAGAGTTGTGAGTTTCTTGATGAGTTCTTGGAAGAACTCAGTTGAGATCAAACTGACTTGGCTTTCTTCAAAGCTTCTTGAATGTAGAACATAATAAGATTGATCTCCTCTGCAGTTGATCCTTGATCTCTGCTACTTAAGATTCAGAACAAAATCTGAACCTTTCTTCTCAGCCTGATTCCAACGGCTGACTTCTTGGATGGAGCTCTCTCTCTCTCCAACTACTTAGATCTTCACTTGATTCTTCAATGAATAGCTAGATCTTCTTCTTGTTAATGAACTGTTAATCTTCTTTTTCTGTAGACAGTATAAGCCTATTTATAGGCCTTCTTCATGGTAACCGGCTGGCCCGGTTCATAACTGATTTCTGACAACTCTGACAGGTGAAGTAGACCGGCTGGAATGGCAGTTGTCAAGTCATCCAGTCAGTTCTTGAAAATTTTGTAACTGTCTGAAAGTGTCGAGACTGTCTGTCTTTAAGTGTCGACACTTATAGACCAAGTGTCGACACAAGTTGACTAAGTGTCGACACTAGCCTACAAGGTGTCGACACAACTCCTTGTGTTGTAGATTTTATATCTCAACACTACTTCTTCTTCATGTGTCGACACTAATAATGTGTGTCGACACAAGTCTTTGTTCTTCAGTACTTTGTTGAGTTCTTGTAAGTGTCGACACAACTCCTTTGTGTCGACACATCTTCATGTGTTGAACTTGTTAAGTGTCGACACTTCTTCTTGGTGTCGACACATGTCTTCTGTGTTGATACTTGCTGAGTGTCGACACTACTCCTTGTGTCGACACATTCTTCATCTGTTGAGACTCTGGCTGAGTGTCGACACATCTCCTTAGTGTCGACACTTGAACTTAGAATTTTGTTGAACTTTGCTAAGTGTCGACACAGCTCCTTGTGTCGACACTTTCTTCAAGTGTTGAGTCTTCAGCTGAGTGTCGACACATTCTTTCTTATGTCGACACTTACTTCAAGTATTGACTCTTCTGCTGTGTGTCGACACATTGTTCTGGGTGTCGACACTTATACTTAGACTCTGCTGACTTTTGCTGAGTGTCGACACAGCCTCCAAGTGTCGACACTTTCTGATGTAGACACAGTTTCTCTGGGTGTCGACACAACTGCTAAGTGTTGACACTGCTTCACTGCACTTTTCTTTATTGAATGTCGACACAGCTCCTTGTGTCGACACTTTTTGTCTGGTGTCGACTCTGCATCCCTGGTGTCGACACAAATACTCCAAGTGTCGACACTGCATGTCTGGGTGTCGACACAAGTCTTCTTAAGTGTCGACACTTTGCTCCTGAGTGTCGACACATGGACTTAGGAACTTTTTCTTCTTTCCTGTAAATACTTAACCTGCACAAGTAAACTCAACATACATCAAATACATTTTGATGTATATCATTGAGTAGGGTGAGGCTTCTTCAAATTAGGTACATTTAAACCAATGTACCCAACATTCTTGATAGGTAGTCGGGGTGACATTGGCAGAGAGATTGTGTTGGGTACATTTTAATATATGTACCTGATTTGAAGAAGCCTCACCCTACTAAATGATATACATCAAGATGTATTTGATGTGCTTTGAGTTTATTTGTGCAAGTTAAGTAACTGCAGGTTTGCAGGAAAAGTTTCTAAGTCCATGTGTCGACACCTAGAAGAAAAGTGTCGACACTTAAGAAGGCTTGTGTCGACACCTAGAGCAGCTGTGTCGACACTTGGAGTAATTGTGTCGACACCATGAAGGCAGAGTCGACACCAGAAGGAAAGTGTCGACACATACAGGCAGTGTCGACACACAATGAAGAAATGTCTACATAATCAGTGTCGACACTTAGAAGCAGTGTCGACACTCAGAGAAACTTTGTCGACAGCAAATGTGTCGACACTAGGAGGCTGTGTCGACACTCAGCAAAACTTCAACAAAGTTCAAGTACATGTGTCGACACCAGGAGGCTATGTCGACACTCAGCAAACTTCAACAAAGTTTAAGTACAAGTGTCGACACAAAGAAGATGTGTCGACACTCAGCAAAGTCTCAACACATGAAGAATGTGTCGACACAAAGGAGATGTGTCGACACTCAACAAAAGTTTCAACACAGAAGGCATGTGTCGACACAAAGAAGATGTGTCGACACTTAGCAAGTTTCAACACAAGAAGATATGTCGACACAAAGGAGTTGTGTCGACACTTAGCAGAAATCAACTAAGTATTGAAGAAGGACTTGTGTCGACACACAGGATCAGTGTCGACACATTCTGAAGAAGCAGTGTCGAGAAGCTGTTACAACAACACAAGGAGTTGTGTCGACACCATGAAGGCTAGTGTCGACACTTAGTCTACTTGTGTCGACACTTAGTCTATTTGTGTCGACACATTAAGACTATCTGTCTCGACACTTTCAGACAGTGACAGAGATTTCAAGAAGTGACTGGATGACTTGACAGCTGCCATTTCAACCGGTCAACTGCTACTGTCAGAGCTATCAGAAAATTGTTAGAAACCGGATCAGCCGGTCACCATGAAGAAAGCTTATATAAACGCTTATTCCTTCAACAGAAGGAGATGATTTGAATAAAGTGAAAAACAACACAACAAGAAGAAGACCTTCAAGAGAAGATCTAAGAAGTTGGAGAGAGAGAGCTCCTTCTAAGAAGACCAGCTGTTGAACCAGGCTGATAAGGAAGATTCAGATTGAAATCAAAATCTCAAGTCAGCAGTTGATTGAAGATCATCTGCATAGAGATACAACCCTACTGTGTTCTAATTCAAGAAGCTTTGAAGAAAGCCAAGGGAGGTTGATCTCTGCCAAGTTCTTCCAAGAACTCATCAAGAAGCCAGTCAACTCATCTCTCTCTATTAGAGTTGTGGTTATATACTTTGTATTTTCTAATTTCTGTAGGATCTTGTATAGATCTGAGTTGTAAGCCTAAATCTATAAATGCTGAGGTAGGGCTTGTGAGCCTGAGTGTAGGAGAATCATTTCTCTGAGTGTAGGCCTTGTTGAAGGCTGAGGTAGGGCTGTTATGCCTGAGTGTAGGTCTAATTGAAGACTGAGTGGTAGGGCTTAGTACCTGAGTTGTAGGAGTGGGATCACTCTGAGTTGTAGGAACTTGTTTGGGGTTCTGAGTTGTAAGATCTGAGGATCTGAGGAGAAGTGGAGAAGTTAGGCCGAATCTAGTACACTACTAGATAGGCGAAGGGGGAAAGTGGATGTACCCAGACCTTGGGGAACCACTATAAATCTTGTGTGCTCTCTATGATTGTATGCTTGTATGGTTGTTGTGTTGTGAAACTTGTAGAATTGCAATTACTATACTGTATTTCTGCCTTTAAAGTTTAAAAAGATATAGGTCACCTATTCACCCCCCTCTAGGTGATTAGGCACTGTTTCTTTCAAGTGGTATCAGAGGGAGGTTACTCAAAAAGGACATAACAGTCTGAGTAAAGATCCTGTAGGCAGAATCAGACTAATCAAGAATCAAGAAAATGGGTTCTACTGAGAATCACAAAGAGCTAGGATCCATGAAGTTGCCAATATGCAGAAAAGAGATATTTGGCATATGGAAAGAGAGGGTTAGACTCTTTATGGAAGCATCTGACCCAAGAATATACATCACAGTCAAAGAAGGGCCATATGTGCCAATGAAGATCTCCATTCTAGATGCAAATCAGAAAACTCCTAAGGATTATTCAGAAATGACCAAGGATGAAATAATCTTGGCTACTATGGATAAGAGGGCTCATAACATCATAGTAAGTGTCATTGATGACTCTACCTTCCAGAATTTGATTCATTGCAAGACATCAAAAGAAATATGGGATACTTTGATAGCCTATATGGAAGGGTCTGAAGAAGTAAGACAAGACAGGAAGTCCTTATTAAATCAAGAGTATGAAAGCTTCAGACAAGGAAGGTCTGATAGCATTACTGAGTGTTATAAGAAATTCTATAGGATTGTTAATGAGTTGATGTCCTATGGAAGAGAATTCAGCAATTATGAGCTGAATGATAAGTTCTTGAGATCCCTAACTAAGGACTGGATACTAAGATTTGTGTCATAAGGGAAATGGCCAAACTAGCTGATATACCTCCTCCAACATTGTTTGGAAAACTGTTATCATATGAGATGCAGCTAATGGTTAGAAAGGAGGAAGAGAGGACTACTAAAGTGGAGCACAAGGAAAGATCTGTGGCCTTCAAAATTGAAGTCACTAGGAAGTACAGAAGCAAGTCTCCATCTCCACCACAAACAGTTGCTGAGACTGCTTCAGAAAATTCAGAGAACCAGAACTCAGACAGCAGTGAAAGTGATGAGGACTTTGCTGCCTTTACAAGACAGTTTCAAAAGTTTCTGAAGAAGAAGCAGTGGAGGTCTAATCCATCCACTTCACAGTCTAAAGATGACTACTATCAGAGAAGGAAGTCATCAAGGAATGACAGAAGAAGGTCCAAGCCAAGCAAAGTTACTTCCTCAAAGATTGTGTGTTATTGTTGTAATAGACAAGGACACATAGTAGCTGATTGTCCTGAAAAGAGGAAGGAGTCTACTAAAGATAAGAAGAAGAATCAGGTTAAGGGCAAAAAGGAAAAGTCTTTTGTTGCTAAGAAAGACAAAAGTCTGACTGATCAATCATCATCAGAAATAGATTCTGAAGCTGAAGCCTATATTGGCTTGTTTGCTAAAGAGGAAGAAGATGAGTTCTTGCAGCTGATGAACTCAATTTATGAGCATGAGGACAATCAGTGCAATGGACTGATGGCCTTAACAGAAGGAGACAAGATCCAGGATCAGCCAGGACCAAGTAAGGTACAATGTTTTTCAGATTATAATACTGATTCAGAATCAGATACATCTGCATCAAGTGATGTGGGTGGGTCTGAATCTGAGGGAGGTATTCATCAGTTGAGGGAGGTATTCATCAGTTGATGGATGAATACTAAGGAAATTGCTAATCTTAAGTTGGCAGCTGCTGATTCAGATAAAGTGTTAGATAAAAACTAAATGAAATAGCCAGGCTGAAGAACATTACAGTTATTCAGATGGGAACTATTACATTTAAGAATGATCAAATTAGGAATCTGGAGGTTAGACTTCAGAAGGAGAGAGAGATTGTTGCAAGTTTTTCTAAACCAAAATCAGTTTTACCTTTGATAGATGAGTTTATCCCTCAAAAGGGTAAGACTGGATTGGGGTTTACAAAACCTGCCATGACAGTTAGGTCCAAGTCTAAGGGCAAAGCCCCAGTACTCAACAAGAAGCCTGTTGTAGATAAAACAGCCAGGGTTGTACCTAAACAAAGGTACAATAGATTTGAGTGTTGGTGTTATGGCAAGGTAGGCCACTTTGCCATAGATTGTTGGCACAATTCTAGTGTTAAGGAGATTAGCAAACTACCTGCTGGAAGATCTACAGGCAGTCTTGTTAAAAGTCAAACTAACCTGCACCAAGGACCCAAGAATTGTGGAAACCACCCGTCATCACACATCTTCCCAAAACCCCGAGGTAATGGTAAGGGGGGACGGGGGTACATGAACACAAAGGATCGCCTGCTGCAGGCGATGTGGGACTAACCCCAACCACAGGACCGCAGGGATATTCCGCCACACAAGGGGGCCCACCAGGGTCAACACCCAGACCTGAAACGCGATGGGGAAAGCCCAAACATGCGGTACCACACACACATGTCCTGCTGGCTAATATAATCTCAACACACCCCCGCAGCAAGACAACCTGGCTTTGATACCATGTGGAAACCACCCGTCACCACACATCTTCCCAAAACCCCGAGGTAATGGTAAGGGGGGACGGGGGTACATGAACACAAAGGATCGCCTACTGCAGGCGATGTGGGACTAACCCCAACCACAGGACCGCGGGGATATTCCGCCACACAAGTGGGGCCCACCGGGGTCAACACCCAGACCAGGAACGTGATGGGGAAAGCCCAAACATGCGGTCCCACACACACGTGTCCTGCTGGCTAATATAATCTCAATAAGAATTATTTGGGTTCTAAGGTTAAGTAATCTGTTTTGCAGGTGAGTCCAAGTGGTCATGCCCCTATATGGTACTTGGATAGTGGATGTTCCAGGCACATGACTGGAACTAGGGGATTGCTGAAGGACTATACACCAATCAAGGATGGTCCTAAAGTTACCTTTGGTGGTTTAGAAAAAGGAATCATCAAAGGCTTTGGTAACATTTCTAGCAACCTAATTACAATTACTCAAGTGGCTTATGTAAAGGGTTTGAAACATAACCTCATTAGCATAAGTCAGCTGAGTGATTTAGGATATGACATCTCATTTGTCAAGGATGGTTGTCATATTAGTAGGTCAAGTGATCAAAAGATCATTCTGACAGGATATAGGAAGAGAAATGTCTATTGTCTAGACATTATGTGTGAGAACATTGTTTCTCCTATTTGTCTTGTAGCTGATGAGAAAGTCTCACATTGTGTTAAATGACACAAGAGGCTGGCTCATCTTAACTATAAGACAATTGGCCAACTCTTTAGCAAAGAGTTAGTGAGGAATGGTCCTCAGGTTAAGTGTATAAAGGTTGGGATATGCTCAGCTTGTCAAAAGGGTAAGCAGACCAAATCCACCTTTCATAGCCTTGAGAACAAAGATGCTGTGAGGTGTATATACCTCTTGCATATGGATCTTTTTGGTCCTATGCCAGTTCACAGCCTAGGTAGGAAGGTCTACACATTTGTGGTAGTTGATGACTACTAAAGGTATTCCTGGGTGTTCTTCCTAAGGCAAAAATCAGAAACACCAAGCATCTTGTATAATTTTGTTAAACAAATTCAGAATGAATTGAACATTACAGTGGTCAAAATCAGAAGTGACCATGGTACTGAATTTTAGTCTGAAAGTATGACAAAACTGTGTGAAGAGTTTGGAATTTTTCAGGAATTTTCCTCACCAAGAACACCTCAGAAAAATGGTATTGCTGAAAGGAAAAATAGAACCTTGATAGAGGCTGGTAGAACCCTATTGAATGACACATCTCTCCCAGAATATTTCTGGGCTGAGGTAGTCAATACTGCATGTCATGTAATCAATAGGGCTACTATCACCAAGAGCCACAAGAAGACCCCCTATGAGATTGTGAAGGGCAGAAAACCAAATCTATCCTATTTCAGGATGTTTGGTTGCAAGTGCTATATCCTTAACAATGGTAAGTCTTATCTAACCAAGTTTGCTGCCAAATCCCAAGAAGGGATCTTTATTGGGTACAGCAATAATAGTAAGGCTTATAGGGTCTACAAGTTGTAGAAAAGTCTGTTCATGTAGTTTTTGATGAAGCTAGACTCATTAACAATGAATTGCCTAGAAGTGTTTGCAGCTCCACATGTGTAACTGAGAAGATGGACAAGCTTACTATTGCAGAAGGTCCTCCTGCAAGTCAGCAAGTAGAGGATGGTGGCTGCTGTCCAGGGGGAGTACAAGATACTCCTGTTGCTAAAGAAGATCAAGAGGAGCAGCTGAATGAAGAAGCTGAAGGTGTACAACCAGAAGACAGGCTGCCTCCAGCAAATAGGCATTTAAAAGATCATCTAGCCAATCAAATTATTAGAGATCTCAGACAAGGGGTACAGACAAGGAGTAGGAATCTAAGTTTAGTTCTCTACTCCGGCTTTCTATCCCAAGTAGAGCCAAAGAAATTTGAAGAAGCGATCCTAGACCCTCATTGGATTGAGGCAATGCAAGAGGAGCTGAACCAGTTCAAAAGATGCAAAGTCTGGGAGCTAGTTCCTAAACCAAAAGACCACAACATTATTGGAACTAAGTGGATCTTTAGGAACAAGTTGGATGAGAATGGAATTATTATAAAGAATAAAGCTAGATTAGTTGCAAAAGGATATATGCAGGAAGAAGGTATTGATTTTGATCAAACCTTTGCTCCAGTAGCAAGACTGGAAGCAATAAGGATGTTCCTTGCCTATGCAACATTCCAAGGATTTAAGGTCTATTAAATGGATGTTAAGTCAGCTTTTCTGAATGGAAACTTGAAGGAAGAAGTCTATGTAGAGTAGTCATCAGGTTTTGTAGATACTCTTAAACCTGATTATGTATATAGACTTAGGAAGGCTTTGTATGGGTTAAAACAAGCCCCTAGGGCTTGGTATGAAACCCTGTCTAGTTTCCTCATTGAGAATAAATTCACAAGGGGGAAAATAGACAAGACTCTATTCCTTAGGGAATCCAGAGGCAAGATTATCTTAGTCCAAATATATGTAGATGACATAATATTCGGGTCTACAGAAAGTTTGCAAAACTAATGCAAGGACAGTTTGAAATGAGCAGTATGGGGGAACTTAAGTTCTTCTTGGGTCTTCAAGTTAGACAGACTGAGGATGGTTTATCCATATGCCAGTCTAAGTTCACCCTAGAATTGATAAGGAAGTATGGTATGGAATCGTCCACTACCATGAAAACTCCTATGGGGTCAAGCATGTCTCTAAGCAAAGATGATGCAGGGAAACCTGTAGATGAAACTTTGTATAGAGGGATAGTTGGCTCTCTATTGTATTTGACTGCTAGTAGACCAGATATCATGTATGCTACATGTGTCTGTGCTAGGTACCAAGCTTGCCCTAAAGAATCTCACTTGACAGCAGTCAAAAGAATTTTGAGATATCTTAAGGGCACTCCTTATCTAGGCCTTTGGTACCCTAGGAATGGAGATTTTCAACTGACAGGTTATTCAGATGCAGACTTTGCAGGCTGCAAGGAAGATAGAAAGAGTACCATAGGAACCTGTCAATTTCTAGGTGGAAGGCTGGTGTCTTGGAGTAGCAAGAAGCGGACCAGTGTGGCTATCTCCACAGCTGAGTCAGAGTATGTTGCTGTAGGAAGCTGTTGTGCACAACTACTATGGATACAACACCAGCTAGAATATTATGGTATTCAAGTAAGTAGAACACCTTTATTTTGTGATTCTACTAGTGTCATTTCTATTGCAAATAATCATGTCTCTCATAGTAGGACTAAGCACATAGAAATAAAATACCATTTTCTAAGAGAACATGTAGAAAAAGGAGACATTTCCTTAGAATATATAAATACAGATAATCAGTTAGCTGATATGTATATTAAGCCCTTAGATGAAATCAAATTCAATAAATTTAAAATTGAATTAGGGATGATAAACTTAGAATAGTTTACAAAAATTGGCTAAGTAAAATGGTGTCGACACACAGAGTTGTCTGTGTCGACATTTCAGAGAAATGGTGTCGACACATCTAGGAAGTCTGTGTCAACACTTCAGAGAATTAGTGTCGACACATGCAGTGTAGGTGTCGACACATCCAAGGTGGTGTCGACACTTAGGATTTACACAGAATTAGTCTAGTAGAGTCTCGACTAAGTGTCGAGCTGAGTGGTGTCGACACATATATAAGTGTCGACACATATATTCTGTCGACTATACTTGTGTCGACACATAGTTGTTGAGACATTATAAGTAAGTGTCGACACTTTTCAACAGTGTCGACACAATTTAAGTATTTTGACGCGCCTTTTCATCTTCGATTCTAGAAAGGTATAAATAGGTTTTCGCCATTGTTTGTCGACACGCTCACTAAAGTTTCGAGACCAAACTTGTGTGTCGACATCTCTCTTCTCTAAATTCAAAATTTCTTCAAACCCTAATAGCGCCCAAGCTAGAAGAGAACATTAATGAAGGATATGAGCTCGTGCGACACACCTTTGATGACGCGGAACCCGAAATCAAAGGTGTGGTAACCCTAATTGCCGAGACTGGATTGGAATACCTTGTATCAGAACCAATCAAGATCTGGAAGAAGGAGGTCCTTGAATTTTTGAGTGCAGCTTCACTTGACGACTCTGGACTCAAGATTAAGTCCAGAGTTCATGGAACCAAAGTCAAGGTCACACAGAAAAGTCTAAGGAAGGTACTTCAACTACCAAGAACAAAAGAGGAAGAAGATGTATCTGCTTCTAAGACTAGAGAGGCATTGAGATGGTGTGGACTGGATTCAAACCTGAAAATTGGATCAGTTTTCAATAGAAAAGGGATGACCATCCAAGGAAAGTTTATGTCTGAAATAGTTGGCAAGGTCATCCTGAGCAAGCCTGGAGGACATGACAGAATTTCAGCTCAGATGTTCAGTTTGATGACAAGGATTATCTTCAAACTTAAGACTGACTGGTCAGTAGTTCTGTTTGATAAGATAAAGAGAGCCTGAAGAAGCCCAATCTGGGTAGAATTCTGAGTCTATACCTAGCTGGAAGTATTCCTGATGTGATGAACCAAGCTGCAGGTTCCAAGATAAACCACATGAGGAGAATGGATTTGAGAATTTTCTCTAGGTGGGATAGAGTATTGACAAAAGAAATGCCAACTCCAGTAAAGGACACACCCCAGAAGAAGAAGAAGAAGACAGTCATTGTGGCTCAAGAATCCTCTAGCAGCTCTGAAGAGCAAGTGGTGTTTAGTTCTGATGATGAACAGGGTAGAAATGCTGAACAGTCTCCAGCTAGACTAGAAGATGCACAGAGGCAGGGGGAGCTACCACCAGCTAGCCCAATTCACCTGGATCCACTCCAGGGGGAGCCTCTACTTGTGGAAGAGCCAACTCCACTAGAGAGTGAAAGGGCTACCCACACCATTCTAGAGGTAATCACTGAAATTAATCAATTAGATTTCACTATTGAGGATGAATTTTTGACTGATTCATTACCTGATGTTCATCAGCAAACATAGATACAACCTCAACCACAAGATGTTGTCATAGAGGACACATCTGTTGCTGATAAAGTGGTTGATGAGATCAGAGATTCTCCAGCCCATTCTCAACAGGAATTTACATTAGAAGAGTTGTTCCCTGATCTTCTACAAACTGATTTTGAGAAAGAGAAAACTGTTGCTGAGGGGGAGAAGATCAATATTGAGGGGGAGCATGTGGAGATTGTAGAGGAAAATGCAAGCAAGGAGACTGAGGAGCCAAGAGATGCTGAAGGACTACCAAGGACTGAGGAGGATTCACATCCTAGTCCTAAGGAAAGTGTAGACATAGTCAGCACATCTGCTTCAGAGGATGAAGAGGCAGCTAGGGCCAAGAAAAGGAAGTTCCAGGTCTTCAAGAGAAGAAGCCAGAACTATAAAAAAGCCCTACAGACCATTGCTCCACAGCCTGCCCCATCTACTGATTATAGTTCACTGATGGTGGCTTTGCAGATTAAGCTGGATGAGCAAAGGCAAGCTCTAGAAAAATATATGGATGAAGGGCATAAATCCCTGCAATTTGATCTGGCATAAGACATCAAATCAATCAGATTTGAAGTGAATCTCAACAAGAAAGAAATGACTGATTGTTTCCATAAAGGGGGCAATGCAGTGGTCTATCTGGCTACACATCAAGAGAAAATAAAGACAAAACTTGATGACCTAGCAGTCAAGCAAGGATATGTTCTAGAAAATCAAATAAGAATGAATGAAAACTTGACTGCTTCTCATAATGTCATAGTCACTGAAATGAAGAATATAGCTACTGCCCAGACTGCACATAGTGCTGCTGCCAAAGCTGAGTTTGATAAGCAACTCCAAGAAAGCCTACTTGCAGTTCACACAGCTATTGCAGATTCTCAAAAGGTTATTACTGACAGGCTACACAGGTTAAAACCTTTCTATAAAGATGGAGTCAATTATTTGAATGCACAGATAAGATTCTAAAAGGATGATCTTAGAAATCACATAGAGAGAGAAGTCATAAAGGGGGAGAGGGTATTAGTCAAGACAGGCTCTGATCATGCCAAATGGATTTCAAATTCCATCAGGGCCACCCTTGGATATCCACCTTTATGTGATGATGACAATGTGGCAGAGTCTAGAATCAATCCTGCATACTTTGGAGGAGAGCAAGCTGAAGTGGCTCAAGTGATATATCCTCCTACAGATTTTGATATGATACATCAGGAGGTACAGTCTATGTATAGTCCTCCTGAGGGTAATCAGAATATAATTCTTGAGAAAGTTGTCCAGCCTGTGCCAGAGGCAATACTAAAAGAACAAGAGGCTTTGTTAAAAGAACAAGAGGCCCAATTATCTAAGAAAAGATTCAGAGAGCAAGGTGAATTAAGGCCAGATTTTGAACAATGGAGCCCCACATCCAGGAATATCATCTTGACTGCTTGGAAAGCTACTAAGGACAATGTCCTGGATAGAGGCAAGTGGTATTCTGACCTGGAGTGGAGAAAACATGAGAATAGGCAAGAGGCCGTAGTACAACATAGAAGGAAGGCTAAACTGGGAAAGCTACCTCCTAATGCACAGGAGCCTAGCAAGTATTTCCCTAAGCCTTATCACTATTTTGAAAGGCAG
Source organism: Platanthera guangdongensis (assembly GCA_039583875.1). Taxonomy (NCBI): domain Eukaryota; kingdom Viridiplantae; phylum Streptophyta; class Magnoliopsida; order Asparagales; family Orchidaceae; genus Platanthera; species Platanthera guangdongensis. Next base: position 4,207,960 of record CM077165.1, read on the forward strand.
AAGATAAAGGCTGAAGAGCTGAAAAAGAAAGATCTCAAAGGGAAGAAGTCTGCTGCTGATGATGACAATGAAGCTCCAGTTCAAGCAAAGATTCAATCTGGAAAGGGGATTGTAATCAAGGAACCAGAGCAGCCATATGATAGCATTTTCTTAAGTTTACAATTTGTAATCATTTGTATTAAACTCTATGTAAACTTTTGATAAATGAAAATGTTTGGAGTTGTAAGAACATTGTGTCATGGTTCAAATCTATTACATTAATTGTTCTGAGATAATTATTTATACATGTTCTGTTCATGTATGTTTAAGTATTTTCCCTGTCATATAATACTGTTTTACATTATACTGAAAATTTGTTATGTATGGTGTATATCATTGACCAAGGGTTATGACTTCTCCAAATAGGGGGAGATTGTTGGGTACATTGGAATATATGTACCTGATTTGAAGAAGCCTCACCCTACTCAATGATATACATCAAGATGTATTTGATGTGCTTTGAGTTTATTTGTGCAGGTTAAGTAACTGCAGGTTTGCAGGAAAAGTTTCTAAGTCCATGTGTCGACACCTAGAAGAAAAGTGTCGACACTTAAGAAGGCTTGTGTCGACACCTAGAGGATTTGTGTCGACACTTGGAGTAATTGTGTCGACACCAGGAAGGTAGAGTCGACACCAGAAGGAAAGTGTTGACACATACAGGCAGTGTCGACACACAATGAAGAAATGTCTACATAATCAGTGTCGACACTTAGAAGCAGTGTCGACACTCAGAGAAACTTTGTCGACAGCAAATGTGTCGACACTAGGAGGCTGTGTCGACACTTAGCAAAACTTCAACAAAGTTCAAGTACATGTGTCGACACTAGAAGGCTATGTCGACACTCAGCAAACTTCAACAAAGTTTAAGCACAAGTGTCGACACAAAGAAGATGTGTCGACACTCAGCAAAGTCTCAACACATGAAGAATGTGTCGACACAAAGGAGATGTGTCGACACTCAGCAAAAGTTTCAACACAGAAGGCATGTGTCGACACAAAGAAGATGTGTCGACACTTAGCAAGTTTCAACACAAGAAGATGTGTCGACACAAAGGAGTTATGTCGACACTTAGCAGAAATCAACTAAGTATTGAAGAAGGACTTGTGTCAACACACAGGATCAGTGTCGACATATTCTGAAGAAGTAGTGTCGAGAAGCTGTTACAACAACACAAGGAGTTGTGTCGACACCATGAAGGCTAGTGTCGACACTTAGTCTACTTGTGTCGACACTTAGTCTATTTGTGTCGACACATAAAGACTATCTATCTCGACACTTTCAGACAGTGACAGAGATTTCAAGAAGTGACTGGATGACTTGACAGTTACCATTTCAACCGGTCAACTGCTACTGTCAGAGCTGTCATAAGATCGTTAGAAATCGGATCAGCCGGTCACCATGAAGAAAGCTTATATAAAGGCTTATTCCTTCAACAGAAGGAGATGATTTGAATAAAGTGAAAAACAACACAACAAGAAGAAAACCTTCAAGAGAAGATCTAAGAAGTTGGAGAGAGAGAGAGCTCCTTCTAAGAAGACCAGCTATTGAACCAGGCTGATAAGGAAGATTCAGATTGAAATCAGAATCTCAAGTCAGCAGTTGATTGAAGATCATCTGCATAGAGATACAACCTTACTTTGTTCTAATTCAAGAAGCTTTGAAGAAAGCCAAGGGAGGTTGATCTCTGCCAAGTTCTTCCAAGAACTCATCAAGAAGCCAGTCAAATCATCTCTCTCTATTAGAGTTGTGGTTATATACTTTGTATTTTCTAATTTCTATAGGATCTTGTATAGATCTGAGTTGTAAGCCTAAATCTATAAAGGCTGAGGTAGGGCTTGTGAGCCTGAGTGTAGGAGAATCATTTCTCTGAGTGTAGGCCTTGTTGAAGGCTGAGGTAGGGCTATTGTGCCTGAGTGTAGGTCTTGTTGAAGACTGAGTTGTAGGGCTTGGTGCCTGAGTTATAGGAGTGGGATCACTCTGAGTTGTAGGAACCTGTTTGGGGTTCTGAGTTGTAAGATCTGAGGATCTAAGGAGAAGTGGAGAAGTTAGGCCGAATCTAGTACACTACTAGATAGGCGAAGGGGGAAAGTGGTTGTACCCAGACCTTGGGGAACCACTATAAATCCTGTGTGCTCTCTGTGATTGTATGCTTGTATGGTTGCTGTGCTGTGAAACTTGTAGAATTGCAATTACTGTACTGTATTTCTGCCTTTAAAGTTTAAAAAGATATAGGTCACCTATTCACCCCCCCCCCCCTCTAGGTGATTAGGCACTGTTTCTTTCAGATTGAGGGCAAAATTTTTGCAAGAGGGGGATAAACGAGCATACAAAACAATATCATGAATGGAATGTTGAGTGTATGTCTGAACATTTTTCGAAGAACAGTGGGAAGATCAAGATCCGACTTGGTTGCAATATCAGATCCATTCGTCGGAGAGACTGCTGGCTCGGGAACTGTCAACAATGGCACAAGTAAAGAAGTAGTATCAGGAGAAAAGGATGGAGAATCAGGAACTGGTGTAGGAGGAAGACATGCAAGCTCAGGTAGAGGTGCAGATATAATAGGTAGAGAAAAGGGATCATCGGACAATGAGAGAGTAAAGGTGCGAGAAAAGTAAGGAGCATCTTCAAAGAAAGTGACATTAGTGAAAATATATTTTTTCCGGAGAAGAGGATCTTAGCATTGATATCCCTTTTGAGTTGGTCAATAGTCAAGGAAGATGCACTTAACAGAGAGAGCAAAAAGTTTATCATGACCAGGAAAAGGAGAGTGAACAAACGTCGTACAGTCAAAGACTCGTAGAGGTAAAGGGAATGGTGTGATACTATGGTACAAGATAGAGAAGGGGGTTTGGTCGTTGAGAACTAAAGAAGGAATCTGGTTGATTAGATAATAGGAGATAAGAATTGCATGACCTCAATAGGACCGGGGTACATTCATTTGAGTGAGAAGAATGCGAACAACATCAAGCAGATGACAATTCTTGTGTTCAACAACTCCATTTTGTTGGGATGTGTACGGACACCAAGTTTGATGTATAATGTCACGATGCATACAAAAATCGAGAATTGTTGACTAAGATACTCTTTTGCATTATCAGTGTGAAGTATTTTAATATACACATTAAACTGTGTGCATATTTCATTATAAAATACAGTAAAACGAAGAAAACTTTAGAACGGTCTTTTAACAGATACACTCAGGTACATCTAAAAAATCATCAATAATAGTGATAAAATACAAACTACTCCTACAAACAGACTTAGTAGGAGGACCCCAAATTTCAGAATGTACGAGATCAATAGGATGAGAAGAACTATGTCCTTGTCTAGCTGGAAAGGATGAACGGTAGTGTTTGTCGAGTTGACAAGCTCCACAGTAAAGAGAGGAGTCTTCGCTAGCTAGATCTGGTAAGAGCTAGTAAAGAAGGTGATGAGGAGGAGGATGTCTAAGATGAAAATGTCGTTGTAGAATAGAAGTAAAAGTAGAAAGAGCAAAAACATTGTCAAGGTAGAATAAGCCACCACATTCAGTCTCAATAACAATCATCTCCTTGGAGGGTTGATCCTGAAAAAAATAAGTAGCTAAAGTAAAGGTAACCATGCAATTTATTTGTTTACACAGAAGGGACGTAAGTTGCACGAAAAGTCGAGACGTTGAGAGTGTCCTCAAGTTGGAGAGACGAAGTGACATGGACTATTTTAGTTCCACAAACAGGGGATGAAGAACCACCCGCAATAAAAACCGGAGGTGGCCGGTTATGTTTGTCCAAATATGAGAAAAGATGAGTATTGTCCATCATATGATTAGTAGCGTCAGAGTCAATGAGTCACCTACCCTTAGTAACCATATGAGTACTACCTGAAGAGGAGGCAAGAGAAGTTGACTTCTTCAAGGTAGTGTCACCTGCAGGAGGGAGGAGATGAGGATGCTTGACCCGACAACGATCAACGAGGTGGTCTATCTTTCCACATTGAGAGCAGAGATATCTAGACGGATCACATCCACTGAAGTGACCTCCATGGCCACTATGAATGTCATGACGAGCTGAATGAGCAACAGTGTCAGGAGGAGGTGGAGAGTTAAGTAAAGAACATTAAAGAAGGGTAGTGACAGCAGAGATGCGCGCAGTAATGGCATCTAGAGTATGAGTGTCATCCTCTCCGAGAATTTGTTATCAGATCATATCATAAGACTCAGGTAAACGAAGGAGATAGCACACTTCCAGAAGCTCTTGGAGGTGTTTGTGTTGCTCAGTAAAATCAGCAGATGTAACGTCCCATTTAATGCTAGGCCCCTCATGCGCTTTCTGAGTCAAGAGACTTGCCTCCGGCTCAGAGTTCACTAGCAAAAGTGTTGAGTGCGTTGGATGAAGGGTTGGGTAGAGTGTTGTCCAACGAATCAAAGGGAATGGTATAGAGAGTATGATCAAGGAAAATTCATCGGATATCGTCAGGGATATCCGACGAATTCATCGAGTATGGTTGTTATTCGTCGAGTATCGCCGTTTGATACTCGACGCTAGAAACTAGGAAATTGTCCAAGGAAAATTCGTTGAATATCACTAGGGATATTCGATATTCGACGAATTTGGTGAATATCGCTTAGTCGGTTCGGCAAGATTGAAGGTAAATTCGTCGAACATTAAATTCATCGAATGCCAAATTCATCGAACGCTAAATTCGTTGAACACGAATTCGTCGAATATCGACGGGATCGAAATTGGAATTCCGGCCAAGGTGAATTCGCTGAATATCGCTAGGGATATTCGACGAATTTGGCGAATATGGCTAAGCCGATTCGGCGGGATTGAAGGAGGATTCATTGAATATGCCTTACTATACTCGCCGATTCGTCGAGTATGGAAGTCGATACTAGTCGAATTTGACTTGTGCATTTTTCGGCCCATGCAGAATCCGCAGTCCTGTGTAGGCTGGTTGAACCGGATTTCAGGATTACTACGGCTTGGTTTTCTTAGACCGGTCATTTCAAATAAGACTTAGTATTGGTAATAATGGGCGGTCCACTAATACGACGACACGTGGCAAGTCGGGGGGGTGTTAGACCTAATACCTTGTTATAAAAGTAAGAAACTAAACCCTAGCTGTCTCTGTCGTTTCATTCTACTGAGCCATCACTCACCGTGCGAAACCGTCGGGAGCGGAAGAGAAGAACATCGCAGGCCACCGGAGTCAGAGATTTCTGGTGGAAAAAGCTTTGTCGTTCCCGTGGAAAAACACCGCCAACGAAGAGAAGAAGGATGTCGTCGAGGAGGATGACTAGATCCATGGCCGAAAACCTCGGAACCGCCAGAAATGATGTGAGCTTCCTACCCTCTCCCTTGGTGCTAGACCTCTAGTTATTCCTAGGAGAGATATCGACTCAAAGGAGTCTTGATTCGTGAGAAGAAGTTTTCCTAGGAGAAGGTCATGCAAGGGCTTGTGTCCTAGAGATAAGATGTCTTCGACCACTCCTTCCTTCCATGTGAAGATAGGGATTTGGTTTCGTGAAGAAATTTGGCTTTTTGAGGGTGAATAAGAGTGGAGGAATTCTGGATGTGATTTGGGAATTTTGGTTAGAGAAGAAGATGAACCGATGAAGTTCGTTCCACTTTAAGATGCGCGCAGAAATCTGTTTTCTACGAGCGACGATCTTCAAGGCTGATTTCGAACATGGTGCGGCCAGATCTGGGTTTTCAGCTAAACCCGAAAGTTGTAGCCCTTGGAAATGACTTTACAATAATTGGTTACACGTCTTCATGCAAGGTCTGTAGCCACGAAAAAATCTGATCGAACTTGTTGTCTGTAAACGTACAGAAAACTGTTTTCTGAATGCAGCAGACTTCGAGACTGATTTCAAGTGTGTTAGGATTTGAACTAGGTTGCGGACCGAATACAAAAGTTATAGTCCATGGAAATACCTTTCCAACGGATTAGTACATGCCTTCATACGGGTTCCGTAGACTCAGGAATGGCTGAACAAAGTGGTTGTACAGCCAAGTCCTTGTATTTGTTACTCTCGAGTTAGTATAGTATTGGGCTTGGTTCGAGTAACGAAACGGAAGATTAATGGTTGAGGTTTGAGCGAATTTGGCCCTATGAGAATGTGATAAACTAATGGTTGGGAAACATTATTAGGTGTGACTGTAAGTTGTGTAATGGAACGAGTTTGGAAGAATAAGTGACGCTTGTAAAAGAACTATCTTTATATGGATGTAATTACCGTGGCCAAAGCATAATGGTTGTGGATGCTTGATTCCTTGAAAGAAATCGGAAGAGGTTGATGCAAGTCATGAGGCTTGACAAATAAGGATGTCTAAGGTGGTCCACTATTGTGAGGTATGTTTCCTTACGGGAAGCAGTGTGGATTGTATGTTGTATGAGGTGGTTCGCCACCTGAGTTGATGATGAACCCTTAAGTGCCTTGGGGCACGAGATTGCTAAGAAAGTATGGGGGAACTTAAGTTCTTCTTGGGTCTCCAAGTTAGACAGACTGAGGATGGTTTATCCATATGCCAGTCTAAGTTCACCCTAGAGTTGATAAGAAAGTATGGTATGGAATCATCCAGTACCATGAGAACTCCTATGGGGTCAAGCATGTCTCTAAGCAAAGATGATGCAGGGAAACCTGTAGATAAGACTTTGTATAGAGGGATAGTTGCCTCCTTATTGTATTTGACTGCTAGTAGACCAGATATCATGTATGTTACATGTATCTGTGTTAGGTACCAAGCTTGCCCTAAAGAATCTCATTTGACAGCAGTCAAAAGAATTTTGAGATATCTTAAGGGCACTCCTTATCTAGGCCTTTGGTACCCTAGGAATGGAGAGTTTGAACTGATAGGTTATTTAGATGCGGACTTTGCAGGCTGCAAGGAAGATAGGAAAAGTACAACAGGTACCTGCCAGTTTCTAGGTGGAAGACTGATATCATGGAGTAGCAAGAAACAAACAAGTGTGGCTATCTCCACAGCAGAATCAGAGTATGTTGCTGCAGGAAGTTGCTGTGCTCAACTTCTATGGATTCAACATCAGCTAGAAGACTATGGTATCCAAGTAAGTAGAACACCTTTATTTTGTGATTCTACTAGTGCTATTTCTATTGCAAACAATCCTGTCTCCCATAGTAGGACTAAGCACATAGAAATAAAATACCATTTCTAAGAGAACATGTGGAAAAAGGAGATATTTCACTAGAATATATTAATACAGATAATCAGCTAGCTGACATGTATACTAAGCCCTTAGATGAAACCAAATTCAATAAATTTAAAATTGAATTAGGTATGATAAACTTAGAATAGTTTACAAAAAAGAAAAATTGGCTAAGTAAAATGGTGTCGACACACAGAGTTGTCTGTGTCGACACAGAAAAGTGGTGTCGACATTTCAGAGAAATGGTGTCGACACATCTAGACAGTCAGTGTCGACACTTAAGAGAATTGGTGTCGACACATGAAAAGTAGCTGTCGACACATCCAAGGAGGTGTCGACACTTAGGATTTACTTAGAATTCGTCGAGTAAAGTTTCGACTAAGTGTCGAGCTAAGTGGTGTCGACACATATACAAGTGTCGACACATATACAAGTGTCGACACATATATTCTGTCGACTATACTTGTGTTGACACATAGTTGTCGAGACATTATGAGTAAGTGTTGACACTTTTCAACAGTGTCGACACAATTTAAGTATTTTGACGCGCCCTTTCATCTTCGATTCTAGAAAGGTATAAATAGGTTTTCGCCATTGTTTGTCGACACGCTCACCAAAGTTTCGAGACCAAACTTGTGTGTCGACATTTCTCTTCTCTAATTCAAATTTCTTCAAATCCTAATGGCGCCCAAGCTAGAAGAGAATGTGAATGAAGGATATGAACTCGTGCGGCATGCATTTGATGATGCGGAACCTGAGATCAAAGGCGTGATAACCCTAATAGAAGAGACTGGGTTAGAATTTCTTGTATCAGAACCGATCAAGATATGGAAGAAGGAAGTCCTCCAATTTCTGAATGGAGCAACTCTAGATGAATCAGGAGTCAAGATTAAGTCCAGAGTTCACGTGGAAAAGGTGAAGGTCACTCTTAAAAGTCTAAGAAAGGTACTTCAACTACCAAGAACTAAGGAAGAAGAAGATGTTTCTGCTTCTAAGACTGGAGAAGCATTGACATGGTGTGGTTTGGACTCAAACCTGAAGATAGGATCTATGTTCAATAGAAAGGGAATGAATATGCAAGGCAAGTTTCTATCTGAGATTGTGGGCAAGGTCATACTGAGCAAGCCTGGTGGGCATGACAAAATTTCAGCTCACATGTTCAGTCTAATGACAAGGATAATCTTCCAACTTAATACTGATTGGTCTACAGTTGTGTTTGAGAAGATAAAAGAGAGTATGAAGAAGCCCAAATTGGGCAGAATTCTGAGTTTATACCTAGCTGGAAGCATTCCAGAGGTGATGAATCAAGCAGCTGGATCTAAGATTAACCACGTGAGGAGAATGGATTTGAGAATCTTCTCTAGGTGGGATAGAGTACTGACCAAAGAATAGCCATCTCCAGTAAAGGACACACCTCAGAAAAAGAAGAAGAAGACAGCCATTGTGGCTCAAGAATCCTCTAGCAGCTCTGAAGAGCAAGTAGTGTTTAGTTCTGATGATGAACAGGGAAGGAATGCTGGACAGTCTCCAGCTAGACAAGAAGATGCAGGAAGGCAGGGGGAGCTACCACCAGCAAGCCCAATTCACCTGGATCAACCCCAGGGGGAGCCTCTACTTGTGGAAGAGCCAACTCCACTAGAGAGTGAAAGAGCTACCCAAACCATACTTGAGGTAATAACTGAAATTAATCAATCAGATTTCACTATTGAGGAAGAAGTTTTGACTGATTTATTACCTAATGTTCATCAGCATACACAGATATCACCACAAGCACAAGATGTTGTCATGGAGGACACATCAGTTGCAGATAAAGTGGTTGATGAGGTCAGATATTCTCCAGCTCATTATCAACAGGAATTTACCTTAGAGGAGCTGTTCCCTGATCTTCTCCAAACTGATTTTGAGAAAGAGCAAGCTGTTGCTGAGGGGGAGGAGATCAATATTTAGGGGGAGCAAGTGGAGATTGTAGAGGAAACTACAAGAAAAGAGACAGAGATGCCACAGAATGCTGAGGAGTTACCTAGGAAGGATTTACCTCCTAGCCCAAAGGAAAGAGTAGATATAGCTAGCACATCTGCTTCTGAAGATGAAGAGGTTGTTAGAGCCAAGAAGAGGAAGTTTCAGGTTTTCAAAATAAGAAGCCAGACTTACAAAAAGGCTTTACAAACAATTGCACCACAGCCTGCCCCATCTACTGATTTCAGTTCACTGATGGTGGCTTTACAAATTAAGCTGGATGAGCAAAGACAAGCTCTGGAAAAATATGTGGATGAAGGGAATAAATCCCTACAATTTGATCTGGCCCAAGACATCAAGTCAATCAGATTTGAAGTGACTCTGAACAAGAAAGAAATGACTGACTGTTTCCATAAAGGAGGCAATGCAGTAGTCTATCTGGCCACACATCAAGAGAAACTAAAGACAAAACTTGATGAGCTAGAAGTGAAGCAAGGCTATGTCCTGGAGAACCAGATAAGAATGAATGATAATTTGACTGCTTCACATAATGCTATTATAACTGAAATGAAGAATATAGCTACTGATCAGACTACAGCCAGTGCTACTGCCAAGGTTGAATTTGATAAAGAATTGCAAGAGAGCCTAACTGCTGTTAAGACTGCTATTGAAGACTCTCAAAAGGCAATTACTGACAAGCTTCAAAGATTGAAACCTTTCTATAAAGATGGAGTAAATTATCTGAATACACAGATAAGGTTTCAGAAAGATGATCTGAGGGATCACATTAAGAGAGAAGTCATAAAGGGGGAGAGGGTATTAGTCAAGGCAGGCTCTGATCATGCCAAATGGATTTTAAATTCCATCAGAGCCACCCTTGGATATCCACCCTTATGTGATGATGACAATGTTGCAGAGTCTGGAATTAATCCTGCATATCTTGGAGGGGAGCAAGCTGAAGTGGCTCAAGTAATATACCCTCCACCAGACTTTGATATGATACATCAAGATATACAGTCAATGTATAGTCCTCCTGAGGGAAATCAGAATGTCATCATAGAGAAAGTTGTTCAGCCAGTGCCAGAGGCTATACTGAAAGAACAAGAGGCCTTGTTAAAGGAACAAGAAGCTCAGTTGTCTAAGAAAAGATTCAGAGAGCAAGCTGAGTTAAAGCCTGATTTTGAACAATGTAGCCTCACTTCCAGGAATATCATTTTGACTGCATGGAAAGCTGCTAAAGATAATATTCTGTATAGAGGCAAATGGTACTCTGAACAAGAGTGGAGGAAACATGAGAACAGGCAAGAGGCTATTGTTCAATATAGAAGAAAGGCTAAGATGGGAAAGCTACCTCCTACTGCACAGGAGCCTAGCAAGTACTTCCCAAAGCCTTATCATTATTTTGAAAGGCAGAAAATCAAGGCTGAAGAGCAGAAAAAGAAAGATCTTAAAGGGAAGAAGCCTGCTGCTGCTGATGACAATGAAGCCCCAGTTCAAGCAAAGATACAAACTGGAAAGGGCATAGTTATCAAGGAGCCTGAGCTGCCTTAGGATAGAAACTTTTCTTAAGTTTACTATGTGTAATCAGTTGCATTCAACTTTCTGTAAACTTTTGAATAATGAGAATGTTGAAGTTGTTAGAACAATGTGATATGTGTTAAATCTAATACATTATTGTTCTGAGATATTTGTGTATACATGTTTTGTTTATATATGTTTATGTACTTACCCTGTCATTTAATATTGTTTTACATCATACTGTGAATTTGTTATGTATGGTGTATATCATTGACTAAGGGTTATGACTTCTCCAAATAGGGGGAGATTGTTGGGTACATTAGAAATATGTACCTGATTTGAAGAAGCCTCACCCTACTCAATGATATACATCATGGTGTATTTGATGTGTTTTTGAGTTGATGTGTGCAGGTTAAGTAATTGCAGGGAAAGCTTAAAAATTTCTAAGTCCATGTGTCGACACCTAGAAGAAAAGTGTCGACACTTAAGGAGGCTTGTGTCGACACCCAGAGAAGCTGTGTCGATACTTGGAGTAATTATGTCGACACCAGGAATGCAGAATCGACACCAGAAGGAAAGTGTCGACACATACAAGCAGTGTCGACACACAATGAAGAAATGTCTAAAGAATCAGTGTCGACACCTAGAAGCAGTGTCGACACCCAGAGGAACTTTGTCGACATCAAAAGTGTCGACACTAGGAGGCTGTGTCGACACTCAACAAAACATCAACAAAGTTCAAGTACAAGTGTCGACACTAGGAGGCTGTGTCGACACTCAGCAAAAGTCTCAACACATGAAGAATGTGTCGACACAAAGGAGCTGTGTCGACACTCAGCAAACTTCAACAAAAGTTCAAGTACAAGTGTCGACACTAGGAGCTGTGTCGACACTCAGCAAAATTTCAAGACATGAAGCATGTGTCGACACAAAGGAGATGTGTCGACACTCAACAAAGTTCAACATAAGAAGGCTTGTGTCAAGACAAAGGAGTTGTGTCGACACTCAGCAGAAATCAGATGAAGTATTAAAGAAGTACTTGTGTCGACACCTTCAATCAGTATCGACACATTCAACAGAAGGCTTGTGTCGACACACAGAATCAGTGTCGACACATTCAGAAGAAGCTGTGTCGAGATACAGATACAACAACACAAGGTATTGTGTCGACACCAACAAGGCTAGTGTCGACACTTAGTCTACTTGTGTCGACACTTAGTCTATCAGTGTCGACACTTAAAGACTGACTGTCTCGACACTTTCAAACAGTTACAGAAAATTCAAAAAGTGACTGGATGACTTGACAGCTGCCATTCCAGCCAGTCTACTGCAACTGTCAGAGCTATCAGAAAGTTGTTAGAAACCGGATTAGCCGGTCACCATGAAGAAAGCCTATATAAAGGCTCACTCCTTCAACAGAAGGATGGTATCAAAAAAAGGGAGAATCGACAGATCTATTGAAGCTATCATTGAAGATCTAACAACACTAAAAGAAGAAGACCTTCAAGTGAAGATCTAAGAAGTTGGAGAGAGAGAGCTCCTTCTAAGAAGACAGCTGTTGAACCAGGCTGTGAAGAAAGTTTCAGATTGAGATCTGATTCTTAAGTCAGCAGTGATTGAAGATCATCTGCATAGAGTTTCAACCCTACTGTGTTCTAATTCAAGAAGCTTTAAAGAAAGACAAGGGAGGTTGATCTCAGCAAAGTTCTTCCAAGAACTCATCAAGAAACCAGTCAACTCTTCTCTCTCATTCTGAGTTGTGGGTACATACTTTGTAATTTTAATTTCTTGTAGGATCCTAAGGGATCTGAGTTGTAAGCCTGCAATTATAAAGGCTGAGTGGTAGGGCATGTGTGCCTGAGTGTAGGAGATTCATTTCTCTGAGTGTAGGCCTTGTTGAGGGCTAAGTGTAGGCCTTGTTGAAGGCTGAGTGTAGGTCTTTGTGAAGACTGAGTGGTAGGGTTGTGTGCCTGAGTTGTAGTAGTGGGATCACTCTGAGTTGTAGGAACCTGTTTGGGGTTCTGAGCTGTAAGATCTGAGGATCTGAGGAGTAGTGGAGAATTTTGGCTGAATCTAGTACACTACTAGATAGGCGAATGGGGAAAGTGGATGTACCCAGACCTTGGGGAACCACTATAAAATCTGTGTGTTCTCTGTGTGTGTTTTATTCTGTGATTGTTGTGGTGTATGTGTTGTATTGCTGTTGTATTGCTGTGAAGAATTGCATATAATTCTGAGTTTCTGTCATCAAAGTTTTAAAAAGATTAAGTGCACCTATTCACCCCCCCCCCCCTCTAGGTGTTTAGACACTAGTTCTTTCAAAAAGCCTGAGCTGTAGGCCTTAGAGATAAGGCTGAGGTAGGTGGCTTGGTGGTCGCTGAGTGTAGGAGCACTATAGAGCTCTGAGGTAGGATCCTTTGGGATATGAGGTAGGGTTGTCCTCCCAGCCTGAGTGTAGGGCTTAATAGCATGAGGTAGGTGGTCAGCTGACCACTAAGTGTAGGCCCTTGTGGCTGAGAAGTGAGTCTTGAAGGAGACTTGAAGATCCTGTGGGATCTTAAGGTGTAAGCTCTTAGGATTAGTTTGGAGGAGTTTGTGTCGAGTCCAACAAATAAACTTGGATAGGTGGAGAGGGGAAGTGGATGTACCCAATTGGGGAACCACTATAAATTCAGTTGTTTGTTTGTTGTGTGTGCTTGTTTTTCTCTTTGATTGCAGGACTTAAGGACAAGCTCTAGTTAGCATAATTTGAAAACAGCAAAAGATATATTAAACGCTCAAAGACCTATTCACCCCCCCCCCTCTAGGTGATTATCTAACCTAAAGTTAAATAACTTTCAGTATAGATATATGCTTTTATATATAATGCATGCGGATGAATAGTGGCTCAGGCCACTGTTCGCCCACCTACTTTTATATATAATATGTAATATATATAACGAAATAATGTTTGTACGCTACCCGCGTACATTTCTTATATACCTGAATGGGTTGCGTTTGACAGCGGGGCGACCGACGGCTGCGGGCTCGCCGGCCACCGTCCGCCCTGAACTCGTCGGCGTCCACACCGATGAGTCCAGGGAGGTCGGTGGCCGGCGTGCCCGCAGTCACGGGCCGCCCCGCTATAAAAAAATTTGCAACAACGGCGGTGCCACAACCGACATTATAGTTGCAATTTTTTACAGCGGGACGACCGACGGTTGTGGGGCTCGTCGGGCGTCGGGCGCCCTGCACTCGTCAGCGTGGACGACGACGACGACCTTACGGCGGACGGTGGTCGGGGAGCTAGCATTCGCCGCCCTGCTGTAAAATCGCCGGCGCGTGTAAGTTCCTTATATCGGATATACATCAACCCCTATTTTATATATATATATATATATATATATATATATATATATATCCTCCGGCCCGATATACAGTATACGGCGGGCTTCGCCCGGCCACCACCCCCGGCAGGCTCCGCCTGCATATATATATTAATTTAAATTTACATTTATAAAATATTTTATATATTAATAAATTAAATTTTTAGTTGTTATTTTTATAAAAAAAAACTAAAAAATCCCCTCCCCCCCCCCCCCCCCCGCGAATCCACGACCTTTGACCGGCGGCCACCGACAGGTTCGCCGGGCGAACAGCAACCGTGACTGGCCTCACGGTCAGGGCCACCGCCGGCGGTCCGCAGTCATTTAATCCCGCATTGTGTGTAGATTTGAATTAGTTTTAGTTTTTAAACTAATGAGGATCTGGCAGCACTTATTTGAATATTAGATAACAACAGCAACACTATCCGCAATTTAATCCCGCATTGTGTGTAGAGAATTAGTTTTAGTTTTTAAATAATAGGATCTGGAGCCTTATTTGAAATTTAACATAAAGTAGCTTTTCTTGAAATAGGCGGTGTAGCTTTTCAGAGCGTGGAGGGCCCTAGCATAGCAGGCATCGTTGAGCGTTGGGGGCATGGTGAGCGAGAGAGCATCATGTATTCTACTGGTCCGTGCCTGCTGGGACTGTGAGGGAGGAAAGATTTGAGGAGGAGAGCTTGCGTGCAGGGGTGGACCAGAGCTTGCGCGCCTGCTGCTTTTGGTATGGCGAGCGAGAGATCTATGAGATCTGTAGTTGCAGAGGGGAGATAGGTGTTGCCGGCGATTGGCAGAGGAAGAGAGCAAAAAGAAAACAGACTTACCGCTATGCGATCGATCGATCTCTCGACGTGTGAAGGCCTGCGAGAGAAAAAACTTTCGGGGGAAAAAGAAGAGAATGTGGGGTATCGGGAATTTGAGGTGGATGAACAGGGCCGGTTTCTATTAATTAAGCATTCATCCCACCAAATGACCGAAATACCCTTCAGTTAACCCATCAAAACCTGATTTTATGAGGTCATTTTGGTCCAACAAATGTTACACCATGAGGGATTAGGCCTTTCCTTATAGTATAAAGATTAATTGTGTGTTGTTGGTGTCGTCCTAATGATTGAACAATTACGATGTTATGACTGAACTCGATCGGACGGTTGATATTGATTTGTTGGTAAGCTACATGGTATGAAGAATTAACATTGTAGGATATGTGTCATATCAAATTTATATGTTTAGGACATCCTACTATTATAGATTTAGGACCCCTATATAGGACATCCTACTATTATAGACCTACTATTATAGATTTAGGACCCCTATAAAAAGTAGATCCTCCGCCTATTGGAAATTTAAACAAAGCGTGGAAAATCAATGACGTGACGTGCAACTTGATGTGGCATATGCGCGGAGGATCAACATGAACATAATTAATTTCTACGCCACTGTGTAGCAAAAAATCAATCACTTTTAAATTATGCAATCACAAATTATGAAGGTAATGAAAGGACACACGGTACGCTATCAAAGTAATGTGGAAAATCAATGGAATCGCGTAACATTTTTGTATACGTCTTCGTAACATTTTTATATGTTTAGGACATCCTACTATTATAGATTTAGGACACACGGATCAACATGAACATAATTAATTTCTACGCCACTGTGTAGCAAAAAATCAATCACTTTTAAATTATGCAATCACAAATTATGAAGGTAATGAAAGGACACACAGTACGCTATCAAAGAAATGCGGAAAATCAATGGAATCGCGTAACATTTTTGTATTCGTCTTCGTAACATTTTTATATGTTTAAGACATTCTACTATTATAGATTTAGGACCCCTATAAAAAGTAGATCCTCCGCCTATTGGAAATTTAAACGAAGCGCGGAAAATCAATGACGTGACGTGCAACTTGATGTGGCATATGCGCGGAGGATCAACATGAACATAATTAATTTCTACGTCACTGTGTAGCAAAAAATCAATCACTTTTAAATTATGCAATCACAAATTATGAAGGTAATGAAAGGACACACGGTACGCTATCAAAGAAATGCGGAAAATCAATGGAATAGCGTAACATTTTTGTATTCGTCTTCGTGACATGCAATCGATGTCATCCTCGACAGTGCACTGGTGTTTCTATGGATAAAATCAGCCGCTCTTGACGAGGAATTTGACATGCAACAACATTGGATCAAAAATATATGCTAAATAACAATTGGATAATACTATATCCACATAAAACATTGTAGGATAGGTGTCATATCAAATTTATATGTTTAGGACATCCTACTATTATAGATTTAGGACCCTATAAAAAGTAGATCCTCCTCCTATTGGAAATTTAAACGAAGCGCGGAAAATCAATGACGTGACGTGCAACTTGATGTGGCATATGCGCGGAGGATCAACATGAACATAGTTAATTTTTACGCCTCTGTGTAGCAAAAAATCAATCACTTTTAAATTATGCAATCACAAATTATGAAGGTAATGAAAGGACACACGGTACGCTATCAAAGAAATGCGGAAAATCAATGGAATCGCGTAACATTTTTGAATTCGTCTTCGTAACATTTTTATATGTTTAGGACATCCTACTATTATAGATTTAGGACACACGGATCAACATGAACATAATTAATTTCTACGCCACTATGTAGCAAAAAATCAATCACTTTTAAATTATGCAATCACAAATTATGAAGGTAATGAAAGGACACACGGTACGCTATCAAAGAAATGCGGAAAATCAATGGAATCGCGTAACATTTTTGTATTCGTCTTCGTAACATTTTTATATGTTTAAGACATCCTACTATTATAGATTTAGGACCCCTATAAAAAGTAGATCCTCCGCCTATTGGAAATTTAAACGAAGCGCGGAAAATCAATGACGTGACGTGCAACTTGATGTGGCATATGCGCGGAGGATCAACATGAACATAATTAATTTCTATTGGATATGTAGCAAAAAATCAATCACTTTTAAATTATGCAATCACAAATTATGAAGCTAATGAAAGGACACACGGTACGCTATCAAAGAAATGCGGAAAATCAATGGAATCGCGTAACATTTTTGTATTCGTCTTCGTGACGTGCAATCGATGTCATCCTCGACAATGCACTGGTGTTTCTATGGATAAAATCAGCCGCTCTTGACGAGGAATTTGACATGCAACAACATTGGATGCAAAAATAAATGCTAAATAACAATTGGATAATACTATATCCACATAAAACATTGTAGGATAGGTGTCATATCAAATTTATATGTTTAGGACATCCTACTATTATAGATTTAGGACCCTATAAAAAGTAGATCCTCCGCCTATTGGAAATTTAAACGAAGCGCGGAAAATCAATGACATGACGTGCAACTTGATGTGGCATATGGCGGAGGATCAACATGAACATAATTAATTTCTACGCCACTGTGTAGCAAAAAATCAATCACTTTTAAATTATGCAATCACAAATTATGTAATGAAAGGACACACGGTACGCTATTGCTCAATGGAATCGCGTAACATGAAAACATTTTTATAAGGACATCCTACTATTATAGATTTAGGACACACGGATCAACATGAACATAATTAATTTCTACGCCACTATGCAAAAAATCAATCAAAGCAATCACAAATTATGAAGGTAATGAAAGGACACACGGTACGCTATCAAAGAAATGCGGAAAATCAATGGAATCGCGTAACATTTTTGTATTCGTCTTCGTAACATTTTTATATGTTTAAGACATTCTACTATTATAGATTTAGGACCCCTATAAAAAGTAGATCCTCCGCCTATTGGAAATTTAAACGAAGCGCGGAAAATCAATGACAACTTGATATATGCGCGGAGGATCAACATGAACATAATTAATTTCTATTGGACAAAAAATCAATCACTTTTAAATTATGCAATCACAAATTATGAAGCTAATGCACACGGTACGCTATCTGCGGAAAATCAATGCGCGTAACATTTTTGTATTCGTCTTCGTGACGTGCAATCGATGTCATCCTCGACAATGCACTGGTGTTTCTATGGATAAAATCAGCCGCTCTTGACGAGGAATTTGACATGCAACAACATTGGATGCAACCCTATATCCACATAAAACATTGTAGGATAGGTGTCATATCAAATTTATATGTTTAGGACATCCTACTATTATAGATTTAGGACCGTAGATCCTCCGCCTATTGGAGAAGCGCGGAAAATCAATGACATGACGTGCAACTTGATGTGGCATAAATCAACATGAACATAATTAATTTCTACGCCACTGTGTAGCAAAAAATCAATCACTTTTAAATTATGCAATCACAAATTATGAAGGTAATGAAAGGACACACGGTACGCTATCAAAGAAATGCGGAAAATCAATAGAATCGCGTAACATTTTTGTATTCGTCTTCGTAACATTTTTATATGTTTAGGACATCCTACTATTATAGATTTAGGACCCCTATAAAAAGTAGATCCTCCGCCTATTGGAAATTTAAACGAAGAGCGGAAAATCAATGACGTGACGTGCAACTTGATGTGGCACATGCGCAGAGGATCAACATGAACATAATTAATTTCTACGCCACTGTGTAGCAAAAAATCAATCACTTTTAAATTATGCAATCACAAATTAGGCAGGTAATGAAAGGACACACGGTACTCTATCAAAGAAATGCAGAAAATCAATGGAATCGCGTAACATTTTTGTATTCGTCTTCGTAACATTTTTATATGTTTAGGACATCCTACTACTATAGATTTAGGACACACGGATCAACATGAACATAATTAATTTCTACGCCACTGTGTAGCAAAAAATCAAACACTTTTAAATTATGCAATCACAAATTATGAAGGTAATGAAAGGACACACGGTACGCTATCAAAGAAATACGGATAATCAATGGAATCGCGTAACATTTTTGTATCCGTCTTCGTAACATTTTTATATGTTTAGGACATCCTACTATTATAGATTTAGGACCCCTATAAAAAGTAGATTTCCGTCTATTGGAAATTTAAACGAAGCGCGGAAAATCAATGATGTGACATGCAACTTGATGTGGCATATGCGTGGAGGATCAACATGAACATAATTAATTTCTACGCCACTGTGTAGCAAAAAATAAATCACTTTTAAATTATGAAGGTATTGAAAGGACACATGGTACGCTATCAAAGAAATGCGGAAAATCAATGGAATCGCGTAACATTTTTGTATTCGTCTTCGTGACGTGCAATCGATGTCATCCTCGACAATGCACTGGTGTTTCTATGGATAAAATCAGCCGCTCTTGACGAGGAATTTGACATGCAACAACATTGGATGCAAAAATATATGCTAAATAACAATTGGATAATACTATATCCACATAAAACAAAACCAAAAAAATCACAAAAAGTGGGTCTCACTCAGCACAAAAACACTCGTCCTCCTTATTTCCCCAACTTTGCAAACCTAATTACATGAGTCGGGTATTTTTGTGCTGAGTGGGGCACACTTTTTGTGATTTTTTAGTATTTTTTAGATGAGTATAGTATTATCCATAAGAATTTGCAATGCCTAACTTTCACAAACGAAAACCTATTACAGGTTTTAGATGTTGACTGTTCTTGTACTGTAAAAAGGAAAAGATATACTTCTTGATCGAAGAACGAAATTCCAAAATTCATTGTCTTCTCTTCAGCATGCTGTTATAAAATCATGAAAAATGAAAATACAAGCAGCATTTCACAAAAGTTGCTCTTTATAGGTGGAGTATCCCCTTCTAATCCCTTGAGGAAAAGGATGTTGCTCCTATTGGCTCTCCATCGGAAAAGAACCCAATACTGGCCGAAGAAGCAGTCGTCGGTCTGGACGGAATCGCAGATGTCAGCCTCGACAATGCACTTGCGTTTCTGGATAAAGTCAGCCGCTCTTGACGAGGAATTCGACATGCAACAACATTGGATGCAAAAATATATGCTAAATAACAATTGGATAATACTATATCCACCTAAAACATAACCAAAAAATCACAAAAAGTGGGTCTCACTCAGCACAAAAACACTCGTCCTCCTTATTTCCCCAACTTTGCAAACCTAATTACATGAGTCGAGTGTTTTTGTGCTGAGTGGGGCACACTTTTTGTGATTTTTTAGTGTTTTTTATGTGAGTATAGTATTATCCATAAGAATTTGCAATGCCTAACTTTCACAAACAAAAACCTATTTCAGGTTTTAGATGTTGATTGTTCTTGTACTGTAAAAAGGAAAAGATATAGTTCTTGATCGAAGAACGAAATTCAAAAATTCACTGTCTTCTCTTCAGCATGCTTGTTATAAAATCATGAAAAATGAAAATACAAGCAGCATTTCACAAAAGTTGCTCTTTATAGGTGGAGTATCCCCTTCTAATCCCTTTAGGAAAAAGGACGTTGCTCCTATTGGCTCTACATCGGAAAAGAACCCAATACTGGCCGAAGAAGCAGTCGTCGGTCTGGACGGAATGGCAGATGTCATCCTCGACAATGCATTGGTGTTTCTATGGATAAAGTCAGCCGCTCTTGACAAGGAATTTGACATGTAACAACATTGGATGCAAAAACATATGCTAAATAACAAGTGGATAATACTATATCCACCTAAAACATAACCAAAAAATCACAAAAAGTGGGTCTCACTCAGCACAAAAACACTCGTCCTCCTTATTTCCACAACTTTGCAAACCTAATTACATGAGTCGGGTGTTTTTGTGCTGAGTGGGGCACACTTTTTGTGATTTTTTAGTATTTTTTAGGTGAGTATAGTATTGTCCATAAGAATTTACAATGCCTAACTTTCACAAACGAAAACCTATTTCTAGTTTTAGATGTTGACTGTTCTTGTACTGTAAAAAGAAAAAGATATACTTCTTGATCGAAGAACGAAATTCCAAAATTCACTGTCTTCTCTTCAGCGTGCTGTTCTAAAATCATGAAAAATGAAAATACAAGCAGCATTTCACAAAAGTTGCTCTTTATAGGTGGAGTATCCCCTTCTAATCCCTTGAGGAAAAGGACGTTGCTCCTATTGGCTCTCCATCAGAAAAGAACCCAATACTGGTCCGAAGAAGCAGTCGTCGGTCTAGAAGGAATCGCAGATGTCATCCTCGACAATGCACAAGTGTTTCTATGGATAAAGTCAGCCGCTCTTGACGAGGAATTCGACATGCAACAACATTGGATGCAAAAATATATGCTAGATAACAATTGGATGATACTATATCCACCTAAAACATAACCAAAAAATCACAAAAAGTGGGTCTCACTCAGCACAAAAACACTCGTCCTCCTTATTTCCCCAACTTTGCAAACCTAATTACAAGAGTCGGTGTTTTTGTGCTGAGTGGGGCACACTTTTTGTGATTTTTTAGTATTTTTTAGGTGAGTTAGTATTATCCATGAGAATTTGCAATGCCTAACTTTCACAAACGAAAACCCATTTCAGGTTTTAGATGTTGACTGTTCTTCTACTGTAAAAGGAAAAGATATACTTCTGGATCAAAAAACAAAATTTCAAAATTCACTGTCTTCTCTTCAGCGTGCTGTTATAAAATCATGAAAAATGAAAATACAAGCAGCATTTCACGAAAGTTGCTCTTTATAGGTGGAGTATCCCCTTCTAATCCCTTGTGGAAAAGGACGTTGCTCCTATTGGCTCTCCATCGGAAAAGAACCCAATACTGGCTGAAGAAGCAGTCGTCGGTCTGGACGGAATCGCAGATGTCATCCTCGATAATGCATTGGTGTTTCTATGGATAAAGGCAGCCGCTCTTGACGAGGAATTCGACATGCAACAACATTGGATGCAAAAATATATGCTAAATAACAATTTGGTAATAATATATCCACCTAAAACATAACCAAAAAATCACAAAAAGTGGGTCTCACTCAGCACAAAAACACTCGTGCTCCTTATTTCCCCAACTTTGAAAACCTAATTACATGAGTCAGGTGTTTTTGTGCTGAGTGGGACACACTTTTTGTGATTTTTTAGTATTTTTTAGATGAGTATAGTATTATCCATAAGAATTTGCAATGCCTAACTTTCACAAACGAAATCCTATTTCTGGTTTTATATGTTGACTGTTCTTGTACTGTAAAGAGGAAAAGATATACTTCTTGATCGAAGAAGGAAATTCCAAAATTCACTATCTTCTCTTCAGTGTGCTGTTCTAAAATCAGAAAAAATGAAAATACAAGCAGCATTTCACAAAAGTTGCTCTTTATAGGTGGAGTACCCCCTTCTAATCCCTTGAGGAAAAGGACGTTGCTCCTATTGGCTCTCCATCGGAAAAGAACCCAATACTGGCCAAAGAAGCAGTCGTCGGTCTGGACGGAATCGCAGATTTCTGCTTTTCCAAACTTCTTCACGTCTTTGCTGCACCCTACACTGAAATCAGTGATGGCAGAGCCACAATCACGACAAGGGATGAAGAAGCATCAGTTTATTTTGACGGTGGCGGTGACAAAAAGGAGCAATGAAAATGAAGCTGTTTAGAATTGAGAAACAGTTTGGTAAAACAGCGGTGACGTTTTTGTTACATTTATTTATAAAAAATTACAATTACACTAATTAAAATGAATTATAATTAATATTTATTATAAATTTAATAATAATAATAGTGAATATCATAATCATAATATAATAATGATAATAAAAATAACAATAATAATAATCCTAATCCTAAAAAAAATAATAACATAATATATAATAATATGATATATTATAATATTAATATATAATAATAATATAATATTTGGTAACTGTTCATCTTCTCATTTCAGCCCTCGGCGAAATGGAAGTAGCAGCGACATGGATGATCAGTCGTTCTCTTCTGTCCCAAGCCGAAGCACGGCTCCGCCGACGTAAAATCTCTCCTCTGGGGAATTGGGCACGACCGAGAAGAGATTTTACCCTCAGGACCGTCGTTTTACAATGACACTCACTACGAGTTAGTTGTCAACACAAGACAGCGACCCTGCCGACATACCCGATCATTCACAACCAATGAAGGAAGAAGTAAAACAAGCGCATATATCACAACAAAGATATATAAATATCTAAAGGTACACATGAGATAATAAAAGAGTATAAGAAAAAAGTCTATGCCCAGTATATAAACATCATAAAAATATCACTATCTCTCTCAACTAATAAAGCAGAAGTTAAACCATATGATCATTAACCTGACAACGGGTAGTAGTAGTAGTGGTAGTGCGCTCCGGCTCCTCGGATCCTGGTGTCTCAATCTCTGGCTCCACCTGGTCGAACTGCGGTGGCATCTCCACGTGTCCCTAAAATGATGTGGTCAAACGACAGTCAGTCAAACTAGACTCAATTACTTCGTCCCCGCCTCACCCTCGCGACTCCTAGGCACAACGTGGGAGGAAGAAACTGGAGGACCAATAGTAGCAAAATGCACAAGCAGGTGATAGTGGTATATATATAATTCTCTAACAGTCCTATATCAGTATGATCAGTAAAGAAGAAGAACAACTAGCACAATATAAAAGTATAGTAAGAGTAGCTAAGTAAAACTAGTAAAGTAAAGCAACTACACTACCATCACAGAAGCATACCCTAACTTATATGAATGCTCATACAAACATATAAGTTAAGGTTTATGAAATAGTAATTCATCATATACAAGAGCTCATACTAATTTATATGATGAGAATCTGCAAGTGCGTATGTTATGTTATGTTATGCAATGCAATGATTATGTAACTCACACACACGACTCTGTGCACAGAGCTTTCATGCATCCCCACTTTTTGGAAGTGGCCAACCTCTCAGGTACCAACCATTGTGGCTCACGATGGTAGTGGAGCGTGTAACATCCCGACTTTTACTAGGCCACCAGAACCCTAGTGGGCCCAATAAAAGTGACCTGAACCCCTACTCGTGACCCGATAGAGGTAACCCTAGGCTGGAAATGGAGCTAGAGAACTCTGGTTTAAGTTCTGTCAGTTCCTGTGGCCTCGTATAGTCAATACGAGCGCGTCGGAACTCGTTCCGTTAGACCCTGAGGTCATATGGTGGATGTGACCGCTTCTCGTAAAATATCACAAGAGTAAGATTTTGAATATCGGCCTAGAGAACTCCGATATGAGTTCTGTTAGTTCATGTGGCCTCGTATGACCCATACGAGTGCATCGGAACTCATCGCGTCGCACTCCGGTGCCTAACGATGAAAATAAACATTTTGACCGTTTTAGCGCAATGCGACGCGCAGATTTTGGACTTTTGCTAAACGAACTCCGATTCGACCCCAGTCAGTGGCGTTGGACTCATTAGGTTAATATAAAGTCAACATAAGTGGTCTAGGAAACTTTTGACGACAAATGGTCAACCCATGGTCAAACCAAGCACAACCGTGCACTGAAAAGCATGCGTACACCAATTATGACACGACACTCCAACTTTGACCCGATCCCGATGACATGAACTCACTTTGACTTTGACCCACATGGGGGACCCACCCCATGGTTGACTTTGTCAAACCCCCCTAAAAATCCAATTTTTGGATTTTTTTCTCAAAAAGGTGCTCACCTTCCCTTCACTAATGGCTAAGGCTCTACCCCCTCTCACTCCTTAGGCCACCTAAACCAGCAAGGCATGGTTAAATGGGCCCATGACAAAAGCCCAAGAACCCTCCTCTCTCTTTTTCCCTTCTCCTTTCTCTAAACCCAAGCCCACTTAAGGCAAGCCCAAGGAAGGAAGCACTTGGCCACCCTTGGCCTCTCAGGAGGTGCCACCTGGCTAGCCCAAGTGGAGGGGAGGAGAAGAGCTCCTCCCGTCATGGGAATTTGTCCCACATAGGCTAGGGGAGGGATGGACACCCTCCCCGGCCTATAAAATCCTTGCCCGGCCCTCTTCCCTACACACCAACCCAAACTGAGCCAGGGCCCCCTCTGCCGGAGCTGCCCTCGCCGGAAACCACCACCCTCAAGCTCCACCACCGCCACCTTTAATGGTGGATCAAGCTGGACCTTCCAAAGCTCCTCATCCACAAGTAGAATCTTCTCCCCTCCTCTTTCCCTTCCTCTTTGACGTTCTGCATTGACCCTCCGGCGGCCGAAGTGCCGCCGGCACCACCCGACCCTTGCTCTAGGTCGGGTGGTAGCCGTAGGGAGCCTGGCCCTTTCCCCACAGCAGGGGTGGCACTGGGGAAGGCTAGACCCACTGAGATGATTTTTCCGATGAGGAGAAAGCTGGGGTGCCGCCGGAAAACGCCTCTCCAGCGGCACCCGAAGGGCAGAGCATTTGCTCTATTTTTACATCTGGCGACGGCCGGCGGCGGACGGCCGGCGGACCACCAAAGGAGAAGATCCCTGCACCCGGTGTGCCAATCGGGGGTGGTTCGGGGGCTGGGTTCAACCCTGGTAAGGCGGGGTGGCGCGGTGGAGCTGGAAGCAAATGTACCGCCACCCCGCTCTCGGGTTGGCCGAACCAGGCGGTGGCCGGCGGCGGCGGGACGTCGGGCCACCACCCAGGAAATCGCTGCCCCAGAGAAACGGCCGGGGGCACCACCGGCGCCCGGCGATGACTGGTCGGCTGTGGTAGCAGGAATAGCTGCTTGCTGCCGGCGAACATCAGCTGTCGTCCGATCCGTGATAGGGATCAGACGGCCTGGATCTTCTTAAATCCTGCCCATGCCTCAACATCAGCGCCCCCCACAGCAGATCCGTGGCCGATCCGTTGTGGGGACAGAAGGTTAACTTCTCTAGTTCGAATCGATCTCAGCCGCGGGATCAAGATGATATGGTTATCTGCAGACCATATAAATTAACAGAACTTTGAGAAAAATCTAGAAAACAATTGGAGTCTCTGGGGGCAAAGTGGTTAACATGAAAAATGTCCCCCATAATGAGAACTACCATAAAAAAAATTGGAATATTTTTGGAGTCGATTTGGTATTTTTAAAGACCCAAATAAAATTTATTTGGCCAAATTAAAGACTCAAATCTCTCCAAAAAATTATGAAAATTTTTCTAGGCTCATTTTAGACCTCCTTAAAGACTGTATCAAAATTTGAGAAGTTGGAGATCAAAAGTGATTCTTCCTCAATTTCTTAAATCCTAGAGCCGCACACGGAAATTATTACGCTCATTTTCTTTGAAAATGAAAATTTGAGCGCGCGACTTTTCTCTCTAAATTAAAGAATCAATTTAAATTATCTTATCAACGAGAGTGGCTGAGGCAAGTAACCAAGCTCCGTGTGCTCCAAGATTTTGTGAACCTGTCGAGCGCCTCAACTCTCGGGTGATTCGGGAACGCTCGGAGGATAAGAATATGAGTGATGTGTTGCAAAATTATTCTTGACAAATATTAAGGAAGTAACTCCTAATAAGCCCCGATCTGATTAAGCTGTAATTAATAGGGCACAACTGAATTGTTATCGGATCTTAATAATCGGTGAAACCTAAGGAAACCTTCTGAGAACGGAGATTGAACTGAAGCCTCCTGAATGGAGTGATTGGACGAATAACCTTTTCTTATGAGTATTCCAGTCTTGCACTGGTCCATTACCTTTATTCAGTTCAATTCATTACTTTCAATTCAATACTACTCCAGTCCCATACTGGTCAAGTTCAATTCAGTACTTTCAATTCAGTACTACTCCAGTCCCGTACTGGTCAATTTCAATTCAGTACTTTCAATTCAGTACTACTCCAGTCTCGTACTGGTCAAGTTCAATTCAGTACTTTCAATTTAATACTACTATAGTCCCATACTAGTCAAGTTCAATTCAGTACTTTCAATTCAATACTACTCCAGTCCCGTTCTAGTCAAGTTCAATTCAGTACTTTCAATTCAGCACTACTCCAGTCCAGTACTTGTCAAGTTCAATTCAGTACTTTCAATTCAGTACTACTCCAGTCCTGTATTGGTCAAGTTCAATTCAGTACTACTCTAGTTTCGTACTGGTCAAGTTCATTTTAGTACAATACTTTTATTTTAGTACTACTTCAGTTTCGTACTGGTCACATCTCATTAAGCAGCGTTTATTATCAGTAGCTTAAATTACTGCACTCTAGTTACTGCACTTTTCTATTATAAGTACGGGTCCTGCTTGTTAAGGTTGAGCCTTACTTGGGGATAACCAGAGTTGAGGTGTTCCTCCGGGTTTAGCCTCAAATAAAGTGCTCTCACGCCCCTTGTTGAAAGTTGAGCTGAGCGTCGCTGCCTCAAGGATAACATATAGTAGGGCAGGCCGCCACAGACCCGGTGTATATTAGCATGATTGTTTGATTGATTTCTTGTGAATTGATTACGGTAAATTATGGCAGGTCAGTCACTTCCGTAGACCGTTCGTACCGGTGCGGAAAGCTCGACGACTCAAGGTGACAGGGGGGATAAGTACCACGGATGACCTGCCTTTATGTTTTTTCCTGTCAGGTTTCCTCCTATGGTCGGCCAAAATGTTAAATCGCTGGATGTCGCTCACATCCAAGAGTATACGGGGATGTACGTTAGGGCCTGAGCTATATGGTACGACCACCCCCAGAAGTGGCAGGACTGGCCACTGTCACCGACGGTAACATCGATGAGGCCCGCGGGGCTCGCTACCCTGCTGGAACAAAAGCGGTTCATACTATGTTGACATAGGGTGTCTGGCATGGCTGTGCATACCTGCGGTGTGTGTACGCGGCTGTGAATGCCTGTGATTGGATACGGATTGCAAATGCCTGGTGTGTCGATGTGCTAGTGGAACCCGTATTATAACAAACGTTATTGTTGCTATTTTATTTTCGGTTATATTGTGTTGCCTTGCCATTTTTGCTCCTACTTAAAATATGAAATGTTATGCTAACTCTCTCATGTTTCGGCTATCTTATTCTGTTGGGTGTGTGTATGCTCGTCCCCAGGATATGGATCCGAGGAGGGAATTTAATTATACTTAACTCTGTGACTAACGGTTATTTAAATAACCATTCACAAGAAATAGAGCATTGTAGTAACCTGCTGCCGCAAGAGATTACGCCAGCAGATAGGACTACTCGAGTAGAAGCACCCCGACGTCTGCAGAATTTCGAGACATGAGTACCGACGAGCTGATTAGGGAGAGAGAGTGAGGAGATGTATGCAGTACTTGTACAGCCTGTGGGCTTATATATATATACTGAGGCTACGGCCTTATGATCATGTAATTATATATGATATATATTGTATATATATATGGTACTGTTTTCCTGTTAATGCTCTCGCATATGTCTATGATGTGATGTGAATGTTGTGATTCAAGCCGAGCAAGACGACCAACTAGTGCTTAGCAGAGTGGGTCGTCACCCTTAAGGAGCACTAGGTGGACGTCTTGGGCAGTAAGATCCCCTCCGGCCTGACCCAGGTAAAAGTTGGGGGGGTTTCACAGAGCGTGTATCTCTACTCCTAGGTGGGCAGGCACACTATCACAACCCGTATTTTCTCCAAATTTAAATAAATATCAGAGTAAGAGAAAACATACGTCGTGATGCCACGCCGTGCAGGGGATAACTAAGCCAAAACCTTGGATTCCAAATGAGCAAAAGTCACACTCCAGCAACAGTACCCGTCAACTATGCATCAACGTAACGCGCAGACGTCAAAATACGTCACTAAAGGGATTAAAATAAACATCAAAAAATAAGGGGCGTTACACACACTATCAGACCTAGACCTCTCGTACGCCTTAACAATAAGAACACAACAGTGGAGCCCCTGTGTACTCTTTCTGGCAACTACCAGTCTTCCATGGTCGGGTGCGCTCTTAGGGGACATAGTCTTCCAGACCTCGGTATAAACATCTTATAGGTCTCCCTAAAGGTCTACACACCGCACCAGAGTCATCGTACTTCCGTCGGTGTGCCGACTGAACCAGTACCAAGTGACCCACCACATAAACACAAACCATATATAACAACACCCTCTTGAGCCTCCAGCTCGCAGGACAAACCTGTCCTGATATCGACCAACAACCTAAGCCACTAACTCGTAGGACTAGCAAGCCCTATATCACTCCAACCCACATATGAGTGAGATCGCTATAAAATTCTTTAATCGTATCAGACTACTCTTGTCTAAATTCCGGATTACTTAACGATTTATGGTTAATCTTGGGCTTCCCGAGGTCTAACCTGTGAAGGGCTCGCAGCGGTACTAGTCAAAGTTTCTAGTGTTGACCTAAATCACCTAGAGGGGGGTGAATAAGTGAAGTTTGCGTCTTTTTGCGGAATAAAAATAATTGAAAATATCAAGTACACAAATGCAGAGATTTTATAGTGGTTCCCCGAGTTGGGTACATCCACAGTCCCTCCTCGCCTATCTCCCACGAAGGGCGGATTCGGCTACTTCACCAAACTCAGATTTGGCCAAATCTTACACCTCAAAGTCGCAACTCCTACACCTCGGAGACAAAGCTCCTACCACTCGGAGAACAAACTCTCCTACAACTCGATCCACACACTCGATCCACAAATGGATCTACTCTCTCGATCCACAAACGGATCTACAAAAACTCAGAGAAAAATCTCCTACACAATTTAAAATAAAATTACAACAATAACACACGACTACAAGTCTTGATCTGACGTTCTTGGAAGGGTTGATCTTGAATCTTGGAGAACTCGAAAAACTTGAAATCGTTGGATCTTAAAACTTGAATCTTGAATCTCCAACCGACTTGGACTGGAGTAGAAAGAATCATGTAGGAAGAATCGATCCAGTCGAAGATATCGTAGAAGAAGATTATTGCCCAATGTCGCGGCCGATTAGAAGCTTTTCGCGAAGGAAGTATTGAGCGGCCGACGGAAAACCTTTTCGGGAAGATTTGGAAATTTGAAATTGCAATTAGGTTTTTGGGATCCTTTTTTTGATTTCGAAATAGTCTTAGGTATATATAGGGAGATTAGAAATCAAACGGCTATAAAATAATTCCAAAATAGAAACCTAGAAGCGGATTGTACATGGCCGTCGGTTTCGAACCAGGAAGAAAATCGGAAAAATGCCAAGGAAAAATCGGCGAGATTCGTCGAGCATCAGGTATGATGCTCGCCGAATCGTCGAACGGATTTTGGTGTACAGAAGATCAATTTATCGAACGGAGTTCGTCGAACAGAAGATCAATTTGTCGAACAGAAAGTAGATTCAGTTTATATCGAATTATTCAATGAGTATCGCTTGGGATACTCGTCGAATTCGACGAGGATTACTAGTCGAATTTGCCTTGGACAAATTCTGGAAATCTGGAGAATTTTCCCTAAGTAAATATGATGAATTTGGTGGGTATCGGGAAGCATACACGACGAATTCGACGAGTATCAGAGGGATACTCGACGAATTCGACATGTATGACTCACCATACTCGCCAAATTTTACTTGGGTAAAATTATTCGTTTCTAACTTCTTGTCTTTGGTCTTCCTTGATCCTTCTCCTGTACTTGGGATAGAAGTACATCCCAATAGAGATATTACACGTGAGTCAACACGATGACCTACACAATGAGGGATTATATTGTGTAGTCCTGTGTTTACTGACCCACTGTAACCTGACATGGTGTGTACTTGTCATTGTGAACCTGCAAGTACAAAACAAAAAAGTCATATCAAATACAATCTCAATTCATCTTAGCTTGACCGGACCCTTCTTCAAATCAAGGTTATTGTGGATATAATACCCAATAATCTCCCCCTATTTGAAGAAGCCAAAATCCTACAAGCTAAGGTGAATTGCACATATCAAATAAAATTAAACTACGACTTGAAAAGAGAATAAAAAAAAGATAACTGCACGCATTCCAAGTCAATTAGATAAATCAAATATATATGACAAAAATTATTTTAAATCAGGGAGGGCAGCCCACTACATAACATAGAAGTATATATGTAATCATTTAGGTCTTCTTGTTCTTCCTTTTCAATAGTTGTATCTCAAAATATTCCTTGGGCTTCGGATAGTACTTGGGAGGAGGAGGAGGCATTGGATTAACATTCTTGTACTTCTGGAAATGAATCCTCCTCCTGGTGCTGGCCTATTTGTACTTGTTCCATTCTTTTGGACTGTAATGATTCTGATTCTTCTCTACTCCGAGCTCGTACAAGGCAAAGGTGTCCAAGATAATTCCTTTTGAAGTAGGGCTCCAAACTTTGTCCATTTCACGGTTAGGTCCTTCTTTGACTTGAGCTGGTCTGGCCGGTTCTGGTCAGACTTCTAAAGTACCTTCTCCAAATTTCCTTTTCTTGAGAACCTGAGCCTCAGAGAATGCACCAACAACAGCATCAGTAGCAGCTTGAACTTTTGGAGCCACAGTAGCACCATGAACCTGAGAGAAGTCCTGTGAGTCTATCCAATATTGAGTGTAGTCCGGAGCCGGATAAACATCATCATAACCAGGCTCACCAGGATGAACGTCAACGTGAACTGGCTCAGCAGGAGCTAGAGGAGGGAAACACTGACCATGTAACCACGCGGTGTTGTCATAGCTATACTCATTTGCTTGTTTGAACTGATCGAGCATAGTCGTTTCAACACTAGCAATCTTAGCTGTAAGGGCTTCCTCCCCCTTTTTGGCTTCTGCAGCAATTGCATTGGCATAAGATTTCAAAGAAAAGTCATAATGTGTCACAGATCTGTTATGTGCCACGATGAGAGAGAGAGCATTTGTGTTAACATTTTTCAGTACTCCTTCATTTTTCTTAAGTCCTCTCATCATAAGGGTTACTGCAGTGGCAACCTCTTCATACTTTGCATCAAATCTGGCCTCTATCTTATCAAATTTTACTTGAATTTCAGTAAGCCCTTTAAGCATAAACTTCTCGGATTGTTTGACTCTTTGAACCACTTTAACCAACGAGGCATCAAACTGGGCATGTTGCTTAGCTAGAATTTCTTCACAAACCTTTAGCAGCTGATCACTTGAACTGGGGCTTGGAGCATCTGGCAGCACTGTACGAGTGACATTTGCAGCAATCAACCTTAGTCCTTCTGAACCTAGAGCAGGGGCGTGCACATAGGCCAATCCTTTCTCATCAGAGAGGTCAACTATGCCTTCGGGTACCAATGGCATCTTGCCTATTCTTTTGTCCAGGTTGCGCATGAGTCTGGCAACCTCGGTGGACACAGATATGCAGGACGGTGTTGACTCCCCCTCAGACACTGTAGTAGTGATGGTCCTAGGGAGAGGAGCAATCAGTGTGTCTACAGGCGTAGGCACTGAAACCACAATGGCATCACAGCCAACCTCAGCAGCAGAAGAACTGATATCAGCAGATTTATCAACAAACCTTGCATCCTCATCAGCAATCTCAATCTTAGAATCTATAACTGTCACATTATTTTCAGCAGCATCATCATCAACCATATCAGCATCAGCATCCTCATCATGATCATAAGGAGCTGGATCCTCTTCCTCAACATGCACTTTTGAACCCTCAACAGTCTGAACCTCAGCAGCGGCAGCAACACCAATTGTAACGCCCCGAAACTCAAAACAGCGACGGGGGACGTTTTGGGACAGTTTTGGGTTCTGGCAGGAGGCACACGGCCTGGGACACGGGCGTGGCCCAGGGCGTGTCAATCCTGTGTCGTCAAGTTGGTTGAGAGGTCGACGAATTTTGCTCGACAATGTGTCGAGACAGGGCACACGGCCTGCAACACGGGCGTGTCGCGGGGCGTGTCGACCTGTGTCGACACTCAGCCAGCAAAGTCGAGACTCTACGCTCGACGAAGTGCCGGGACATGGCACATGGCCTGTGACACGGGCGTGTCGCAGGGCGTGTCGACCCGTGTCGACACTCATCCCGGGAGTCGACGAATTTTGCTCGACGATGTGTCGAGACAGGGCACACGGCCTAGGACACGGGCGTGTCCAAGGCCGTGTCGTCAGGTCGACGATCTTCGCTCGACGAAGTGTCGAGTGTCGAGACCGTGTAAACGGCCTGGAGCCCAGGCGTGTTGAGGAAGACACGGGCAAGGACACGGGCGTGTCCTAGAACCCGTGTCGTTCTCGGGTTGTTTTCGGGTTAAATCGATGGGGGTACACGGACGGCCACACGACCGTGTCAGGTGGAACACGGGCGTGTCAGATCGAACATGGGCGTGTTCGATGCCCGTGTGTTGTTCCAGGCGCGTCGATTTTGACGGCGAATGAGGCACACGGCCCTGGACACGGGCGTGTGCCAGGCCGTGTTTGGTCCAGATTGGACATTTCAGTCCCGAATCAAAGCCGTTCGTTTCTGTAATTGGTGATCCAACGGCTGGGGGTTGTTCCTGATGGGATATACCCGGGATTGGGCCTTAGAAACCCTCACTTTTTCATGAGTGGTTATCTTTCTAAAGCTTAGAGAGAGAGGAGAGCCAAGGAAGGAAGAAGAAGCTAGATCCGGCCATTGGAGGAGCTTCGAAGCTCCAAATCTTGAGCCGAATCCGGATCCACGGAGGTGAAGAGAGTGCGGTGCTTTTCATCCGCTTACTTTTCCATGGCGCCAAAGAAGAACGCAAGGGTAACGATTCTCTTCTTGAGCATGTGTAGCTCTCCTTCTTTGCATAGGAAGCCCGCTCTCGCGAGTTTGCGGTGAGTTGGAGGCGTTCCTTCGGGTAGATATGTAAAGTCCTCGTTGTTTAGAGTCTGTAAGCGAGAACGAACATAGGCATGATGTGTGAAGCCTACCCGGACATGTTGGTCTGGATCGGTGATGTTGCATTGCATAAATGCCGGAGAAGACTCCGCGCGATTGGTTGTTTTTCGGGTTTTCTACGTGGTAGATTGCAACAGGGAGCCTTGGGGATTAACCCAAAGGTGCACCCGGAAAACTGGGCGGATGCGTGATCTTGCCAACTTGTGGGCCTAGGAGCCAACTTGTACATAACTGGGTTATGTAATATTGTACGTTCGATTCACGGGCTTCGGGGAAACTTAACTCGTGCCGATAATATTTAAGTGTCGTGGCAAGTGAGCAACGGGTTGAGTGGTAACCGTTCCTGCTTTATGCTGAGGGCATAGAGGTCGGGTCTTGCTGTCGATGACATTAAAGTGTCGTGAAATAGGCTGTTGATGACATTAAAGTGTCGTAACATCTGCCTAAAAGACCAATTTGCTCACGAGTTATTGCCATCCTGGAGATGGTGGTGAGTTAGCGGCTTAGACTGCGATCACCGAGAATGTGCCCTGATAGCACGGGGCGTGTGTCCATGCGTGCCAATGCCTGTGATGTAATGAGTTGATATATTACTCGCTTACGCTAATGAAATGCAGGGAAGGAGCATCGCCGCCCCGAGCTGGGGGTGGGATCGTTATAATTTGGTCAGCATTGCTGACCGTTGCCTTGTTTTGCCACCGTACGGTGGTTTGTTGCTTGCAGGTACTGCTGGACCAAGCGGTCAATAGCGGGGTAAAGCCCAAATTACGAAGCCGGCCCTCGAAGGCCTAATTGGAGTGTTTACTGCTTTTACTCATGTATGACCGGCCTGCGTGCCGTGGTTTGTAAAACATGTAATATTGAAGTAAACCATTTTGTAAGGCCTTAAGGCTTGTACTCGTGTATGTACGACATTCCTATTTGGTTTTAGTGGACATTCATGCTTTTGTGCTGGGTTCTTTATTGCAACTTATATAAACTGCTTCCGCTAGAATGCTCTGTGTAGGACGTTATGATTGGTTGGATGGTTTCCATGAGTAACCACCCGGTCTGTCTGTGGCATACGGCGTCGGGCCCCGGCCGGACCTACTGCTATATGCTATGCGACGGATAGGGGGCATTACAATTTGGTATCTGACTACTGGTTTTGGTCGGGCTTAAGATGAATTTGTGGGTGAATTCTTTTTAAGGGGTGGTGAGCACATTGTGTGCGTCATCGTTATAACGGTAAAAGAACTCATGAATGTCCACTTAGGAATGCAAATACACGTGTTTGAGGAACCTGCGTGTTCCTATAATTGCTGTTTGCAATTTTATTTGGTCGCTTAACGATATTTTGTACCACTATAGGTGACCAGAAGTGGTGTTGGGTCATTGGAACGTCAAGTTTATGAGGCTAGCAGTGCACCAGATGTTGCTCCTGCAACACCTCTATCGGCTGAGAACATACGATTGGTGGCCGAAGCAGTGTTGGTCGTGATAAATGCGCAGCCTGCAAGGCAAACGCAGCAGCCCGCTCCTGCGATGGAGCAGGAACCTCTTCCAGAGGTTGAGTCGAGGAGAGTGGAATAGGTGGTAGTGGAGCCGGTGGTGCCAAGGAGGGCAACCGAGAGACAACTCAAGCATGTCATGAGCTTTAGTCCTCCGGTATTCTCAGGGTTGGGAACCCCATCTCAAACTGAACACTAGCTCTCCAGGGTGAAGAGAGTCATGACAGCAACGGAGACGGAGGAGTTACAAATGACCACCATCGCTACGTTCCTTCTGGACGGTGAAGCGAGAATGTGGTGGGAAGGTTTGGAGCTGCACCTATTGAGAGGTAGGCAACTTGTTGATGTCTCGATGGAGGAGTTCTCGAGATTGTTCTTAGCTAGATACCTCCCTTCAGCGCAGACGATAGCGTTGGAGAATGAGTTCCTGAAGTTGGCACAAGGAGACAGTACCGTGGATGAATATCTCCACGAGTTTACCCGTTTGAGTCGATATGCTAGCTCCACCATTGCGGATGAGGAGCGCAAGACGAATTAATTCTACGAAGGGTTGAGAGATGAGTTGAGATTACTACTCTCGGGGCCGATGACGCAGGGTTTCTTGACCTTGGTCAACACGGCCCGGTCCTTGGAGAAGGACATGAAGAATGTGCAGTCAAAGAAAAGCTTGGGAGAGAAGAGGTCGGAGTTCAGAGGGCCGAACACCTCAAAATCTGTGTTCCGAAAGTGGAACAAGAAAGCTAAGACTTCGGGTCTAGCCCTCTCTGCTGGTACTTCTGGGGCGACTATGGGTCGGACCCCGGGCGCATGTTACAACTGTGGGAAGTTGGGGCATTATGCCCGTGAGTGCCGGAGCGGACGTCCCAAGTCCGAAAGGAAGCCGGGAGCGACTTACGAAGAGAAGGGCAAGGCGGTGGAGTCAACCGCGTCCCATTATGCTCCGGCCCAACCAATGGTGTATAATCTTGGCCAACAGGAGGCCATCAAACAGGCTGATGTGGTGACATGTACGGTTTAATTTATAGCAAGTCAATTTCTTTAAATACTTGTTATGCACATGTTACCTTACCACTGCTTGTTTAGGATTTGTTTTGATTTGTGAAAATCCGGCAAGAGCACTCTTCGATACGGGAGCTTCACACTCCTTCTTATCCGAAAGATTTATATCACGCATCGGAGTCCCTTCTTCGATGGCGAAGGATAAGTTGGATGTGTTGTTGCCCAATGGGTGTTCGATGCACGTGGATAGGATCTGCGATGTTAAGATTCGTATTGGGAATCAGGAGTTCGACCGGCGAGCGTCGTGACTTCCGTTGGTGGAGTTCGACGTTATATTTGGCATGGACTGGCTCTCGGAGCAGCAAGCCTATATCGATTGCGGTCGCAAGGAAGTCAAGCTGGTAGCAAGTCATGAGACGACTTTTACGGGCTTAAAGGGGTCGAGCAAGACGTTGATGTCTGCTCTTCAGGTGGTGAAGGCGGTTCGTGCCGGTGCAGAACTGTTCTTTACACTAGTGGAGGTTGCAAAGCCGAAGCCCGCGTTGTATAGTATTTCAGTGGTATCGGAATACCCTGATGTGTTCCCCGCAGATCTTCCTAGAGCCCCGCCTCAGCGGTAGATAGATTTTACGATTGAGCTAGTGCCAGGTGCAAAGCCTGTGTCACGATCTCCGTATCGGCTAGCGCCTAATGAAATGGCGGAGCTGAAAGTTCAACTGCAAGAGTTGTTGGAGCAAGGGTATGTACGCCCAAGTTCTTCGCCTTGGAGCGCACCGGTCCTCTTTATTAAGAAAAAGGACGGAAGCTTGAGGCTATGTATTGATTATCGGGAGCTCAACAAGTTGACAGAGAAGAACAAGTACCCGATCCCCCGGATTGATGATCTTTTTGATCAGTTAGTCGGGTCGACGGTGTACTCGAAGTTGGATCTCAAGGCTGGGTACTATCAGCTGCGAATAAGGGAGAGTGATATCCCGAAGACAGCGTTTAGTACGAGATACGGGCATTATGAGTTTACGGTCATGCCGTTTTGGCTGACTAATGTGCCGTCAGTGTTCATGGATTTGATGAACAGGACTTTCCGGGAGTACTTGGACCATTTTGTGATCGTCTTCATCGATGATATTTTGGTGTACTCGCAAAGTGAGGAAGACAACTTCAAGCATCTTCATTTGGTTTTGGAGACGCTAAGGAGGAATCAGTTGTATGCCAAGTTCTCGAAGTGCGAGTTTTGGTTATCCTCAGTGGCGTTCCTCGGTCATATAGTGAGTGGAGAGGGTATTGCTGTGGATCCGGCGAAGATTGTTGCGATACGGGAGTGGCCTGAGCTTGCTACGGTAGCGGAAGTCCGGAGCTTTCTGGGGCTTGCCGGCTATTATAGGCGCTTCGTAGAGAACTTCTCTCGGATAGCGTTACCTCTCACTACTTTGACGAGGAAGGAGCAGAAGTTCGTTTGGACGTCGGAGTGCGCGCGAGCTTTTGAGGAGTTGAAGTGTCGGTTGACCACGGCGCCTGTGCTGAGTTCGCCATGTGGGACCGAAGGCTATGAGATTTATAGCGATGCTTCGGGCAGCGGTTTGGGTTGTGTGCTACTGCAACACGGAAGTGTGATAGCTTATGGCTCGAGACAGCTAAAAGTGCATGAAAGGAATTATCCGGTCCATGACTTGGAGTTAGCGGCCATGATTTTTGCCTTAAAGCTGTGGAGACACTATTTGTACGGTGTGAAGATCGATATCTACACCGATCATAAGAGCCTGAAGTATCTGATCGATCAGAAGGATCTGAATATGAGGCAGCGTAGATGGATGGAGTTCTTAGGAGACTATACATTCAAGATCCACTACGTGCCTGGTAAAGGGAATGCGGTTGCGGACGCGTTGAGTCGCCGAGCCCCAGCTCAAGCCAATTGGCTATCGAGGCATGATGAGCGGTTGGTGCGGGAGTTGGAGGCGTTGGAGATTGTTTGTGTGGATAGGCAATCAAGTGCTGAAGCAGTTTTAATTGGACTGAAGTCCAATATGACCTGGCTGATCGGATTCGGCAGGCTTTGGATATGGATGTCCATATGAAGCAGTTCATGGTAGAGGCTCTGGATGGGTCAAATTCCCAATTCGTTGTGGAGGACGGATTACTTTGGAAAGACGGTCGTCTGTGCGTCCCAAATGTGGGCGATTTGCGGGTGGAATTGTTGTACGAGGCACACCATACCAAGTACTCGATTCACCCGGGGAGCACGAAGATGTACCGTGATGTCAAGAAACTATTTTGGTGGCCGGGTTTGAAAAAGGATGTGGCGCTCTACGTAGCGAAGTGTCAAACTTGCGCCTTGGTGAAGGCAGAGTGCCAAAAGCCGGGAGGATTTCTGAAGTCCTTGCCTATTCCGGAGTGGAAATTTGACGACATCTCTATGGACTTTGTGCACGGTTTGCCAAGGTCGCAAAAGGGGAACGACACCATTTGGGTGGTTGTTGATCGGCTAACGAAGGTGTCGCATTTCATTCCGCATAGAAAGGATGATCCGGTGGAGAAGTTGGCAAAACTTTATGTGGATAACATTGTACGGCTTCACGGTGTGCCCCGCAGCATCGTGAGTGACCGTGATGGGCAGTTCACGTCCAATGATTGGAGGCTTGTGCAGCAAATGTTGGGAACAAAGCTAAAATTCAGCATAGCTTTCCATCCGCAAACGGATGGGCAGACCGAGATGGTCAATAGAACCATGGAAGACATGCTCCGCATGTGTGTATTGGACTTTGGAAAGCAATGGGAAGACCTCCTTTATTTGGTGGAGTTCGCATACAACAATAGCTACCATGCGAGTATTCAAATGGCGCCCTTCGAGGCCCTATATGGTAGAAAATGTCGCACGCCGTTGTCTTGGTTAGAAACGGGTGAGTCAAAGTTATATAAGCGATTGGATGTGGAGGATGCTACTTCTTTGGTGAGAACCATTCGGGAGAGGTTGCTTATCGCTCAGGACCGGCAAGCGAAGTACTATAATGCCAAGCACAGGAACGTGGAGTTCGCTGTGGGCGACTATGTGTACTTAAAGATCAAGCCGTTCAAGGGTGTCTCGCGGGTGCGGCGATTGAAAAAGCTAAGCCCGAGGTACCTTGGGCCGTTTGAGGTTCTGGAGCGAGTTGGTGAAGCAGCCTATCGGTTGAAGCTTTCAGTGGAGCTTGGTGGATTACATGATGTATTCCATATTTCGGTGCTTCGGAAGGTGATGCAAGAGCCTACGCAAGTGATCGCGGTTGATCAAGTGTCGGTGGATAGTGGGCTGACGACAAAAGTCAAGCCCGTGCGGATTGAGGACTCGGACGTCAAGCGGCTACGCAATAAAGAGATCAGGATGGTCAAGGTCCGATGGGACAATTGCGGTCGTGAGGAGCTCTCTTGGGAGCGAGAGCAGACTATGCTTGACGAGTATCCGGAGTTGTTCCGCTCAGCTACAAATTTTGGTTTTGTACATGTCTTTCCTTTATATATAATTTCGTGGACGGAATTCTTTTAAGAGGGGGAGAGTTGTAACGCCCCGAAACTCAAAAGAGCGACGGGGGATGTTTTGGGCCAATTTTGGGTTTTGGCAGGAGGCACATGTCCTGGGACACGAGCGTGGCCCAGGGCGTGTCAGGCCTGTGTCGTCAAGTTGGTCGAGAGGTCGACGAATTTTGCTCGACGATGTGTCGACACAGGGCACACGGCCTGCGACACGGCCGTATCGCAGGGCGTGTCGACCCGTGTCGACACTCAGCCCGCGAAGTTGACACTCTGCGCTCGACGAAATGTCGAGACATGGCACACGGCCTGCGACACGGGCGTGTCGCAGGGCGTGTCGACCCGTGTCGACACTCGTCCCGGGGAGTCGACGAATTTTGCTCGACGATGTCTCGAGATAAGGCACACGGCCTAGGACACGGGCGTTTCCAAGGCCGTATCATCAGGTCGACGATCTTCGCTCGACGAAGTGTCGAGTGTCGAGACCGTGTACACGGCCTGGAGCCCAGGCGTGTTGAGGAAGACACGGGCAAGGACACGGGCGTGTCCTAGAACCCGTGTCGTTCTCGGGTTGTTTTCGGGTTAAATCGATGGGGGTACACGGCCGGCCACATGGCCGTGTCAGGTGGAACACAGGCGTGTCAGATCGAACACGGGCGTATTCGATGCCCGTGTGTTGTTCCAGGAGCGTCGATTTTGACGGCGAATGAGGCACACGGCCATGGACACGAGCGTGTGCCAGGCCGTGTTCGGTCCAGATTGGACATTTCAGTCCCGAATCAAAGTCGTTCGTTTCTTTAATTGGTGATCCAACGGCTGGGGGTTGTTCCTGATGGGATATACCCGAGATTGGGCCTTAGAAACCCTCACTTTTTCATGAGTGGTTATCTTTCTAAAGCTTAGAGAGAGAGGAGAGCCAAGGAAGGAAGAAGAAGCTAGATCCGGCCATTGGAGGAGCTTCGAAGCTCCAAATCTCGAGCCGACTCCGGATCCACGGAGGCGAAGAGAGTGCAGTGCTTTTCATCCGCTTACTTTTCCATGGCGCTAAAGAAGAACGCAAGGGTAACGATTCTCTTCTTGAGCATGTGTAGCTCTCCTTCTTTGCATATGAAGCCCGCTCTCGTGAGTTTGCGGTGAGTTGGAGGCGTTCCTTTCGGGTAGATATGTAAAGTCCCCGTTGTTTAGAGTCCGTAAGCGAGAATTGACATAGGCATGATGTGTGAATCCTACCCGGACATGTTGGTCTGGATCGGTGATGTTGCATTGCATAAATGCCGGAGAATACTCCGCGCGATTGGTTGTTTTTCGGGTTTTCTACGTGGTAGATTGCAACAGGGAGCCTTGGGGATTAACCCAAAGGTGCACCCGGAAAACTGGGCGGATGCGTGATCTTGCCAACTTGTGGTCCTAGGAGCCAACTTGTACATAACTGGGTTATGTAATATTGTACGTTCGATTCACGGGCTTCGGGGAAACTTAACTCGTGCCGATAATATTTAAGTGTCGTGGCAAGTGAGCAACGGGTTGAGTGGGAACCGTTCCTGCTTTATGCCGAGGGCATAGAGGTCGGGTCTTGCTGTCGATGACATTAAAGTGTCGTGACATAGGCTGTTGATGACATTAAAATGTCGTAACATCTGCCTAAAAGACCAATTTGCTCACGAGTTATTGTCGTCCTGGAGATGGTGGTGAGTTAGCGGCTTAGACTGCGATCACCGAGAATGTGCCCTGAGAGCACGGGGCGTGTGGCCATGTGTGCCAACGCCTGTGATGCAATGAGTTGATATATTGCTCGCTTACGCTAATGAAATGCAGGGAAGGAGCATCGCCGCCCCGAGCTGGGGGCGGGATCGTTATAATTTGGTCAGCATTGCTGACCGTTGCCTTGTTTTACCACCATACGGTGGTTTGTTGCTTGCAGGTGCTGCTGGACCAAGCGGTCAATAGCGGGCTAAAGCCCAAATTGCGAAGCCAACCCTCGAAGGCCTAATTGGAGTGTTTACTGCTTTTACTCATGTATGACCGGCCTGCGTGCCGTGGTTTGTAAAACATGTAATATTGAAGTAAACCATTTTGTAAGGCCTTAAGGCTTGTACTCGTGTATGTACGATATTCCTATTTGGTTTTAGTGGACATTCATGCTTTTGTGCTGCGTTCTTTATTGCAACTTATATAAACTGCTTCCGCTAGAATGCTCTGTGTAGGACGTTATGATTGGTTGGATGGTTTCCATGAGTAACCACCCGGTCTGTCTGTGGCATACGGCGTCGGGCCCCAGCCAGACCTACTGCTATATGCTATGTGACGGATAGGGGGCGTTACACCAATAGCAGCAACCTCTGCTAGGATATCCCCTGAACCTGAGTCTGGAAGCATTGTAACTGTATCTGAATGAGCAGTTGTCTCCCCCTCAATTTCTGCACTCAATCCAGTAGGAGTCTCACTGGGGAGAGGAGAAGGGGTTCTGTCATCAGGAACATGATCTATCTCCTCCACTGGGGGTACTGGGGCTCCACCTCGCTAGATGATCCACCTGTCCCACCTCGAGAAGATTGTAGAATCTATCTTTTTTGGGTGATGGATGGGAACTCCTTTGGTCATATCAAACCTATCACCATCGAGCTGATTCAGGTATAGGGTGATAATCCTCCCAAAGTTGGGAGTGCGTAGGCTGTCTTTTATCTTGGTGAATAGCAGAGCACCCCAGTCCAGCTTCTTCATGTATACTATTGCAACTAGTATCTTGAACACATCCGAGGATAGATAGTCGTGTGAGCCCGTCTTGCAAATGAGCACTTTGCCAATTATATCTGAGAGGAGTTTTCCCTCCTCATCAATTCCTTTTCGCTTGATAGCTTTGGTGTTCCTGGGAAAACCACAAAATGATAACGTTCTAGCATAATTTGCCTCCTCTAGGTAGTCGTCCTGATCACAGATTGGTAGCCGCAAGTACCTAGAGAGATAGGAGGCATTCATTTTTACTTTGAATTTCTGAATTTTTCTTTTGATCACAGAGTCCTCATGAGATAGTTTGGCATTATTGAAGAACTACAAGACTTCCTTGTTGAGCACCTTGTAGGGGTGTTTTAGGATGAAGGAGAGTCCAGCGGTCTCCAACATCATAATAACGTTCCTGAATTCGTTGGACGCTTGAGCAAATCCTGCACGGAACAACTCACCACCTCCTAGCAAGCCAGTGGTGCTTTTAGGATCTATGGAAAATTACAGAAAACTGGAATCTCTAAATCTCTGGAGAGCAAGCACTGGTGTTGAAACTACACTAGTGACTGGAGAGCAAGAACTGTACTGGAGAACTTCTGGAAGACTGCAAGAACTGGACGGCGAGCGTTTCTGTTAGCAGGCGGCGGTGACACGTGGTAGCCGGCGACAACACACCGTAGGCGGCGGCAAACTTTAAGCTAGGGTTATATGGCAAGCTTTGAACGGTTGACGCGATATAGGGCACGAGAGGAAGGCCGCGAACGACTGGAGTCGGCGAATCGGGAGCTGAAGGGTCGGGAAGCACAGTTGTGCGAATCAACGAGTTTCGACGGCTTTTGAGTTCGACGAAATGCAAGCGTGCCCTCCTGTTACCATTTAAATGAATATATACATATCGATTTTAAAATTGCATTTTGATTGCGCGTACCTCAATTTTGATCGTCGAGTCTTCAGATCCAATATAGACAGTTTGAAATATTGCGCCAAGTAGAATTCTCCGAAATGAGCTGTCGGAGGAGTCTGATTCTACGAGTGTTGTATGAATATGTCATGTGTCGGTCGATATTCACCAAATTGGACATGTAAAAGAAGAATTCTTGCTTTGTTGAAATTGATCTCGAGACAATTCTGCCACTTTGACCGTCTTCATGGTTCCTTGTTCAGCACGCCTAGCTCCATTTTGAAAAGCGAGAACTTGGTCTCGTCCAGCGGCTTCGTAAAAATATCAGCAACCTGGTTGTCAGTCGAGACATAGCTGAGATCAATGTCCTTGTTCTCCACGTGCGCCCGGATGAAGTGGTAGCACACCTCGATGTGCTTTGTCCGGCTGTGGGAGACTGGATTGTTGGCGATTGCAATGGCGCTGGAGGAGTCGCAGAACATCGAAATTTCACTGAACTTCAAGTTATAGTCTTCGAGCTGATTCCTTATCCATAGAAGTTGTGCGCAACAACTACCAGCAGAGATAAACTCTGATTCGGCAGTAGATGTTACCACGTAATTTTACTTCGTACTGCTCCAGGAAATGAGTCGTCTTCCGAGGAATTGGCACATCCCGGAAGTGCTTTTCCTATCGTCCCTGCTACCTACAAAATTAGCATCTGAAAAGTCAATTAACTTGACGTCATTACTTCTTGGGTACCATAAGCCAAGATTTGGTGTACCCTTAAGGTATCTTAAAATTCGATTCACAGCGACATAATGAGATTCATTAGTGTTCACTTGATATTTAGCATAGACACATGTTGAGAACATTATATCTGGTCTAATGGCAGTAAGGTAGAGCAAGGATCCAATTATGCTTCTGTATTTGGTTTCATCAAAAGGTTTCCCTTTCTCATCCTGGTGCAGAGACACAGTTGAACCCATTGGAGTCTGCATGGAGGATGCACTCTCTATTCCGAATTTCTTAAGAAGCTCCGTGGTGAACTTCATCTGAGAGATGAAAATTCCATCTTCAGATTGCTTCACCTGAAGTCCTATAAAATACTTCAACTCACTTATACTGCTCATTTCAAACTTCTCTTGCATAAGTTTGGAAAACGTCTTACAAAGGTTGTCTTCTATAGAGCCAAAAATGATGTCATCGACATAGATTTGCACTAGCAGAATCTTGTGTTTAACTTCCCTAAGAAATAATGTCTTGCCTATCTTTCCCCTTGTGAACTTATTCTCAAGAAGAAAGCTAGACAACGCCTCGTACCAAGCTCGGGTAGCTTGCTTTAAACCATATAAGGCTTTATTTAAAAAGTATACGT
This sequence comes from Platanthera guangdongensis, assembly GCA_039583875.1. Lineage (NCBI taxonomy): Eukaryota > Viridiplantae > Streptophyta > Magnoliopsida > Asparagales > Orchidaceae > Platanthera > Platanthera guangdongensis. The sequence goes on from CM077165.1 coordinate 4,252,619, forward strand.
AATCAGGGAATAGAGAGTTGACAAAATCTGGGGGTTGCGCTACATATACTTCTTCTTTCAAATTCTCATTATGGAATGTTGACTTCACGTCCATTTGCTAGACGGTGAAGCCTTTGAGGGCAGTATACGCAAGAAACAACCTGATCGCTTCGAGTTGAGCTACTGGAGCAAATGTCTGGTCGAAGTCGATCCCCTCTTCTTATCTGTATCCTTGTGTTACAAGTCGGTCTTTGTTCTTGATGATTACTCTGTGTTCGTCCAGCTTGTTTCTGAAAATCTACTTGGTGTCGATCATGTTCTATCCCTTTGCTCTAGGTACCAACTCCCAGACTTTGCATTGTTCAAACTGGTTGAGCTCCTCTTGCATTGTCATGATCCAAGAGGGATCTTTGTTCGCTTTCTCGAACTTCTTTGGTTCAACCTGGGACCAAAAACTCAGATGCAAAATTTCATTAGTTGTACCTCGTCTGGTTCTCACACCGTCGCCTGGCTCTCCAATGATCTGATCAGCAGGGTGATCTCGTAGGTGTCTAAACCCTAGGTTCCTTGCTCTTCCTCCAACAGGTGTTGCAATATTCGGTGTCGCATCTGTAGGTTGAGACAATTCTTCCTCTATGGGTTCCTCATCTACCAAGCCTGGATCGACGAGCTTAGATGAGCTTGAAGCTTCTTTCTTGACAGCATCATCCAAATTAAGTTCCTTGAACCTGGTACCTACATCTGCACCAATAACACTAGACGAGCTACTTTGGAGCAGGCTAGTCTCATCAAATACAACGTTTATTGACTTTTCTATCACTAGAGTTTTCTTGTTGAAAATCCTATATGTCTTATTATGACTACTATATCCTATAAAAATACCTTCAAAACATTTTTCACTAAACTTAGTTCAATGATGCTTCCCATTATTAAATACGAAGCATTTGTTTTCAATGATTCTAAGTAGGACACAGTCGGTTTTCTGCCCTTCAATAGCCCATAGGGGGTCTTATGGTGTCTTTTGTTGATGAGTGTCCTATTTTGCACGTGACAAGCCGTGTTGACTGCTTCAGCCCAGAAGTACTCTAGAAGAGAAGTGTCGCTCAACATGGTTGTACATGCTTCATTTAGGGTTCTGTTCCTTCTCTCAGCCACTCCATTTTGTTGTGGAGTGTGCGGGGAGGAAAACTCATGAAAGATACCTTGACTTTCACAAAACTTTATTATGGCACCAGACTCAAAATTTGTTCCGTGGTCACTTCTGATTTTGACCACCAAACAATCCAATTCATTCTGAATTTGCCGGATAAAATTACTGAAAGAGTCGAAGGTGTTTGACTTGTGTTTCAGAAATAACACCCAAGTGAAACGCTAGTAGTTATCAACAATTACTAACGTATAGACCTTATCTCCTAAGCTATGAATCGGCATATGACCGAATAAGTCCATGTGAAGCAAGTATAAGCTTCGAGAAGAATCTTTCTCAGCAATACCCTTGAAGGTTGCCCGTGTCTGCTTACCCATTTGACATGAGTGACATGGACTCTCTTTAAGACACTTAATGTTGGGGGCATCACGCACTAAGTTGTGAGAAAATGATATATTTAAGGTTTTAAAATTAATATGTGCTAATCTCTTGTGTCATTGGTCATAGAGAGACGCACTACTTTTTGTCATAAAACACACTGGGGTAGAAGTGTCTAAACAAAGGAAATTTAAACAGAAAATCTTTCTACTCTGAGTGCCTGTTAAGATTCTCCAAATTTGCAGATGATTTTATCAAACACTTGTCCTTGCAGAATTCAAAGATGTAGCCTTTGTCATATAGTTGACTTATGCTTATGAGATTATGGCGTAATCCCTCAACATAAGCAACGTCTGTGAAAGAGATAACGTCATTGGATATCATACCATAACCTTTTGTAGTTCCCCTGTCTCAACCTCCAAAAATTACTTTATGTCCGTCTTTGACTGGGGTGTAATCACGTAAAAGGCTTCTTGTCCCGGTCATGTGCCGAGAGCATCCGTTGTTAAAGTACCAGATTGGCGTTTTGTTGGCCTTTGGACATACCTGCAAAAAAAATAGTTTACCTTAGGAACCCAAACGTATTTGGGTCCTTGGTTCCTGGTCAGCTTACTCCCCCTAGGAACATTAGCATTGTGAGTGGTCGGTCTCGCATAGCTAACTCTAGGAATTACGAGATTGGCAGGGTTATACCAACAATCTGCGCCAAAATGACCAATTTTGTCGCAACAATAATAGTCGAATCTGTTGTACTTTCCTTTTGTACTCCTACTTTACCCTTTGAACGCGAGGTCTAGTAGGGGTAGAATTTTTAGAGGTAGAGGCCTCATTGTTGCAGCATATACATGGTTTCTGCATCTCCTTTTCCTTAGGCACAACAGATTTGGCTTTCAGTGCCTTCTTCTTGTTATGGACATGTACATATAGACCATAACTCTTCATTTGAATCTCTCTATAAGGTGATTTGAACACGCTAGCACCAAAGTCACAGGGATGGGTCCATCCCTGGTATCTGGTCTTGGGCTCTACATAAGTAGGACTTTCATGATGACCATAAGAGGACTCAAGGTCAAACTTGTTCGTCGGAAAGATTACTTTCCTCAACGAGGGTTGAACCATGGGTGTCTTCCCTTTTTCTTTGGCGCTAGACTTCTTGGCAGTGTTACCCTTACCACCGACGTGGCCAAGACCACCGCCATTCTTTTGAGATGAGAACTCATCGATGAGAGGGAGAACAATCTTCGACTTTAAGTAGCTCTCAACGAGTTTTCTCTCTACCGCAAGCTTTTCTTCTAGCTCATCAAGATACTTTTCTTTCAACTTTAATGTCTCATCCGAGTCCTTGAGTTCCTCTTTCAAGGAGTGGACTTCATCTCTGAGAGGAAGTAATTGTGCAATTTCTGCCTTCTGATTTGCTTCCACTGCCTTGAGTGAGTCAATCTCTTTAACTTGCTTTTGGACTACCTTTCAGCATTTATCGAAAGCCTTTAACAAGTGCTCGTGCTGAGCCATCAACTCTGATTCATTCTCATCAGAGGAGTAGTCTTCATGACCATTCGTGGAAGTTTTCGATTCAGAAAGAATGGTGTGCAAGTTTACCTTCCCATGGTACTCGGAGTTGCCCACTTCCTCGTCAAATTGAGCCATAAGCCCAAAGTACGCTTCTTCATTTTCCGAGCTTGACTCACTGGAGTCACTGTCGCTCAGAGTCTTCAACTTTTTGGTGACGAAACTCTTTTCTTCTTTCTTCTTTCCTTTGAAGGATCTCTTCTCGTCCTTCCTGGAGCTCTCCTTCTTCTTGTAAGGGAATTTCGCGATCATGTGACCTGATTTGTTGCAACAGTAGCAAACAACGTCAAAGGAAATCTGTTTGTTTGGTTTGGATTTGTACCTGTCCTCTTTATTATAGCTTCTGGTCATTCGATCACCATCACGACGTGATCTTCTGTAGTCTAAAGAGGATGACTTATTCTTCTTTTGTCTTCTTTTGCTCAGCAGCTTCTTGAACTGCTTGGAGAGGAGAGAGAATTCTCCATCTGATAGCTCAGAGCCCGGTGTGATAGGCTCAGAGTCTTCTGGGGTGTCTGGAGCTCGTGTCCTTATAGGTGACACAACTTTAGACTTTCTGGAACCTTCTGTCTTTAGGGCTGTAGACTTCTCTTTGCTTGAAGATCGATTGGCTTGCTCCTCCTTCTTTCTGGTGTTCATTTGGAGTTCGTAGGAGAGCAATTTACCGAAAAAATTATGTGGGACGATCTCTGGAAACTTTCCAAATTCTCTGATGGGGGCAACCTTTGTGTCATAGTTCTTAGTGAGGGATCTAAAGAACTTGTCGTTCAGTTCACCATAAGTGAAGACGCGGCCGTAGTTCTTGAGACTGTTCACAATTTTGAAGAACTTTTCAAAGTTATCAGCATTGGAGTCATCGACACCTTGCTTGAAGGCTTTGTACTCCTGGTTCAACAATGATCTATGATCGTCTCTTACCTCTTCAGTACCTTCTATCAAAACAACAATACAGTCCTACATCTCTTTAGCAGGCTTGCAGTGGAATAAGTTCTTGAGCATGGAATCATCCAATGCACTTTCAATGATATTCTTCGCCTTCTTGCCAAGGGAGACTAAGGCAATCTCATCTTTCGTAAGATCCATCATCTCATTTTGAATCATGACTGCAGGATTTATCGTCGATGGTTGTGTCGGGATGTAAGGTCCTTCTTCCACTATCTGAAAGATCCTTGGATCAACAACTTCCATGGAGAACCATACTCGATCTTTTCACATGGGAAAGTTTTCTTTGGTACACACCGATAGCTTTATAGTTGATATATCTTTGCTTTGATCCACGGTGAAAGTGCGGAATCTCTGAAGGCTAGATCAGGGATCTTGATTAAGGTGTTAATCTTATTTGACTAACCTCTCTCTGATACCACTTGAAAGTTTCTAACGTTGACCTAAATCACCTAGAGGGGTGTGAATAGGTGACGTTTGCGTCTTTTTGCGGAATAAAAATAATTGAAAATATCAAGCACACAAACGCATAGATTTTATAGTGGTTCCCCGAGTTTGGTACATCCACTGTCCCGCCTCGCCTAACTCCCACGAAGAGCAGATTCAGCTAATTCACCAAACTCAGATTTCGTCAAATCTTGCACCTCAGAGTCGTAACTCCTACACCTCAGAGACAAAGCTCCTACCACTCAGAGAACAAACTCTCCTACAACTCGATCCGCAAACCGAATCTACACACTCGATCCACAAACGGGTCTACTCTCTCGATCCACAAACAGATTTACAAAAACTGCGAGAAAAATCTCCTACATAATTTAAAATAAAACTACAACAACAACACACGACTACAATTCTTGATCTGATGTTCTTGGAAGGGTTGATCTTGAATCTTGGAGAACTCAGAAAACTTGAAATCGTTGGATCTTAAAACTTGGATCTTGAATCTTCAACCGACTTGGACTGGAGTAGAAAGAATCTTGAAGGAAGAATCGATCCAGTCAAAGATATCGTAGAAGAAGATTATTGCTCGATGTCGCGGCCGATCGAAAGCTTTTCGTGAAGGAAGTATCGAGCGGCTGACAAAAATCCTTTTCAAGAAGATTTGCAAATTTGAAATTGCAATTAGGTTTTTGGGATCCTTTTTTGATTTTGAAATATTCTTAGGTATATATAGGTAGATTCGAAATCAAACGGCTATAAAATATTTCCAAAATAGAAACCTAGAAGCGGACTGTACATCGTTGTCGGTTTCGAACCAAGAAGAAAAATTGGAAAAATGCCAAGGAAAATTAGGCGAGATTCATCGAGCATCAGGTATATGATGCTCGCCAAATCGTCGAATGGATTTTGTCGAACAGAAGATCAATTCGTTGAACGGAGTTCGTCGAATAGAAGATCAATTCGTCGAAACAGAGTTCGTTGAACAAAAAGCAGATTCAGTTTATATCGAATTATTCGGCGAGTAACGCTTGGGATACTTGTCGAATTCGGCGAGTATCACGTCGAATTTTCCTTGGACAAATTCTGGAAATCTGGAGAATTTTCCCTAAGTAAATACGACGAATTCGGGGGGTATCAGGAAGCATACACGACGAATTTGGTGAGTATCAGAGGGATACTCGACGAATTCGACGTGTATGACTCACCATACTCGCCGAATTTTACTTGGGTAAAATTCTTCGTTTCTGACTTCTTGTCTTTGACATTCCTTGATCCTTCTCCTGTACTTGGGATAGAAGTACACCCCAATAGAGAGATTATACGTGAGTCAACATGATAACCTACACAATGAGGGATTACATTGTGTTGTCCTGTGTTTACTGACCCACTGTAACCTGACATTGGTGTGTACATGGCATTGTGGACCTGCAAGTACAAAACTAAAAAGTCATATCAAATATAATCTCAATTCATCTTAGTTTGACCGAACCCTTCTTCAAATCAGTGTTATTGTGGATACAATATCCAACAACTAGGAACTATGATGGTATGAAGCTCATCGCTCCCTTTCTCAAGGCACTTAGTAATGTTATGCTACCCTTAACCAAATTCACTTCTAGAGTTACTAAGTGTGACCTCTCCAAAGTATAAACTGCTGAAAATACTAATTTTCGAAAATTGTTAATTGCAGAACATATGATCTTGTATGTGTGTATGAATAGGAATTCTCCAAACACTTGAGCCAGTGACCTAAGATTATTTCCTGAGACCTATCATGATATATTAGAACTAATTCCAGAGATTTATAATTTTCCTAAAATAATAAGCAATTATTATAATTTTCCCAAATTATTGCTACATGTGATTTTGAACATGAAGTATCACTTTCTGTTATCAAACCAGCAAGATAAAATTATTCTAACATCATCCTAAGTTATAATGGCTCTGGACCAAATTTCACATCATTCCAATAATATTTTATATTTAATTTATAATTACAAAAATCTGATCTGCTAGGTCAAGTTACACATGAAGTACTATAAATATTCATCAAATAATCCAGAAAAAATTATTGGAGGTTATAAATGGTAAATAATTATTTATTTTAAAATTTTATAATTTTATAACTTAATTTGATCACAATTATCTCAATAATATAGAAGATGCAAAAATGGTAATTATAACTGCAACTCTAAGATTCCGACTTTCAAAAGTTACAACTAATCATCCAGTGTTTATAATACTAATTAATTGTTATTGGCAAGTTTTCATAATTTTTTGCAATTATTTTAGTCATCCATAATTTCACTAATACATTTGCGTAATAAAAATACTAATTAATTCATTTGCTAAACAAATCAACTCCAAATGTTCTAAAACTTCATGAGTAGGTGTACTTTTACTAAATAATTACATGTATAAAATTTTACTGGATTTGACCAAGTCAATCTTGTTAAATTCACAAGATACACCTTTTTTGTTAAATGCACACCACTTCACATACAATATGACAAATTGCAAGTGAGATTAACCATCCTACAGGGTTCCAAAAGATCTGAAATGTTTAGCAGGGCCTCATACCTCCCTGATTAACCTCTCACCAAAATTTGGGATTAAAATAATTATTATTATTCAAAATATTCTATTTATATGAAAAATCACATTTTTCCTAAAATCGTAGGAAAATGTTGTCCCAAAATTCCCATTTTGGACTGTAGGTTTATATATGGTATATTCTTACATGCCCCAAATTTCAAGTCAATTCCCCTAAACAATTAAAAGTTATTATGGAAATAGTGGTTGTCCTACCCTAAGGACCAGTCTCACAAGAATTGTCATACAAGGAGCTGCATTACTCCAAATGACCTGATTTCAATTTCAAATTAAAGTAGACTCACAGGGCTATCATTTTCATGTTGGGCTCTTTTCATGGTTCAACCACTAAAGGCCTCATTTGTCAGCATCAAAAAGTACATATTAAAGGGGGCAAAATATATATAGTAATTAATATTAATTCAAATCAACGGTGGTGATTTCGTCTTCCTTCTCTAGCCAAGGAATGAGATCCACTTGACCTGTAGCTTTTCTACAGCCATTTGTCAGTCATTCGGACACCGCCGCCACCACCTCCGTTGAGGTGGTGGCTATCGCCCGGCGATGATTTGGCCGCCGAAAGTGGTGGTTTCCGGCGAACCCGCCACCATGAAATTTTCCAGAAAAACTACATTTTTCTCACATAGGATCGGTCTCTGTTGTAAGGTCCCCTTCTCAAAAACCAGGAGGACCTTATGCCCAATGCGCTTGTCCCACCAAAAGGTTCGTGTTTCGGTTGAGGACCCGACCCCTCTCACCCGACCCGCGACCCAATTGGTAGAACATGCGCTTTGTAAGGCTATATATATCAGAAATAAAAAATCATTAACATGGTATAAAACTTTCGTGGAAGCATCACAGAGTACAGATAGCATCATGATAGAATTAGGTAACCAAAATAAGAACCCACGAGGGAATAGGTGTCCAAAAGATCATCCAAACATGAGTAGGCAAACACAAAGTCTACAAAAGAAAATCACACATCTTCTCTCCTCCTCAAAAATAATACCCTCAAATCCTCGTAGATCGTCTGCACTGGCTCCTTAAGCTCCTCAACGGGATTACACATATGGTTCTCCATTTACTCCCGCTCCACCGGTGGGCGTATCGGGTACTAAAATGATACATACAAAGTACATTAGTCACATCATGACCAAGTAAATCTCACGCTCCTCCCCAGCCCCCTAATGGGTACAAGGGAGGAAACCTGCAAGGAAAATTAGTACAATAGTCGAAGCAACATATCTTGTATAAACAATTAAAAGGTAGTAGCGGGAGAAATAGAAGGTTAGTACAATAGCTGAAGCATCATATCTTATATAAACAGTTAAAAGGTAGTCGCAAGAGAAATCAATGGCTTGTAAAAAGAGTACTGAAGTAGTAAGTTTAATCGTCATCGTATAACTCCTCCTGGCGGTAGTTATACGATGACAGACTAGGAGGATAGCGCATGTAAACATATCATGTATATTTGATGTGATGAGCATGTATGATGTTCTCACGGTCACTCGAATGATGTGTCATAATGACTTTCCCCTATGTCGACATAGTGACCTGTTAAGAGAAGGAGCTCACTTCCCAGGCCTCACCGTCGTGGCCAGACGGTGATAGTGGGCCGGTCGCTCCCACCTATAAGTTATGGATACACCCAAATTTCCTAGGCCTTCGTACCCCAAGAAACGGGTACTCTCGGTGGGAACACATCCTCACCTTGTGCGGAGATCGACCCTCTCGGCACATAACCAAAACGAGTGTGAGACGGACCTCCGTGGAAGGGGTAGCTAGCCCCCGGTCCTCTTCACCACCCAACAATAATACGGTTCGTCGTCACAACTTCTCCCGTAGTGTATAATAGGGGGAAGCCGACGAACCCGCCACATCAGTAACCATGCACCCTCCCATTTACACATGCATAAGAAATGAATGAAGGACTATGATAGTACTTCTAAGTTATTACGTCATATTTGCGCATTCGGGAATAATACACACATGAGTTGATAATTTGAATCATTTAAACATGATTGACAAAACTATGGCTCAAATATCAACTCCGATTAAGGATAAAAAAATATACCACACCATGTGATCCATTAGTTACACGTGATGAGTGAAACCTTATATCATTTAAGATAACAATTTCTCATGTACAAAATTTTCATGGACAACTATATATCATATATGGAAGCACATCAGAACCTTGAAATATTTATTCATATATCCATAAAAAGAATTGTAAATCTGATCTAAACATAAAGCGTATCTTTCCAAATCACGGTGACATGTATGTGGGGGTTTTCTCATGGTGAGTATCATATAAAATCATTTTTTTCTGTACAAAATTTCAATGGCAACTATATATAATAAGAAAACTTGCAAAATCGTTGAGATATATTTATACTGATAACAGGAGTAAGTGTGTATCCCCTTTTTTTAGCTAGCATACTTTCTTGATACAAATTTTGTAAGTAGTTATATAAATATCAACATGATTTTCACGGTGAGAAAATTCATCCTATATCAAATTGCATGTCTAATCTTTCGAGAGTTAAAATGGAACTAAATTAAAAACTAGATCTAAACCTCTTTTTTTCGAGAACTCCCTGGTACGGAGGTGGCGTTGCAGGAGATTCAAGTTACATACCCTATCGTTTAACGTCATAAATATTTTGAGTTGATAACTCTCTCTAAGCAATTATAGGTCTACACTGATAGAAATAAATAAAGTTTTTTTTTTAATTTTGGGGTCATGTATACCATGTACTCAGAAAATATAGTTTTTATACATAGTATATCATCGCCATGGTTGCCTACAACTATTAAAGCTTCCTATTTTTTTCAGCTTACGACAACGATGGCGTATGAAAGAATATATCTGCGGCCGGCCTGAGCCACCACTGCTCCGGCCAACATCCACCGGGATGCGCCTGAGGGTGAGCACACTGGAGAGACGGCCGGTGGCCAACCGCCGCAGCCGCCTCCCGCAATATGCGCCAAAGAGAAAGAAAGAAAAAAAATAGAAGAAAAGAAAGAAAAAGAGAGAGAGAGAGAGAGAAAAATAAAAAATAAGAGGCTCACGGTGGCTGCATGCCACCGTGAGGCCATGCGGGCGGCCCCTTGGCCGGCCGGAGCACCAGTTGCTCCGGCCACCACTCCCAGCAACCCCTCTCAGGGCAGCGCTCCGGCGAGACGTCAGCCGGCAGTGGTCTGCCGCTGCCGCCGCCGGCGACCTACTGCCACCTACAGCCACCGAAAAAGGAAAAAAAACATAAAAACAAAGGAGGGAGGGGGAAGAGAATCATAGGTTGCCCCACCGCCGTTGGTGGGGGCTTGTGTTCTTGCCACTACCCCCGATGAGAGTACCCCGGGGAGGGCCTCCGGTGGGGTGACTTCCGGCGGCCGGAAAATTTTACAGAAATTTTTTTTCTTTTTTTTGATCGGGATGAAGAGGCCGCCGGAGGGGTTTCCGTCGAGCCTCTTCGCCTCAAGGGCCTTGAGGAGGGATCGTGGATACTCCTCCTCCCCTTCACACGACCCATGCGAGGTCGAAACCCGCAACTGTGGCGGAGGTTGTGGGGGTGGTCTGAAGCTTCCATGGCCGGGAACGCCGTCTCCGGTGGTCAGAGTCGGCGGAGGTCGACGAGAAGAAGATCTAGGGCAGAGAGGAGTCGTAAGAACTTACATTCGTGCCGTTTAGGCGAGGGAATCGTCGCGCGGCCATGGCGGTGGAGTTCGCCGGATTTCATGGAGGAGGCTCGCCGGAAGGTCGTCGGGGAGTGGTCTCTTGATGGTTAGGGAGGTATGGTTCTGGGAAAAACAAAACCCTAGCCCTTGAGGGGTTTATATAGGAGGGGTGGTCTCTTGGAGTGTTGGGAGGGGTTTAATGAGGAGTATTTACTCCTCCTTGGTGGATCTGGCCACACCAGCTGGATTCAGCCTTCCCAAGGTCTTGAGAATGGGGAGGAGATGAACCTCCAGCCACCGCATTAAATGGGGAGTTAGTTTGGGGGTTTAAACCTATTAATAGGTGCTTATAATGTAATAATTAATTAACCGTTAATTATTTTAAACCAAAAATTTTATGGCAGCCTACCGAAGTTATAAGGTATTTTTATTAATTATTACGAAATTTTTGAATGTATTTTCAAATTTTCTTTTATTTATTTGGTGTTTTCAACATAATAAAATTAAAATAAATAATTTATATTTTTAAATAATAAATTTTAATTACTACATCTCTTTAAAATATGTTTAGGGTGTTATGATAAAAATTTGAGCAAGTAGTAATATTATTTGCTATTTATCTTAAATCTCCAATTTATTTAATAAATTAATTACTCACATAATAAATAATCTTTTTAAAGGTTAATTAATTTTTATTGGCCCATCATACTTCGAATATTCTTAAGGTGTCTTGATAAAGTTTTGGAGTTGATAGGAGTACATCCGTCACGATTTCATTATCCTTTTATTTAGGTAATTTGGTGTGCGTTTAGACAAAAGAAAAAATCAAGGTGTTTTGAGTTTTACATGATTCACGACGATCAACTTGGTGACTAAGTATCATGATGAGTTAATTTGACTTATTCAGAATATTGGTGCATTATTGATGTGTTCATTGGGCTTACCAAGACAGTGGGTTGATTTACACCCTTATATGGGTCCGATATTTATTTTAGTTACATAAGACTCGTGTGACCCGGAAGGCGGAGAAAATGACTTATTGGGTCACTAATACCCAATAGGTTTTCAGCCTACCACTTGGGTGTCAATCCAGCCCACAAAACCCTAGCATGTCAAATGAAACGAAGGGGTAAAGAAAATCGAAATTGGGATGTTACAAATCTAAAAAGTCTAGCAAAATTTTCGTTCTCGAAAATTCGGTTGGGTCATAGTATTTCTGAAAACATGGGGAGACCATACCCTAAATAAGAGGTATAAATTTGTGGTGTTACCTGACGTAAAGAGGCCGGGGTAAAGTTCTTGCATCTGGTCCTCAGGTTCCCAAGTAGATGCCTCGGTCCCGCAGTTGTCCCATTGCACTCGTACAAGGGGAGCTCTCTTCCGTCGTAGAACCTTCGTCTCGGTATCCATGATCCGCACCGGCTTGAGGGACACAGATCGGTCGGGTTCTACCGGTCCTGGGGCCTCCTAAATAGCATGTTCGGGGCGTAATAGTGTGCGTCTCAATGAAGAGACATGAAACACATCATGCAACCCTTGAAGCTCTGGGGGTAGCTCTAACCTATATGCCACTTCGCCGATACACTCCGTGACGGTATATGGGCTCATGTATCTTAGGCTCAACTTTCGTTGTCAACGGAGACGAGATACACCGTGTCGAGGGCGGATCTTCAAGTAAACCTTATCACCTACAGCAAACTCAACATGACGATGGCGGGCGTCGTAGTGTTTGGCTTGCCGGCTCTGAGCTTCACGCATCCGATCTTGTATCACCTGGACAATCTCTGTCACATTTTCCATGAAAACGGGCCCCAGGGCCCTCAGATCCGCATCTTGAGCCCAAGAAAGTGGAGTTAGGCATTTCCGGTCGTATAAAGCTTCGTACGGAGCCATGCCAATGCTTTCCTGATACGTGTTGTTGTAGGAGAATTCAACTAAAGGTAGGAGCCGCTCCCATGGCTCCTTATTATCCACCGGGCATAACCGGAGAAGATCCTCCAAAGTCCAGTTTGTGCGTTCTGTTTGCCCATTTGTTTGGGGATGAAATGATGTGCTGAATGTTAGTTTGGTCCCCAAATATGCTTGGACGCTCCTCCACTCATTCGAGGTGAATCGGCCATCCCGATCAGAAACTATGCTGCTTAGCACACCATGGTATCGAACCACATTCTCAATGAAAGACGCACTAATTTCCCGACACCGTCGTCTTGGCGGTGGGGAATGAACCGTGCAACCTTAGTCAAACGGTCGACCACCACCCAAATAGAATCATTCCCGGTCCGAGAGCGGGGCAGGCCATGGATAAAATCCATAGATATGTCTTCGAATTTCCACTCAGGGACGGGAAGCGGCTGTAGTAACCGGGCGGGATACTTGCATTCTGCCTTAACAAGCTGACAGGTCGGGCAATGTGTCACAAAAGAGATGACATCTCGCTTCATCCCTGGCCATAGGAATGTCTTCTTCAGATCTGCATACATCTTTGTGATGTCTGGATGGATCGAGTAGCGTGTGTGATGGCTCTCATACAAAATCTCGTGCCGAAACTGTCCTCCAGAAGGAACGAACATCCTATCGCGGAAGTAGAGAATTTTGTCCCTTATCTGAAAATCTGGGTGTTCTTTTCCGGCCTTTAAATGGGCAATCCCGTCCTCGAACAATGGGTCATCAGACTGAGCACCCTAATCTTGTCCCAAAGATCGCACTTGATCTCTGTCCAATATAACTGATGTGCGGCCGCAACTGCATCTCCTGGTGCGATCACCGTAATTCCCATCTCCTCGAGACCTCGTACAATATCTCTCGTTGTGCCAATCATCCAGCTAGCTGAGGCCACGGGGTTCCTACTCAGAGCATCTGCAACGGTGTTTGCCTTGCTAGGGTGGTACTGGAGATCGAAATCATAGTCGCGCAAAAACTCCAACCATCGTCTCTGTCGCAGGTTCAGCTCTCTCTGCGTGAAAACGTATTTGAGGCTCTTGTGATCTGAAAACACCTCACACCGGGAGCCGTACAGGTAGTGCCTCCATATCTTCAAGGCGAAGACTACCGCTCCCAACTCCAGGTCGTGTGTAGCGTAGTTTTTCTCATGCACCTTTAGTTGCCTTGAGGCATAGGCAACCACCTTCCCATGTTGCATCAAGACGGCTCCCAGGCCCTGTTGGCATGCATCAGTGCACACCTGGAAGCCCTCCTGGCCCGATGGTATAGTCAGTATAGGAGATGAGGTAAGCCTCTCCTTCAACTCTTGAAAAGCTCTTTCACACTGCGGTGTCCAAACAAACGGCGTATCTTTCTTTGTTAGTGATATTAGCGGTAGTGCGATCTTAGAGAATCCTTCAACAAACTTACGGTAATATCCCTCAAGTCTGAGAAAACTCCTCACATCAGCCGCTGAACAAAGCTGCAGCCAATCCCAAACGGCCTGAATCTTTGTCGGGTCCACTGCTATGCTGTTAGCGCTGACGATGTGTCCCAAGAAGCCAACCTCCTTAAGCCAAAATTCACACTTCGAAAACTTCGCATACAGGGGGTGCTCTCGCAACTTTTCGAACACCTTCTCCAAGTGTGTAACATGCTGCTCTTCCAATTCCGAGTATACGAGGATGTCATCAATGAATACAATGACAAACCGGTCGAGAAAGGATTCAAACACCTGATTCATCAGTGACATGAATGCTGTCGGGGCATTGGTGAGATCGAAAGGCATCACTGTGAACTAGTATTGCCCGTAATGAGAGCAGAACGCAGTCTTCTCAATATCCTTATCATCAATCCTGAGCTAATAGTACCCCGATCAGAGGTCGAGTTTGGAGAAACACCGAGCCCCCTGCAATTGATTGAACAACTCTTCTATCCTTGGGAGGGGATAGGTATTCTTCACGTTCAGCCGGTTCAACTCCCGGTAGTCTATTTAAAGCCGAAGGGATCCATCCTTCTTCTTTCTGAAGAGCACGGGTGCTCCCCAAGGGGAAGAACTGGGTCGGACGAATCCCGAGTCTACTAATTCCTATAGTTGTACTCTGAATTCCGCCAGCTCCTTAGGCGCCATCCTGTAAGGAGATCTTGAAACTGGACGAGCCCCGGGAAGGAGGTGGATTTTGAAGTCCTCTTCCCGATGTGGAGGTAGTCCGGGGAGCTTCTCCGGGAAGACATCCGGAAACTCCTTTACCACCCTTACTTCAGCCAATTCCTTGGTCTGCTCCATCAACTCAAAGTAGACCACAAACACCTCATCACCTCTCATGGTGGCCTTCGTCGCTTGTATGGAATTTAGCATGAGGCGGGAAATAAACGGTATACCTTGCTAGGTGAACGCTCCTCCTATTGGTGCTTGGAGGGTCACCTTCCTGTTCTGACAATCTATCTGTGATGCATGATCCGCGAGCCAATCCATCCCTAATATCAGGTCAAACCCCGATAGCTAGAGTACCGCAGCTTCAACTTCCATCTCCTGATCACTCATCTTTACTCGGAATTTGCATAAGTCCGAGGAGATCATCTCCAATCCATCGGGGAGTCGTACCCGCAATGGGTTTCCTGTGAGGTAAACCACCCCTGGCTCCTGATGTATGAAATCATGAGACACGAAGGAGCGAGTGGCGCCTGTGTCAAAAAGCGCTCGAGCAGCCCGATCATTGATCCAGAGGATACCTGTGGTTTCGATTGATTTTGAAACGATAATGTGTTTACGAATGTAAAAAATATATCACAATTTAAGGTGCAGTATAAAGAAAACTCATACCGTTCACCACGTCCGCAGTGGCTCGATCCCTCCCTAGGTCCAAAGCATAAGCCTGCTGGGGAGGTTGTTTATGTCCTCTACCGGGTTGGCCCCGACCACGACCTCCACCACAGTAATTGTCCTGATGCCCTTCCCTGGGTGACAAAAGGGGGCATTGAGGTCGCAAATGTCCCAACTTGTTGCAGTGGAAACAACGCCTTTCAAAAGGGCGTTGTTCAGCCGCATATGCTGGTGCGGGGAGGGCCCTCTAATGTGCTGGGGGAGGTGGGGGTGTCCTTCTCCGATGGTGGTCGCGGGGTGGCTGATGGCGATCTCATCGGTCGTAGACTCTATGATCTCCTCTGTCATTTCCACACATGCGCTGATGCCTCCCCTGAACCCTCTGATCTTGTTCCTGGGGTGTCTCTGATATTCTCTTCAACCTGTTCCTCTCTTGAGTGGTCTTTATATCAGCCTCCATCGTCTTTGCAAGATGGACGATAACCTCAAAGGGAGCATGAGCAGCAGTCATCAGCGGTTGCCGAATGGAGTCGTTGAGGCCTTGAAAGAACCATTTGGCCCGATTCTCATCCTCTATGGCCATGATGCCAGCATATCGGGCAAGGTGGGAGAACTCTCGCTGGTACTCCGTAACTGTCATAGTGCCTTGTCGAAGGTGACGGAAACGTTCCTGGAGCTCTGTACGGTTAGAGCCAGAAATGAAGTGCTCCATCATCAAGGTAGAGAAACTTCTCCAGGAAACATCAGTTAGACGGCGGTTCCTATAAGTGGTCTGTAGGATAGACCTCCACCACTGCCTAGCATAACCATCCAGAAGGGTGGTTGCTAGGGAAACTGCATAGTAGGAAGGGCAGTGCATTCCCCTGAGTAGCTCCTCAATCCTTTCCAGCCAATCCTCTGTCTGGATGGCCGACTCTGTCCCTCTGTAGGTCGGGGGACGAAAGCTCCTAAACATCACCAATCTCTCTGCATCTGTAGGGCCATGTGCCTGTAGCAGCTGCTGCTGTAGTGAAGCCCGAAAAGTGTCTAATCGTGCAGTAAGAGTCTTCCCCAACTCTGTTTGCTGAAATGGGGTCGGCTGGGTCGGTACTGCATGACTAGTGGGTGCGGTAGGAGGTGGGGGGCCCACTCATCAACTGGCGTGTCAGGGTTGTAACTGTCATCATCAGTGTCATCTGTGTTCTCATTTCTCAATCTGAGGCTAGGCTCCCGAAATTCCTGTGCCAGATTATAAAAATATACGTGTCAGAACTATATAATTAAGCTAAAGGGGTAGGTACTTGGTCGAAGAATTGATTCAGTTGGGTTTTACTAGCGGACACTTTGCGTGATGTTTCATCATGATTATACTACGGTCCACCACGCTTCTGTTGCATAGTTCGCCTCGAACTAATTAACATACGATGGTGAACCATCTGTGATTATTGTTCTTTATAAATCTGGAACGTTTTTTCCGCTCTGATACCCTTGTAAGGTCCCCTTCTCAAAAACCAGGAGAACCTTATGCCCAAAGCGCTTGTGTTGGGCACATTGGTCAAATGTACCTGATTTGAAGAAGCCTCACCCAACTCAATGATATACATCATAATGTATTTGATGTATGTTTGAGTTACTTGTGCAGGTTAAGAAAGAACTGGACTGAAGCAAAAAGTTTCTAAGTCCATGTGTCGACACCCAGAGGGAAAGTGTCGACACTTAAGAAGACTTGTGTCGACACCCAGACAAGATGTGTCGACACTTGGAGTCATTGTGTCGACACCTGGGATGCAGAGTCGACACCAGACAGAAAGTGTCGACACTTGGAGCTGTGTCGACACTCAGTGAAGAAAAGTGCAGACAGAAAGTGTCGACACAAGGAGCTGTGTCGACACCCAGTGAAGCTGTGTCTACACTCAACAGAAGAGTCAGCATTTGAAGTAAGTGTCGACACTCAACACAATGTGTCGACACTATGCAGAAGAGTCAGCATTTGAAGTAAGTGTCGACACTCAACACAATGTGTCGACACTATGCAGAAGAGTCAGCATTTGAAGTAAGGGTCGACACTCAACACAATGTGTCGACACTCAACAGAAGAGTCAACATTTGAAGTATGTGTCGACACCCAGAACAATGTGTCGACACACAGCTAAAGACTCAACACTTGAAGAAAGTGTCGACACGTGGAGCTGTGTCGACACTTAGCAAAGAACAGAAAGAACAACAAATTATTCTAAGTACAAGTGTCGACACTATGGGAATGTGTCGACACTCAGCTGAAGTCTCAACAACAATAAGGTGTGTCGACACAAGGAGCTATGTCGACACTCAGCAAGTTTCAACATAGAAGACTATGTGTCGACACCAAGAAGCAGTGTCGACACTAGACAGATTCAACACAAGAAGTTGTGTCAACACAAAGGAGATGTGTCGACACTTAGAAGAATTCAGCAAAAGCTAGAAGAACAAGTATTTGTGTCGACACTCAATTTCAGTGTCGACACATGCAGAAGAATCTGTGTCGAGAAATACAAGGAATTGTGTCGACACCTTGTAGACTTGTGTCGACACTTACACAACATGTTTCGACACTTAGACTATAAGTGTCGACACTTTAAGACAGAAAGTCTCGACACTTACTGACTGTTAGAGATTTTCAAGAAGTGACTGGTTGACATGACAGCTGCCGATCCAGCTGGTCTACAACAACTATCAGAGATGTCAGAAGTCAGTTATGAACCGGACCAGCCGGTTACCATGAAGAAGGCCTATAAATAGGCATCCACAGTTTACAGAAACTGTTGTTGTTGAAGTTGTTGAAAGAGTTGATCAAGTGATTAACAAGTAGTACAGATTATTCAAGTAATCAGAAAAGTAGTACACAGAGTATCAACACAAGAAGATCTTGCAGTCCAACTGCAGATCTAAGAAGTTGGAGAGAGAGAGCTCCATCCAAGAAATCAGCCTTTGGAACTATGGCTGAGAAGAAGAATTCAGATTCAGTCTGGATCT
This sequence comes from Platanthera guangdongensis, assembly GCA_039583875.1. NCBI lineage: Eukaryota > Viridiplantae > Streptophyta > Magnoliopsida > Asparagales > Orchidaceae > Platanthera > Platanthera guangdongensis. The sequence goes on from CM077165.1 coordinate 4,271,083, forward strand.
TAAGTGGCAGAGGTCAAGGAACAACTGCAGAGGATTCAGCCTTATTCAGTTCTACTCAGGAAGCTTTGAAGAAAGCTAAGTCAGGGTGAATCCAGCTGAGTTCTTCCAAGAACTCATCAAGAATCTCTCAACTCCTCTCTTATTATTCTGAGTTGTAGAGTTATATTTTGTAATATCTTTTTAACTTGTAGGATCCTTTGGATCTGAGTGATTGTAAGCCTATATTTATAAAGGCTGAGGGTAGGGCTTGTTTGCCTGAGTGTAGGAGATTGAGATCTCTGAGTGTAGGCCTTGGATTGGCTGAGTGTAGGCCTTGATTGGCTGAGTGTAGGCTTTGGGATAAAGCTGAGTTGTAAGGCTTTGGGCCTGAGGTAGGAACCAATTTGGGTTCTGAGACAGTGCAGGAGTTTGGCCGAATCTAGTACACTGCTAGATAGGCGAAGGGGGAAAATGGATGTACCCATATCTTGGGGAACCACTATAAATCACTGTGTGCTGTGCTGTGAATGTGCTGTGGATTAGCTGTGTATGATTGATTATTGCTGATTGCTGTAATAAACTAGTTAGAAATCTGTGATATAACTGTTTGGCTGCCAACAAAGTTAGAAAAGGATTAGGTCACCTATTCACCCCCCCCCCCCCTCTAGGTGTTTAGGTACCATATCTTTCAAGTGGTATCAGAGCCAGGTTCCTCAAAACAAGGACTAACAGTCTGAGGAGATCCTGTTTGACAGATTCAGTGTAAGGCAATTCACAGATTCAAGAAATTCAAGAACATCAAGAAACATGGGTTCTTATAAGAATCACAAGGAGTTGGGTTCCATGAAATTACCCATATGCAGGAAAGAGATCTTTGGGATCTGGAAAGAAAGGGTAAGGCTATTTATGGAAGCCTCTGACCCTAGAATCTACATTACAGTTAAGGAAGGGCCTTATGTGCCAATGAAGATTTCAGTATTGGATGCAAATCAGAGGACTCCAAAGGATTTCTCTGAGATGACTAAGGATGAAATTGTCCTAGCCACCATGGACAAGAGGGCACAGAACATAATAGTGAGTGCCATTGATGATGCCACTTTTCAGAACTTAATTCACTGTAAGACAGCAAAAGAGATGTGGGATACTCTCATTGTCTATATGGAAGGTTCTGAAGAAGTTAGGCAAGATAGGAAGTCCTTGCTAAATCAGGAGTATGAGAGCTTTAGGCAAGGAAAGAGTGATAGCATCACTGAGTGCTATAAGAAATTTTACAGAATAGTTAATGAACTCATGTCTTATGGAAGAGAGTTCACTAACTATGAACTAAATGACAAGTTCTTAAGGTCCCTAACCAAAGATTGGGACACCAAGATCTGTGCCATAAGAGAAATGGCTAAGTTGGGAGAAATTCCACCTCCCACACTGTTTGGCAAGCTATTGTCATATGAGATGCAGTTAACAGTGAGAAAAGAGGAGGAGAAATCAACAAGGACTGAGCACAAAGAAAGAACTGTTGCTTTCAAGACAGAAGTTCCCAGAAAGTGCAGGAATAAGTCTTCAACTCCACCTCCAGAGGTAGTTGAATCAGAATCTGATGAGTCTATCAGCACAAAGAGTGAGAGCAGTGAAAGTGATGAAGACTTTGCTGCCTTCACTAGACATTTTCAAGAAATTCCTGAGGAAGAAACAGTGGAGGTCAAGACCTTCTTCTTCAAAGGGAAAGGAAGCCTTTATCATCAGGAGAAAAAGTCTTCAAAGAAAGACAGGAAGAGGACAAAGTCAAGCAAGGCAACTGGTTCAAAGATTGTTTGCTATTGCTGCAATAGACAGGGCCATGTTATTGCAGATTGTCCAGAGAAGAGAAAGGATTCTGGTGACAGGAAAAAGACTCACTTCAAAGGGAAGAAAGAGAAGTCTTTTGTTGCCAAGAAGAGAAGACTCTATCAGATATCTCCTCTTCAGAAACTGAGTCTGAGGCTGAAGCCTACATAGGGCTGTTTGTTGAAGAAGAAGAGGAAGAATTCATGCAGATTTTGGAGTCAATTTATGAACAAGAAGACAGTCATTGCCAAGGGCTAATGGCTTTGACAGACAGTGCCAAAATCCTGGAGCAGCCAGGACCCAGTCAGGTACAAAGTTCAAGTTTAAATTCAGATTCTTGTTCTAGTTCAGAATCAGATTCTTCTTCATCAAGTGATGAGAATGTATCTGAGTCTGAGGAAGATATTCATCAGCTTATAGATGAATATAAGGTGTTGTTGCAAGCCTACAAGAAATGCAAGACCCTAGCCAAAAGTCAGGCAAAGGAGATTGCTGATCTCAAGGCTGTTGCAACAGATTTTGAGAAACAATTTGATCAAAAATTGAATGAGGTAGCCAGGCTGAAACACATTACTGTGATTCAGATGGGAACTATCACCTATAAGAATGATCAAATTAAGAGACTGGAGATCAATCTTCAGAAAGAAAGAGAGCTTGTTGCTAGGTTTTCAAAACCTAAATCAGTGCTACCTTTAATTGATGAATTTGTTCATCATAAAGGCAAGGCTGGACTGGGCTTTGTTAGACCTGCAGGGACTGAGCAGTCCAAGTCTAAGTCCAAGGGCAAAGCCCCAACATTCAACAAACCTGCTGTAGTCAAGACAGCCAAGGCAGTACCTAAGCAAAGGTACAACAAGTTTGAATGCTGGTGCTGTGGCAAGGTTGGCCACTTTGCAGTGGACTGTTGGCACAATGCCAGTGCCAAGGTGAGTAGCAAGCTACCTGGTGGAAAGCCAGTAGGTAGCTTTGTCAAGTTACAGACTAACAAGTACCAAGGACCCAAGATTGCTTTGGGTTCTAAGGTCCATTAATCTGTTTTGCAGGTGAGTCCAAGTGGCCATACCCCTACATGGTACTTGGACAGTGGATGTTCCAGACATATGACTGGAACTAGGGGACTACTGAAGGACTACATTCCAATCAAAAATGGTCCTAAAGTGACCTTTGGTGGTTCTGAAAAAGGAATCATCAAAGGGTTTGGTAACATTTCTTCAAACTTAGTTACCATTACTCAAGTGGCTTATGTTAAAGGGTTGAAACACAACCTAATAAGTATAAGTCAATTAAGTGATGTAGGGTATGACATCTCATTTGTTAAAAATGGTTGTCATATCAAGAGGTCAAGTGATCAAGAGATCATCTTGACAGGTTATAGGAAGAGGAATGTCTACTGCCTAGACATTATGATTGAGAACAATGGTTCTCCAGTTTGTCTTGTAGCTGATGAGACAGTCTCTCATTGTGTCAAATGGCACAAGAGGCTAGCCCATCTTAACTACAAGACAATTAGCAAACTCTTTAGCAAAGAGTTAGTGAGGAATGGTCCTCAAGTTAAGTGTGTTAAAGATGGTATTTGCTCAGCTTGTCAAAAAGGCAAGCAGACTAAATCCACTTTTAGAAGCATAGATAACAAAGATGCTGTGAGGTGTTTGTACCTCTTGCATTTGGATCTCTTTGGTCCAATGCCAGTTCACAGCTTAGGTAGGAAGGTCTATACCCTTGTAGTTGTAGATGACTACTCAAGGTTTTCCTGGGTGTTCTTCTTAAGACAGAAATCTGAAACACCTAGTGTCTTCTACAGCTTTGTCAAGCAAATTCAGAATGAACTTAATAGTACTGTGGTCAAAATTAGAAGTGACCATGGTACTGAGTTTCAATCTGAAAGCATGACAAAACTATGTGAAGACTTTGGGATATTTCAAGAATTCTCTTCACCTAGAACACCTCAGCAAAATGGCATTGCTGAGAGGAAAAATAGGACCTTGATAGAAGGCTGGTAGAACCCTACTAAGTGATACATCACTGCCAGAGTATTTCTGGGCTGAAGCAGTTAACACTGCATGCCATGTTATAAATAGGGCTACCATCACTAAAGGGCTAAACAAGACCCCCTATGAAGTTGTGAAAGGCAGGAAACCAAATCTATCCTACTTCAGGATCTTTGGTTGCAAATGCTTCATACTTAACAATGGGAAGTCTTACATAACTAAGTTTGCTGCCAAGTCCCAAGAGGGAATTTTTGTTGGGTACAGCAATAATAGTAAGGCTTATAGAGTCTACAACTTGACTACACAAGTTGTAGAAGAATCAGTGCATGTAGTTTTTGATGAGACAAAACTTATTAATAATGAGTTGTCTAGCAATGTATGCAGCCCCACAGGTTTGACAAAGACAATGGACAAGCTGACTATAGAAGAAGTGCCTGCTGCAAGACAGCAAGGAGAGGAGAGTAGCTGCTGTCCAGGGGGAGAACTACATGTGCCAGTTGCTGAAGAATTCCAAGGTATACAGCATGATGCAGATGCTGAAGTGGTTCAACCAGAAGTGAGGATGCCTCCAGCCCACAGGCATCTTAGAGATCATCCAGTAGAGCTGATTATTGGAGATCCAAGACAAGGAGTTCAAACTAGGAGCAGAAATCAGGATGCTGCAATCTATTCCAGCTTTCTGTCACAAGTTGAACCTAAGAAATTTGAAGAAGCAATACAAGATCCACAATGGACTGAAGCAATGCAAGAAGAGCTTAATCAGTTCAAGAGGTGCAAGGTTTGGGAACTTGTTCCTAAACCTAAAGACCACAATGTAATAGGAGTTAAGTGGATCTACAGGAATAAGATGGATGAACAAGGAGTCATCATTAAGAATAAAGCTAGACTGGTTGCTAAAGGATATAGGCAAGAAGAAGGTATTGATTTTGATCAAACCTTTGCTCCAGTAGCCAGACTGGAAGCCATAAGAATGTTCTTGGCCTATGCAACCTATCAAGGATTCAAGGTATACCAAATGGATGTCAAGTCAGCATTCCTAAATGGTAATTTGAAAGAAGAAGTCTATGTGGAGCAGCCTTCAGGTTTTGTTGATCCAACTCTACCTCATTATGTCTATAGACTTAGGAAAGCTTTATATGGGTTAAAGCAAGCTCCTAGAGCTTGGTATGAAACCCTATCTAGTTTCCTCATTGAGAACAAGTTCTCAAGGGGGAAAATAGATAAGACTCTATTCCTTAGGGAATCTAGAGGCAAAGTCATACTAGTCCAAATATATGTAGATGACATTATATTTGGGTCTACTGAAAGCAGCCTTTGCAAAAAGTTTGCAAAACTTATGCAAGGTCAGTTTGAAATGAGTAGTATGGGAGAGCTGAAGTTTTTCTTGGGTCTCCAAGTTAAACAGACTGAGAGTGGTTTGTCCATTTGTCAGTCAAAGTTCACCCTAGAACTCATAAGGAAGTATGGTATGGATTCATCCAGTACCATGAAGACTCCTATGGGGTCAAGTATGTCTCTTAGCAAGGATGATGCAGGGAAACCTGTAGATGAAACCTTGTATAGAGGGATAGTTGGCTCCCTATTATACTTGACTGCTAGTAGACCAGACATCATGTATGCTACATGTGTTTGTGCAAGGTATCAAGCCTGCCCTAAAGAGTCTCACTTGACTGCTGTCAAGAGAATTTTGAGATATCTAAAGGGCACTCCCTATCTAGGCCTCTGGTACCCTAGGAATGGAGACTTTGATCTAACAGGTTATTCAGATGCAGACTTTGCAGGATGCAAAGAGGATAGAAAGAGCACTACTGGAACCTGTCAATTCCTAGGTGGAAGACTAATTTCATGGAGCAGCAAAAAGCAGACTAGTGTGGCTATCTCCACAGCTGAGTCAGAGTATGTGGCTGCAGGAAGTTGCTGTGCTCAACTTCTGTGGATTCAACATCAGCTAGAGGACTATGGATTTCAGGTAAGTAGAACTCCACTTTACTGTGATTCTACAAGTGCTATTTCAATAGCTAATAACCCTGTATCTCATAGTAGAACAAAACATATTGAGATTAAATATCACTTTCTTAGAGAACATGTAGAAAGAGAAGATATTTCACTTGAATATGTTAAAACAGATGAACAAGTAGCTGATATGTTTACTAAGCCACTAGAAGAAGCTAAGTTCAATAGATTCAAAATTGAACTAGGTATGATAAACTTAGACTAAGTTTACAGAATAGAAAATTGGCTAAGTAAAAAGGTGTCGACACATAGACAAGTCTATGTCGACACAGAATAGTGGTGTCGACACTTCAGGAAAAACGTGTCGACACATCTAGGAATGTGGTGTCGACACTTCAGAATGTTAGTGTCGACACATGTCAAGTAGGTGTCGACACATCTAATATGGTGTCGACACTTATGTTTTACTCAGAATTTTCTAAGTAAAGTCTCGACGATGTGTCGAGTTATGTTGTGTCGACACATAACCAAGTGTCGACACATAATATCTGTTGACTAAACTTGTGTCGACACATGTGTGTCGAGACATTATAAGTCAGTGTCGACACTTATTGCCAGTGTCGACACATGTTTAGCTAGCTGTCTCCGCCTGTTCATCTTCAAAATTCAGAAAGGTATAAATAGGGTTCTGTCTTTGTTTGTCGACACGCTTTCAAAGTTTCGAGACCAAAACTCCTGTGTCGACACCTCTCTTTTCTCAAGACTAATTCTCCAAACCCTAATGGCTCCTAAGCTTGAGGAGAACGTGAACGAGGGCTATGAGCTAGTGCGCGGCGCGTTCGACGACGCAGATCAAGAAATCAAATCGGTGATAACCCTAGTCGCCAATTCTGGATTAGAATACTTGGTTTCAGAACCAACAAAGATTTGGAAGAAGGAAGTTCTTGAATTCCTTAATGGAGCTGCAGTTGATGAATCTGGATACAGAATCAAATCCAGAGTTCATGGATCCAAGGTCAAGATTTCACCAAAAAGTCTGAGGAAGGTACTCCAGCTACCTAAGACTCAAGATGAAGAAGAAGTAACTGCCTCCAAGATTAGGGAAGCTTTAGTTTGGTGTGGACTTGATCCCAAATGAAGATAGGTTCTGTGTTTAACAGGAAAGGCATGAACAACCAAGGAAAGTTCATGTCAGAGATTGTGGGAAAGGTTATCCTCAGTAAGCCAGAAGGGCATGACAGGGTGTCAGCCTCCATGTTCAATGTCATAACCAGAATAATATTCACCCTAAGAACAGATTGGTCTATGATAGTTTATGAGAAAATAAAGGAAAGTCTGAAAAAGCCCAACCTGGGCAGAATTATCAGTCTCTACCTAGCTGGTACCATACCAGAGGTAATGAGCTCTGCTGCTGGAAGTAAGATCAATCACATGAGGAAGATGGATCAAAGGATCTTTTCTAGATGGGAAAGGGTGTTGTCAAAGGACATGCCTACCCCTGAGAAGCCAGTTACAGAGAAAGTCACTCCTCCCAGGAAGAAAAGGAAAACTGCTGGTATCAGAGGGAGGTTCACACCTGATGAACAGGTGGTGTTCACACCTGATGAGCAAGAGGAAGAGACAGTAGTAAAGACTCCTGCTCCTCAAGAGACTGCTGAGATCCAGGGGAGCTGCCTCCAGCTAGCCCCATCCATAGGGATCACAGTCAGGGGGAGCTTCCAGGTGTAGCAGAACCCTCTACACTGGAGAGTGAGCAAGCCACCTCCATTATACAAGAGGTACTCTCTGAACTAAACACTTTAGATTTTTCTATAGTAGATTCTGATTTGTCTGATGTCCATCAGCAAACTCAGCTAAACAGTCAAGTACCAGATGTTGTTTTAGAAGACAAATCTGCTGAACAAGAAGTGGTACCTGAATCAGTGGTTGAAGAGCAAAGACTGTCTCCAGCTCCATCTCCACCTGAATATACAATGGAGGATTTATTCCTAAATCTAGATCAAGAAGATTTTGATATGGACAAGGATGCTGCTGCTGAAGATAAGAGTGCTGCTGCTGAGGGGGAGCACATGGAAGTTCTGGAAGAGCCTATTAGGCAAGAACCTGAGAAGGCCACTGCTGTGCAAGCTGACAAACCTCCAAGCCCTAAGGAAAGGGTTGAAATAGCCAGCACTTCAGAATCTGAAGAAGATGAGGCTACAAAGGCTAAGAGGAAGAAATTATATGTCTTCAAAAGGAGAAGCCAGAGTTATAAAAAGGCCTTGCAATCCATTGCCCCACAGCCTATAGTTCAACAAGCTCCAACAGTTGATTATAGTGCTTTGATGATTGCCATGCAGATCAAGTTGGATGAGCAAAGGAAGGCAATAGAGGCTTATATGGATGAAGGGCACAAGTCCCTACAATTTGATCTTGCACAAGATATAAAATCTATAAGGTTTGAAATGAACTTGAACAAAAAAGGAAATGACTGACTGCTTCCACAAGGGTGGGAATGCAGTAGTCTATTTGGCCACTCACCAGGAGAAGATCAAGGCTCAGGTAGATGATATTGCATTAAAGCAAGGATATGTGCTGGAGAATCAGTTAAGAATGAATGATAATTTGACTGCCTCCCATAATGCTATAGTCACTGAGTTGAAGAATAAGACTGCTGAACCTTCAACATCTACTGCTGCTAAGGCTGACTTTGATAAGGTCTTTCAAGCTGAGATTTCTGCTGTCAAGACTGCAATTCAAGATTCCCAGAAGGCCATCTCTGAACAGCTCACTAAGCTCAGACCTTACTTTAAAGAGGGCATCAGATACTTGGACAGTCAGATAAGATTTCAAAAGGATGATGTCAGAGACCATATGGCCAGAGAAGTCATAAAGGGGGAGAGGGTATTAGTCAAAGCTAGCTCTGACCATGCCAAATGGATATCTAACTCCATCAGAGCTACACTGGGCTATCCTCCACTTTGTGATGATGATAATGTGGCTGAATCAGGAATACAAACTGCATATCTTGGAGGTGAGCAACAAGAAGTAGCTCAAGTGATATATCCACCTCCAGATTTTGCAATGGTTCATGCAGATGTAAGCACAATGTATAGCCCAACTGCAGGGAAATCAAATGTTGTTCTGGAAAAGGTTGTTCAACCTATTTCTGCAGCTATGCAAGAAGCATTAGAGAAAGAAGAAGAGACTAGGCTGTCTAAAAAGAGGTTTAGGGAACAAGCAGAACAAAAGCCAGATTTTAAACAATGGAGTCCTACCTCTAGAAATATAATTCTAACTGCCTGGAAAGCTGCTAAGGACAACATGAATGACAGGAACAAATGGTTCTCTGAGGCAGAATGGAGAAAGCATGAGATCAGGCAGGAGGCTATAGTACAATTCAGAATGAAGGCTAAGATGGGAAAGCTACCTCCTACTGTTGTGGAGCCTAGCAAGTACTTCCCCAAGCCATACCACTATTTTGAGAGACAGAAAATCAAAGCAGAAGAGCTGAAGAAGAAGGACTCAAAAGGAAAGAAGCCTGCTGATGCTGCAACTGTTGAAGCCCCTGCCAAAGCTCAAGTCCAAGCTGGAAAGGGAATAGTTATCAAAGAACCTGATCAGAAATAGATTAGGAATTAAACTTGAAGCTTGTTGAAATCTGTTGAATGTAAAACATTTTTTTTTGTAAACCATTAAAGGTGTATTAAAAATATTAGAACAATATATGATAAATATATTTCATGGTTGTTCTGAGCAGTATCTATTTCTTATTTGTTCTGCAATGCTGAATGTGTATACATGTGTGAATTTATTACATGTTTATGTTTACCCTGCTGTGTATAATCTGTTGTACATCATTTTGTAAATTTTAATTATGGATGGTGTATATCATTGACTAAGGGTTATGACTTCTCCAAATAGGGGGAGATTGTTGGGCACATTGGTCAAATGTACCTGATTTGAAGAAGCCTCACCCAACTCAATGATATACATCATAATGTATTTGATGTATGTTTGAGTTACTTGTGCAGGTTAAGAAAGAACTGGACTGAAGCAAAAAGTTTCTAAGTCCATGTGTCGACACCCAGAGGGAAAGTGTCGACACTTAAGAAGACTTGTGTCGACACCCAGACAAGATGTGTCGACACTTGGAGTCATTGTGTCGACACCTGAGATGCAGAGTCGACACCAGACAGAAAGTGTCGACACTTGGAGCTGTGTCGACACTCAGTGAAGAAAAGTGCAGACAGAAAGTGTCGACACAAGGAGCTGTGTCGACACCCAGTGAAGCTGTGTCTACACTCAACAGAAGAGTCAGCATTTGAAGTAAGTGTCGACACTCAACACAATGTGTCGACACTATGCAGAAGAGTCAGCATTTGAAGTAAGTGTCGACACTCAACACAATGTGTCGACACTATGCAGAAGAGTCAGCATTTGAAGTAAGGTTCGACACTCAACACAATGTGTCGACACTCAACAGAAGAGTCAACATTTGAAGTATGTGTCGACACCCAGAACAATGTGTCGACACACAGCTAAAGACTCAACACTTGAAGAAAGTGTCGACACGTGGAGCTGTGTCGACACTTAGCAAAGAACAGAAAGAACAACAAATTATTCTAAGTACAAGTGTCGACACTATGGGAATGTGTCGACACTCAGCTGAAGTCTCAACAACAAGAAGGTGTGTCGACACAAGGAGCTGTGTCGACACTCAGCAAGTTTCAACATAGAAGACTATGTGTCGACACCAAGAAGCAGTGTCGACACTAGACAGATTCAACACAAGAAGTTGTGTCAACACAAAGGAGATGTGTCGACACTTAGAAGAATTCAGCAAAAGCTAGAAGAACAAGTATTTGTGTCGACACTCAATTTCAGTGTCGACACATGCAGAAGAATCTGTGTCGAGAAATACAAGGAATTGTGTCGACACCTTGTAGACTTGTGTCGACACTTACACAACATGTGTCGACACTTAAACTATAAGTGTCGACACTTTAAGACAGAAAGTCTCGACACTTACTGACTGTTAGAGATTTTCAAGAAGTGACTGGTTGACATGACAGCTGCCGATCCAGCCGGTCTACAACAACTGTCAGAGATGTCAGAAGTCAGTTATGAACTGGACCAGCCGGTTACCATGAAGAAGGCCTATAAATAGGCATCCACAGTTTACAGAAACTGTTGTTGTTGAAGTTGTTGAAAGAGTTGATCAAGTGATTAACAAGTAGTACAGATTATTCAAGTAATCAGAAAAGTAGTACACAGAGTATCAACACAAAAAGATCTTGCAGTCCAACTGCAGATCTAAGAAGTTGGAGAGAGAGAGCTCCATCCAAGAAATCAGCCTTTGGAACTAGGCTGAGAAGAAGAATTCAGATTCAGTCTGGATCTTAAGTGGCAGAGGTCAAGGAACAACTGCAGAGGATTCAGCCTTATTCAGTTCTACTCAAGAAGCTTTGAAGAAAGCTAAGTCAGGGTGAATCCAGTTGAGTTCTTCCAAGAACTCATCAAGAATCTCTCAACTCCTCTCTTATTATTCTGAGTTGTAGGGTTATATTTTGTAATATCTTTTTAACTTGTAGGATCCTTTGGATCTGAGTGATTGTAAGCCTATATTTATAAAGGCTGAGGGTAGGGCTTGTTTGCCTGAGTGTAGGAGATTGAGATCTCTGAGTGTAGGCCTTGGATTGGCTGAGTGTAGGCCTTGATTGGCTGAGTGTAGGCTTTGGGATAAAGCTGAGTTGTAAGGCTTTGGGCCTGAGGTAGGAACCAATTTGGGTTCTGAGACAGTGCAGGAGTTTGGCCGAATCTAGTACACTGCTAGATAGGCGAAGGGGGAAAGTGGATGTACTCATATCTTGGGGAACCACTATAAATCACTGTGTGCTGTGCTGTGAATGTGCTGTGGATTAGCTGTGTATGTTTGATTATTGCTGATTGCTGTAATAAACTAGTTAGAAATCTGTGATATAACTGTTTGGCTGCCAACAAAGTTAGAAAAGGATTAGGTCACCTATTCACCCCCCCCCCCCTCTAGGTGTTTAGGTACCATATCTTTCAGTTTGTCCCACCAAAAGGTTCGTGTTTCGGTTGAGGACCCACCCCTCTTACCCGACCCGCGACCCAATTGGCGGAACATGCGCTTTGTAAGGCTATATATATCAGAAATAGAAAATCATTAACATAGTATAAAAATTTTGCGGAAGCATCACAGAGTATAGATAGCATCATAATAGAATTAGGTAACCAAAATAAGAACCCACGAGGGTATAGGTGTCCAAAAGATCATCCAAACATGAGTAGGCAAACACAGTGTCTACAAAAGAAAATCACACATCTTCTCTCCACCTCAAAAATAATACCCTCAAATCCTCGTAGATCGTCCGCACTGGCTCCTGAAGCTCCTCCTCAACGGGATTACGCCTATGGTTCTCCATTTGCTCCCGCTCCACTGGTGGGCGTATCAGGTCCTAAAATGATACGTATAAAGTACGTTAGCCACATCATGACCAAGTAAATCTCACGCTCCTCCCCAGCCCCCTAATGGGTATAAGGGAGGAAACCTGCAAGGAAAATTAGTACAATAGCTGAAGCAACATATCTTGTTTTAACAATTAAAAGGTAGTGGCGGGAGAAATAGAAGGTTAATACAATAGCTGAAGCATCATATCTTGTATAAACAGTTAAAAGGTAGTGGCAAGAGAAATCAATGGCTTGCAAAAAGAGTACTGAAGTAGTAAGTTTAACCGTCATCGTATAACTCCTCCTGACGGTGGTTATACGATGACGGACTAGGAGGATAGCGCATGTAAACATATCATGTATAATTGATGTGATGAGCATGTATGATGTTCTCACGGTAACTCGAATGATGTGTCATAATCACTTTCCCCTATGTCGACATAGTGACCTGTTAAGAGAAGGAGCTCACTTCCCAGGCCTCACCGCCGTGGCCAGACGGTGACAGTGGGCCGGTCGCTCCCACTTCTAGGTTATGGATACACCCCAACTTCCTAGGCCTTCGTACCCCAAGAAACGGGTACTCTCGGTGGGAACACATCCTCACCTTGTGCGGAGATCGACCCTCTCGGCACATAACCAAAATGAGTGTTAGACGGACCTCCGTGGAAGGGGTAGCGAGCCCCCGGCCCTCTTCACCACCCAACAACAATAGAGTTCGTCATCACAACTTCTCTCGTAATGTATAATAGGGGGAAGCCGACGAACCCGCCACATCAGTAACCATGAACCCTCCCATTTACTCATGCATAAGAAATGAATGAAGGACTATGATAGTACTTCTAAGTTATTACGTCATATTTGCGCATTCGGGAATAATACACACATGAGTTGATAATTTGAATCATTTAAACATGATTGACAAAACTATGGCTCAAATATAAACTCCAATTAAGGATAAAAAAAATATACCACACCATGTGATCCATTAGTTACACGTGATGAGTGAGACCTTATATCATTTAAGATAACAATTTCTCATGTACAAAATTTTCATGGACAACTATATATCACATATGGAAGCACATCAGAACGTTGAAATATTTATTCATATATCCATAAAAAGAATTGTAAATCTGATCTAAACATAAAGCGTATCTTCCCAAATCACGGTGACATGTATGTGGGGGTTTTTTCATGGCTGAGTATTATATAAAATCATATTTTTTTTTGTACAAAATTTCGATGGCAACTATATATAATAAGAAAATATGCAAAATCGTTGAGATATATCTATATTGATAACAGGAGTAAGTGCGTGTCCCCTTCTTTTTTAGCTAGCATACTTTCCTGATACAAATTTTGTAAGTGGTTATATAGATATCAACATGATTTTCACGGTGGGAAAATTCATCCTACATCAAATTGCATGACTAACCTTTTGAGAGTTAAAATGGAACTAAATTAAAAACTAGATCTAAACCCCTTTTTTTCCAGAACTCCCTGGTACGGAGGTGGCGTTGTAGGAGATTCAAGTTACATACCCTGCCGTTTAACGTCATAAATATTTTGAGTTGATAACTCTCTCTAAGCAATTATAGGTCTACACTGATAGAAATAAATAAAGTTTTTTTAAAAAATTTTGGGGTCATGTATACCATGTACTCAGAAAATATAGTTTTTATACATAGTATATCATCGCCATGGTTCTACAACTATTAAAGCTTCCTATATTTTTTCAGCTTACAACAACGATGGCGTATGAAAGAATATATCCGCGACCTGCCTGAGCCACCACTGCTCCGGCCAACACCCACCGGGATGCGCCTGAGGGTGAGCACACTGGAGAGACGGCCGGCGGCCAACCGCCGCAGCCGCCTCCCGTAATCTGCGCCAAAGAGAAAGAAAGAAAAAAAATAGAAGAAAAGAAAGAAAAAAAAAAGAGAAAGAGAGAAAAAAAATTAAAAATTAAAAAAATAATAATAAGAGGCTCACGGTAGCTGCATGCATGCAGCCACCTTGAGGTCATGCGGGCGGCCCCTTGGCCGACCGGAGCACCAGTTGCTCCGGCCACCACTCCCAGCAACCCCTCTCAGGGCGGCGCTCCGACGAGACGTCGGCCGGCGGTGGACCGCCGCTGCCGCCGTCGGCGACCTACAGCCACCCAAAAAGGAAAAAAACATAAAAACAGAGGGAGGGGGAAGACAATCACGGGTTGCCCCACCGCCGTTGGTGGGGGCTTGGGTTCCGGCCACTACCCCCGATGAGAGTACCCCGGGGAGGGCCTCCGGTGGGGTGACTTCCGGTGGCCGGCCGCCGGCGGCGGTGGCCGGAAAATGTTACAGAATTTTTTTTCTTTTTTTTTGATCAGGATGAAGAGGCCGCCGGAGGGGTTTCCGTCGAGCCTCTTCGCCTCAAGTGCCTTGAGGAGGGATCGTGGATACTCCTCCCCTTCACACGCCCCATGCGAGGTTGAAACCCGCAACGGTGGCAGAGGTCGTGGGGGTGGTCTGAAGCATCCATGGCCGAGAATGATAGAACTCAACGGAAACAAAGAAACATGACACAGGATATAAGGAAGAAAAGCTAGTGTAATTTCTTGATATTTTTGTTCAGCAATACAACTCCATTATATAGATGGAGATATACAAAGAAACGTCTAAACAATTAACACCTAATTAAATCATAACTCCTAAACTATTTAAGGCAAAACTCCAACAGCTATTGAAGGGAAATAAACTCCAAAAAACTGCCTGCAACATTAAGGCCCATGAAATACCTGACAAAGAAACGGTAAAAAACAGTCAAGACATTTAAAAACTAATTATTAACATTCAACCCCTAATTAGTTTGTCCTTCACGTCACGCACTCGAAGTCGCTCCCTCATTTCAACCAACTTGTTCCCTGCGAGTGCCTTAGTGAATATGTCAGCAAGTTGGTCGTTAGTATGTACATACTCGACCTCGATCATCCCACGCTCCACACAGTCCCGAATGTAGTGGTAACGAGTATCAATGTGCTTTGACCGATCATGTTACACGGGGTCCTTGGTTAGTGCAATCGCCGACTTGTTGTCAACAAAGAGAGTTGCTTTGCACATAATCCGCTTCCGAATATCATCGAGTAGATTGAGTAACCAAACTCCTTGTTGTGCAGCAATCGAAGCTGATATATATTCGGCCTCGCAAGAAGATAAGGCTACAACCCGTTGCTTTTGCGACATCCAAGTGATGATGTTCTGGCCGAGGAAGTATGCAACTCCCGTAGTGCTTTTCCTATCATCAATGCTCCCTCCATGATCACTGTCGCAGTAGTCAACTAACTTCGTTCCTCCACGAAGATTCCTCTCATAAGAAAGACCAAACCCGCTTGTACCTTTCAGATTCCGCAAAATCTGCTTCACCACCGCAAAATGCTGGGTATTGGGCTTCTCCATGAACCTGCTCGCTATCCCAACGGCATATGCAATATCCGGACGCGTATTCACTAAATATCTCAAGCATCATATTGCGCTCCTATACTCTGTAGGATCCACCAAAGGATAATCGCCGGTCTTGCTCAATTTGAGCCTTGATTCCATTGGAACTTGAGCGCTATTGCAGTATCGCATCCCAAATTTCTCAAGAATTTTTAATGTATACGAAGACTGACAAAGGGTGATTTCCTGAGGTGTTTGGGATACCTCTATCCCCAAATAGTAGGTGAGCAATCTGAGATCGCTCATGCAGAACAACTCCTTCATCTGGGCTTTAAACTTGTTCACCTCCACGCCGCTTGATCCGGTGATGATGAGATCATCCACATAGACTCCAACCAGTAGGTTTGAATCTCCCACAACTCGCTTGTAAACGGCGTGCTCAGTCGGACTCCTCTCAAAGCCCAGTGAGGATAGGCTTTGATCCAGCTTGAAGTTCCAAGCCCGTGGGGCTTGTCGAAGGCCATACAACGCCTTCTTGAGCTTTAGCACCTTGTGATCTTCTCCAGTAATGACAAAACCAGGGGGTTGAGAAACATATACCTCTTCGACTGGATCCCCGTTGAGAAATGCCGATTTGACGTCCATGTGGTGGATGTCCCATCCTTCCTCCGCTGCCAAAGCAATGAGTAACCGAACCGTCTCTAATCTGGCCACGGGTGCAAACACCTCGTTGAAGTCAACCCCATGTCGTTGCACATACCCCTTTGCCACAAGCCGAGCTTTATGCTTCACGATGTTCCCCTCCGGATCTCGCTTTGTCTTGAAGACCCACTTGAGTCCAATGGACTTTTGACCATTCGGAAGGGTGGTGATCTCCCAAGTGTCATTGTCCCGGATGGAAGTTAGCTCTTCCTCCATAGCTCGTCTCCAACATGGTTTGTCTTTGGCTTCCTCAAATGTTGCTGGCTCTCCTGCTGCGAAGAGGCAAAGTCCAGCCTCTTCCTGCTGCAATTCCATGTCTTCAGTTTCGCCGTAGATCTCCTCAAGCAACCGGAAACGAATCGGTCCGCTCGAGTCGGAAGAGGACTAATTATTAACAGAGAACGCCGTCTCCGGTGGTCGGAGTTGGCGGAGGTCGACGAGAAGAAGATCTAGGGCAGAGAGGAGTCGTAAGAACTTACATTCGTGCTGTTTACGCGAGGGGATCGTCGCGCGGCCATGCCGGTGGAGTTCGTCGGAGTTCGTGGAGGAGGCTCGCCCTGGTTGCCTACAACTATTAAAGCTTCCTTTTTTATCAGCTTACAACAATGATGGCATATGAAAGAATATATCTGCGGCCGGCTTGAGCCACCACTGCTCCGGCCAACACCCACCGGGATGCGCCTGAGGGTGAGCACACTGGAGAGACGACTGGCAGCCAACCGCCGCAGCCGCCTCCCGCAACCTGCGCCAAAGAGAAAAAAAGAAAAAAAAATAGAAGAAAAGAAAGAAAAAAGAGGGAGAGAAAAAAAATAAATAATTAAACAAAAAAATATTTATTTTATTATCTGTGCCACCGTGAGCCTCTCTTTTTTTGTTTAATTATTTATTTTTTTTCGCTCTTTCTCTTTTTCTTTCTTTCTTTTCTTTTATTTTTTTCTTTCTTTCTCTTTGGCGCAGATTGCGGGAGGCGGCTGCGGCGGTTGGCCGCCAGTCGTCTCTCTAGTGTGCTCACCCTCAGGCGCATCCCGGTGGGTGTTGGCCGGAGCAGTGGTGGCTCAAGCCGGCCGCGGATATATTCTTTCATACGCCATCATTGTTGTAAGCTGAAAAAAAAATAGGAAGCTTTAATAGTTGTAGGCAACCAGGGCGATGATATACTATGTATAAAAACTATATTTTCTGAGTACATGGTATACATAACCCCAAAATTAAAAAAAAACACTTTATTTATTTCCATCAGTGTAGAACTATAATCGCTTAGAGAGAGTTATCAACTCAAAATATTTATGGCGTTAAACGACAGGGTATGTAACTTGAATCTCCTGCAACGACACCTCCGTACCCGGGAGTTCTGGAAAAAAAGGGGTTTAGATCTAGTTTTTAATTTAGTTCCATTTTAACTCTCAAAAGATTAGGCATGCAATTTGATATATGATGAATTTTCTCACCGTGAATATCATGTTGATATTTATATAACTACTTACAAAATTTGTATCAAAAAAGTATGCTAGCTAAAAAAAAGGGGATACACACTTACTCATGTTATCAGTATAGATATATCTCAACGATTTTGCATGTTTTCTTATTATATATAGTTGCCATTGAAATTTTGTACAGAAAAAAAAAAGGATTTTATATGATACTCAGCCATGAGAAAACCCTCACATACATGTCACCGTGATTTGGGAAGATACGCTTTATGTTTAGATCAGATTTACAATTCTTTTTATGGATATATGAATAAATATTTAAAGTTCTGATGTGCTTCCATATGTGATATATAGTTGTCCATGAAAATTTTGTACATGAGAAATTGTTATCTTAAATGATATAAGGTCTCACTCATCACGTGTAACTAATTGATCACATGGTGTGGTATATTCTGTTATCCTTAATCGGAGTTGATATTTTAGCCATAGTTTTGTCAATCATGTTTAAATGATTCAAATTATCAACTCATGTGTGTATTATTCCCGAATGCGCAAATATGACGTAATAACTTAGAAGTACTATCATAGTCCTTCATTCATTTCTTATGCATGTGTAAATGGGAGGGTGCATGGTTACTGATGTGGCGGGTTCGTCGGCTTCCCCCTATTATACACTACGGGAGAAGTTGTGACGACGAACTCTATTATTGTTGGGTGGTGAAGAGGACCGGGGGCTAGCTACCCCTTCCACGAAGGTCCGTCTCACACTCGTTTTGGTTATGTGCCGAGAGGGTCGATCTCCGCACAAGGTGAGGATGTGTTCCCACCGAGAGTACCCGTTTCTTGGGGTACGAAGGCCTAGGAAGTTGGGGTGTATTCATAACCTAGAAGTGGGAGCGACCGGCCCACTGTCACCGTCTGGCCACGGCGGTGAGGCCTGGGAAGTGAGCTCCTTCTCTTAACAGGTCACTATGTCGACATAGGGGAAAGTGATTATGACACATCATTCGAGTTACCGTGAGAACATCATACATGCTCATCACATCAATTATACATGATATGTTTACATGTGCTATCCTCCTAGTCTGTCATCATATAACCACCGTCAGGAGGAGTTATACGATGGCGGTTAAACTTACTACTTCAGTACTCTTTTTACAAGCCATTGATTTCTCTTGCCACTACCTTTTAACTGTTTATACAAGATATGATGCTTCGGCTATTGTCCTAACCTTCTATTTCTCCCACCACTACCTTTTAATTGTTTATACAAGATATATCGCTTCGGCTATTGTACTAATTTTCCTTGCAGGTTCCTCCCTTGTACCCATTAGGGGGCTGGGGCGGAGAGTGAGATTTACTTGGTCATGATGTGGCTAACATATTTTGTACGTATCATTTTAGGACCCGATACGCCAACCGGTGGAGCGGGAGCAAATGGAGAACCATAGGCGTAATCCCGTTGAGGAGGAGCTTCAGGAGCCAGTGCGGACGATCTACGGGGATTTGAGTGTGTTATTTTTGAGGAGGAGAGAAGATGTGTGATTTTCTTTTGTAGACTCTGTGTTTGCCTACTCATGTTTGGATGTTCTTTTGGACACCTATACCCTCGTGGGTTCTTATTTTGGTTACCTAATTCTATCATGATGTTATCTATACTCTGTGATGCTTCCGCGAAATTTTTATACTTTGTTAATGATTTTCTGTTTCTGATATATATATAGCCTTACAAAGCGCATGTTCCGCCAATTGGGTCGCGGGTCGGGTGAGAGGGGCGGGTCCTCAACCGAAACACGAACCTTTTGGTGGGACAAGCGCTTTGGGCATAAGGTCCTCCTGGTTTTTGAGAAGGGGGCCTTACATCTGTTGACCCTGATTTCTCTCCTATTGGATCTAGGATATTAGCACAAGGGGAGAGGAGGAGAAACATGCCTGATTTCGGGCTTGGATGCGACTACTCCGACGGTTGGCAATGATATTTGGCGTTTTCCAACAAACCTCTCCCGATCTCAATTCTCCACTGAAAGCTTTGATATAAGAGTCGATTTCGACTGCGAAGGAGCTTTTGAAGGTGATGAAAGGATCTAATTGAGCTTTGGGGGCTCTATATAGGAGATCCAAGTTATGGGGGTTATGGTCATGGCCATTAAAGGCCCTCCTTCATGGTGGTCAACCTATAACTATTGGAAACCTCCTTCTCTTGATTAAGGAAGATGAAAGGAGGGGTTGAGGAAGAAGAAAAGAGTGTCACTTGGACTCCCTCCATTATTTACCCTCCAAATGAAACTTTCCTCCTTAGTACCCTCATTAAATTTCATAATTAAAATAATAAATTAGATTAAATAAATCCGAAAATTTAGTGGGCCTAAGTATGAGCCATGGGCAAGGCCTTAGCCCACTTGAATTGGCTTGAGCTCTCATTTATCCTTTAGAGTTAATTCGACCATAATTGACTTTCGGGTTGACTTATGCACATTGGGGTGCACATAACAGTTTCAATATGTTCAAGCTGAGCTAGAGTCACACTAGGGCCTCCATGCACCACTCAAGCCCTAACCCTAACTTTAGGAGGCCTAGAAGTGTGGGGGATGTTACAGCCGCCCTCGTCGGAGCACGACTGCGCCTTCCATTGTCGGAGCACAGCACCGTCGACCCTGATTAGGGCACGGCTTCACCGACCCTCCCTATTGTAGATTTGCGCGCACCTCTTGGCCGAGGAGGAGAAAACGGGTTTGGCATTGGAAAGCTCCGTTGAAAAGGATTTGTCGGAAAGCTACATTGGCAATGGAAGATTTGGGCTTCGTTGGCGATGGAAAGCGGATACAAACAACAGAAAAAATTTGTTGCTGCCCGATTACAATAGAGCAGGAACGTGGAAACAAACTGACCCAAAGACGATCGATCTAGACAAAGTAATAGCACGCGAAAAAAACAAGAAAAGGAATAGTAACCGCAAGCATTGATACACTCTTATTCACGTATGAATCACATACTTAACCAGTTCTCTAATCTCTCCTTTAAAAGGCGAGGAGGGCTAGAGTTATTAAGGGAGAAAATACCAAAAATTCCCTCTATTTATCCTTAATTCCCAAGCCGTCCCCAAAACTTAATTGGGTGCACGAAATTGAACCCGGTCAATCTGAACATGCCAAAAGTGAGACCTAACTTGCATAACTGAAGGTCGAAATAATCTATCCCACATATCACGAGTTTCTGCAATTCACGCAATCCAACTTTGACGCACACTCGCGAGGGATATACATGAACTTGAACTAACACACACACTTGATCGAGACGACTCGATTTATAATTAAGAAAACGTACACAGTCCAGATTGATTCGATGGTATGTCGGGTGGTATGTATGATCAAATGGCTGCAATGTTATGACTGAACCTGATCGGACGGTCCAGATTGATTTGATGGTATGTCGAGTTACATGATATGACAAAACAATATTTCTTTGTATATAGTATAGATTATATGAATCACATTCCTAAAGTTTTCGCCTGAAAATACATCTTACTGCTCTCTCTCTCTCTCTCTCTCTCTCTTGATGAAATGCCCAAATATTATCCCATAACTCTAAAGCCATGATAAACTGGACCAGAACCGAATAGTTCGGGTCGGTTTCAAATAGGTTTAGTTCGGGTCTAGTTCCCATAATACTAAAACTGACAATTTAGTTAGGTTCTCAATTTCACGGGTGGGTACCACCCTAAAATCGAAAATCAATGCTTAAGAAATTTTTTGAGACAATGCTTATAATTACATGTCTGAGATTGTTATCCGCAGATCGAATATAATTTTTCACATATTATTACTATTCGCAGCTCTAAAGAGAACTAAATTTGTTATTCACAGAGATAATTATTATTGTAACGCCACCACTCGTCACGTGGCATATAATGGTGGGTCCGGCCGGGGCCTCACGCCATATGTCACAGACAAGCGGCAGAATTACTTGTGGAAATCAAAATCTACTTGTACCCTAACTCAAAACATTCTAGCGCAGCATTTTATGTTAGATGAACTCAACTCAGTGAATGTCCACTAATATACAAACTCCATATTTATATATCATAACAGGAATATATACAAAACACCCACACATGGCCTTAAGGCCTTACAGGTTTCTCTTTACACAAATACATTTTCATACATCGGCACGCAGCCGACCACACATGAAATCCAAACACGCTTCTTTGAACGGCATTCAAGGGCCTTTAGCAGCAAGCCTCCATTCCACTCAATTCCATTCAAGCATCAACACCTGCAATTCATTATCCACCCGAGAGCGGCAAACAAAGTAACAATTAGCTTTAGCTGACCACTTATAACGACCCTACCCCTTACCCGGGGCAGTGGTTCCTTCCCTGTATGCATTGACATCATCATAGCTATCAATCTATCAATCACATTCATATCACAAACGCCGGTATCCACCAGACGCTGTGCACTCAGGGCACCTTCTTGGTGTACCGGATATCCCAATCGTACAACGCCGATCAGAGGTTCTTCACTTATTGGTTGGGCAGTTCAATCCTAGTCCACCAGTCTCGCAAGCTAGCGACATCCCGTCCATACCACTCAGAGGTACTAACCCCACAACATCTACACACACCAGAGCATATCGACCCATACCATGTGGTGTGGCAGCCAGGTCTATCGAGGCTCCCCCGACATACCACCCATCGACCTCTCCCCTATATCTGATCGACCCACACTATGTGGTGCAGCAAGTAGGATCCACCTCACTTCCTCCCAAACATTGTCACCCATCGATCCTCACTAATACAGATCAACCCACACCATGTGGTGTAACAAGCCGGGTTCATCTCGCACTCCCCAGACATGCTACCCATTGATCTCTCAACACAACCAGAAGCTTATTCAAAGCCTCCATACGTCCATACGCACATCACATATCATATCCATTCAACAAAGCATAACCCTTTCATAACATCAAATCCACTGAGTCTTCTCCGGTTTACCCATGATCATCACCAATCCAGACTACCGGTCTAGATAGGCTTCACACAGCATGTCTATGCCGTACTCCACACTTCCGGCTCTAGATGCAGACTCAACCAAGGAATTGCTTACGAGATCCACCTCTTGGTGGAGGATTCCACGCACATGCATAAAGAAAGGACTTCGATGTCCAAGAAGGAGATCGTTACCCTTGAAGATCTCTTCGGCGCCATGAAGTAGCCGGATGGGAGTCACCGCCTCGGCTTTTCCTTCACGAATCTGCTCTCGGATCTTCACTCCGCACTCCACAGCTCCTCCAACAGCTGGATTTCCCCCTCCTTTCCTCCCTTTACTCTCCCTTTTTATTTTCTCTCTTGAAATGAGATGGAGAAGAAGGAGATGAAGGGCTTTTTATCTGATTTTCCCAGCCTTTATCCACATGGAGAAGCCTGCACCACTGGATCCAAGATCAGGGAATCGAACGGCTCAGAATTGTCCATAAAAGTCTGAACACGGCCTGACACGCCCTGTGACACGCCCGTGTCATAGGCCGTGTCACTTAAGCGGTAGCCCACCGACTCAAATCCAGCTAGTACACAGCCATGTGACACGCCCGTGTCACGACCTACACGCCCGTGTCATGCCCGACATGCTCGTGTTGATCACCCGTGTACGTCACTCAACAACATCTCAATTTCACCCGAGAGTCACACGGCCCTGGGACATGCCCGTGTCCCAGGCCGTGTGCACCTGGACACACCCGTATCGTCAACACACGGATCCCCGGCTGAACCGTGCAAAGGACACGCCCTGTGACACACCCGTGTCACAGGCCGTGTTCTCTGCACTCGACGATCGTCGACCAAAAGTCGTTGACCACACACCCAACAGCTCAACCTAAGCATGACATGCCCTGGGACACGCCCGTGTCCCAGGCCGTGTCTGTTGAAACCAAAAACTTGGTCTCTGTGGAGTTCGGGGTCCCTAGAAAGGGGTGACCACACACCTACTACACTCAAGAGAACGTCACGGACCAAAGGATCAAAAAGCTAGGAACAGACCCTCGGCTCTAGCGCGGAGGTCCCACTTCACACCCGGAAGGCTACCTGAGCACTTCCCCTCCCTAGCCAATGCTCGAGCTAGGGTGCCTTGCAGGAGCTCTCCTACTCTACCAAGAAGAAGCTAAGGGAGGAGGAAGCAAGCAAAAATTCTCCCCTCCAAAGGCACCCAAGGAGGTCTATTTATAGTTTTCCAAATCCCATGGGCCAAAATGCCCGAAATACCCCTACGCCAAATACACCTTGGGCCAATAGGAAACACCCACACCGGGGAGCAGAGGGGTAAAAACACCCCCAGGGGCACAGCGGTAAAAGCACGCCGCCAACACCCCGCCCCAAACACCCGAGGTAATTCCAGGCCGCCGGGCAGGCCGCTTGGGCGAGACTAGTCCGCCGGCCGTCTCGCCGTGAGCATGCCGCCCGGGCGAGAACCAGGTCCGGCCGTCTCGCCCGCGAGCAGGCGCCCGGCGAGACCGGCCCCCGGCCGTCTCGCCCGCGAACAGGCCGCCCGAGCGAGAACCAGGTCGCGGCCGTCTCGCCCGCGAGTAGGCCGCCTGGGCGAGAACCAGGCCGCAGCACCGTCTCGCCCGCGAGCAGGCCGCCCGGGCGAGAGCCAGGCCGCAGCGGTCTCGCCTGCCCCTACCTCGGTCTCAACAGGTCGGGGCGAGTGCTAGCCAACTTGCCGCACCCGCCCCCCAACAAAGGAGCCATTGGGGGTGGCCAATTTTTCCTCCCCCTAAGAGTATATTTCCAAGCTAGAGCCAAAATTGGCCACCGAGAGTGCCCATATGCCCAAAAAGCTTAAAACCATATAGGGGCAAATACGGGGTTGTACACAATCCCCGCTCTTTTCGAGGTTGGCACAAGCTTGGAAAGAAATGTCCAACACAACGTATTCGCTGAGTGTAATTTCCTTGCGCGCTTCTCCGGGGAGTCAACCTGTCATTCCAGCTGATGGAGCTTGGGTGACGAGACCCCCTCCGGGTAAGAAATACTTCACCCTCTGGAGGGGTCAGCCTGCCATGCCAGCTATGGGAGCCTGGGAGGCGAGACCCCCTCCAGGTAAAAACACTTCACCCTCCCGGAGGGGTCAACCTACCAAGCCAACTATGGGAGCCTGGGTGGCGAGACCTCCTCCGGGTAAGGAACTTGTCTCCCACGAGAGATCAACCAGCCCTGTCAGCTAGTGAGAGCCTGACAGTGGAATCATCATGGGATCAAAGGACTTGGCTTCCACGAGAGATCAACCAGCCCTGCCAGCTAGATGAGAGCCTGGCAGCGGAATCCATCCCGAGGTGAGACCTACCCCACCCTCCGAGAGATCAACCTGCCCTGCCAGCTAGGTGAGAGTCTGGCAGCGGAATCCATCTCGAGGTGAGGCCTTCCCACCCTCCGAGATATCAACCTGTCCTGCCAGCTAGGTGAGAGCCTGGCAGCGGAATCCATCTCGAGGTGAGACCTACCCACCCTCCGAGAGATCAACCTGCCCTGCCAGCTAGATGAGAGCCTGGCAGCGAATCCATCTCGAGGTGAGACCTACCCACCCTCTGAGAGATCAACCTGTGAAAGATAATAGTTGTCAACCTAAATCACCTAGAGGGGGGTGAATAGGTGAGTTGTGCATCTTTTGCGGAATAAAAAATCTCAGAACACAGCACAGACCTATCTACTAAAATATCACAGACGAGACAAGATTTATAGTGGTTCCCCGATCTTGGGTACATCCACTTTCCCTCACCGATCTAGCAATGAACTAGACTCGGCTACTCCACTATCTCGGATTGAAAATCAATCCTACCCTCGGAATAAAGTTCCTACAATCTCAATCCAATCCAACTGGATCTACAACTCGGAAGAAACACCTTCCTACAAACTCGGAGTGGAAAACTCCGACACTCGGAGAAATAATTCTTCTACAGAAATGAAATATAAGTATTGAAAAAATACAAACAGTGAATTGATCTGGTTCAGATCTGAAAATAATACAGGAAGTGGAAACTTCTTCTT
>CM077165.1:4297362-4351508 GCA_039583875.1 Platanthera guangdongensis
ATATAGGACCTCATTCCAAGCTCGCCTGCCAAGAGCATCCTCGCCCAGATATGGGGTGACGATGATTGGAATAGCTGGAGTCGAGCACTCAGCCCGCGCGCCGAGTGCGAACTTGACGAGGTTGAGCACCTCCTGCCTGAAGTCTTCGAACATCCCCACCGTGGCCAGAGGTGGCGGGGGCAGCGAGTCGGACCTGTCCGAGCCTTGTCCTTCTCCTTTTTCCATCTAGCCTGTTGAATATTATCTGGGCTGACCACTTTCCATGCTTATCGCACCAGAATGTTGAAACCTAAAACTCGGTCTCTCGTGGAGTTCACCCTCGGGGAAGGGGTGATCGCGTGCCTACTTCTCTCCTGCAGGCCAAACAACAAAAGAAATGGAAACTGACCCAAGGGCTCGACATGGAGGTCCCACTACACACCCAAAAGATCTTAGAGTGATTCCCATCCTTAGCCAATAGCTGAGCTAAGGCTACCTCAGAAAGTACAAGAAGATCTGAATACTGATAAGCGTGCTTTCTGAGGTGCCCCTTGGGTCTTATTTATAGATTTCTGAAAATGGCCTGCCAATAGCCAACCTCCGTTGTTTTGAAGAGCTTTGTGCAGCCCAACTGGGTCTAATAACAATGTAACTCCATCGTTCTATCAAGCTATCTGCACCCTTGGCAAGGGAAAAATGGTAAAACAAACACCTTATAGGAGACTGGGTGAGTGGAGCAACATCACTCAACGCCAAAGTCAGGTGGGCGCCGAGAGTGTCGAGTGGAGCGACGTCACTCAACGCCAAAGCTAGAAGGGCACTGAGAGCGTCAAGTGGAGCAGCGTCACTGAACGCCAAAGCCAGAAGGGCGCTGAGAGCGTCGAGTGGAGCAACGTCACTTAATGCCAAAGCCAGAAGGGCGCCGAGAGCGTCGAGTGGAGCTGTGTCACTCAATGCCCAAGCCTGAAGGGCACCGAGAGCATTGAGTGGAGCAACGCCACTAACCGCCAAAGCAAGAAGGGCACCGAGAGCGTTGAGTTGAGCAACATCACTCAATGCCAAAGCCAGAAGTGCGTCGATAGCATCGAGGGGAGCAACATCACTCAACGCCAAAGCCAGAAGGGCGCCCTGAGCGTCAAGTGGAGCAGCGTCACTCAACGCCAAAGCCAGAAGGGTGCCGAGAGCGTCGAGTGGAGCAACATCACTCAACGCCGAAGCCGGAAGGGCGCCGACAGCGTCGAGTGGAGCAGCATCACTCAACACCAAAGCCAAAAGGGCGCCAAGAGCGTCGAGTGGAGAAGCGTCACTCAACTCCAAAGCTTGAACGGTGCCGAGAGCGTTGAGTGGAGCAATGTCACTCCACGCCAAAGCCAGAAGGCCGCCAAGAGCATCGAGTGGAGCAGCGTCTCTCAATGCCAAAGCCAAAAGGGTGCCGAGAGCATCGAGTGGAGCAACGTCACTCAACGCCAAAGCCAGAAGGGCATCGAGAGCGTCGAGTGGAGCACTGTCACTCAACGCTAAAGCCAAAAGGGCGCCAGCGAGGGTAAAGTCTGAATGAAGTCTCATAAAATAGCTGGGCGAGTAGCCATGCCAGCGAGGGTAAAGTCTGAATGAAGTCTCATAAAATAGCTGGGCGAGTAGCCCTCTGATACCTCCACTCGCCCGGGGCTGTCTGGGATTTTTACTACATAAGGAATTCTAAAAGACATAAGTTCGCCGAGCTTTGTTCGATGAATCTAGGATTCTAACTTACGAGGTCAGCTCGAAGAATGTCGAGCTCCGTTCGACGAACGTCGAGCTCCGGTCGACGAACGCCGAGCCCCGCTCGACGAATGACGAGATCCGTTCGACAAGCATCGAGCCCCGCTCGACGAACGGCGAGCTTCGTTTGGCAAAAACTTGATTCGGTTAGAAGAACCCCGGGCAGATGCAGACTGGTTGGGCCGGCTCTCGTAGCTCGCTCGGCTAGCTTTGGCTGGAGCGAGCTGGCTGTTCTGAACTCGCCCGCATGCTATTCTGGCATGGACAGGTCGCCTTGGTCTGCTCGTCTTTCCTAGTGGACCCACTCGGCGAACACGAGGTTGTACACTCGACACTCTCATGTTTTAGTTGAAAATTCCATCAAGTAGAATTGTGTCGAGACTGCTAAGATGTCTCGACACAAGTGTCGACACACTTTGGACATGTCGACAATTATGTTTCATTTTCCAATCCCAAGGAGGAGGAAGAAGACAAAAGTCTTCAAGAAAATCTCTAGATCTTTTATACAAGTCGATCTGAAGATCAAGGTGGATCTGATCAACAATTTCTTCAAGGTTCTCAATCCGATCAACATCAAGAAGATATCAGATTAAAAAAAGCAACTTATCAGCCAACCAATTTATCAAGGAAAAATATATTGCTGCTAATTGAAGAATCTATGTAAAGAGATAAGTCAGATTACAGAAATTCTATTTTCAGAGAATTTATTCTTTATTCTTTAACTATTTGTTTTGTAAGATCTCCTAGAGATCTTAGTGGGTAGGAGACCTTATCTCTGAGTTGCAAGCCTAATTTATAGAGCTGAGTTAGGGTTCTTGAGGGACCTGAGGTGGGTGGTTTGAGTGAATCACTGAGTTGTAGGCCTATTTTATAAAGGTTGAGGTAAGGTTTTTGAGGGACCTGAGGTAGGAGATTGTGAGAATCTCTGAGGTAGGACCTGGTGGTCTGAGTGTATGTTTCTTAATAGAAACTGAGGCTGTAAAATCCTTGGATCTGAGTTAAAGAGGAGGAGCTATAACCGTATCTAGCACATTGCTAGTGAGGAAGAAGGGGGAAAGTGGATGTACCCAAGAAAGGGGAACCACTATAAATTTTGTGTGTGCTGTGAATTAATTTTGCTTGTGTTGTGTTGTGAATGCATTAACTACTGAATCTGTTAAGTGATAAAGATTTGCTGCAGAATTTTAAAAGTCACCTATTCATCCCCTCTAGGTGATTATTTACTCATAGGATTATCTTTCAAGTGGTATCAAAGGGAGGTTATTAAAGAAAGACTTAACAGCCTGAAAAAGATCCAAAAGGTATTAGAAAAATATTAGATTTATGGCTTCTGAATCACACAGAGAACTCAGTTATATGAAACTGCCTATTTGCGCTAAGGATAGTTTTGCTATATGGAAACAGAGAGTAAGATTGTTCATGAAAGCCTCAGATCCAAGAATCTTTGTTATTGTACAAGAATGACCATATGTACCAATGAAGACATCAGTCTTGGATGCAGATGTTCAAACCTCCAAGAAATTGTCAGAAATGCCAAAGGATGAGGTGGTACTTGCCACTATGGATAAGAGGGCACAGAATATAATAGTTAATGCAATAGACATTCGAACTTTCAGAATCGTGTGCACTACAATACATCAAAGGAGATGTGAGATACACTCATAATATACATGGAAGGTATATAAGTGGTAAGAGATGACAGAAAATCTCTCCTCAACTAGTAGTATGAGGCCTTTAGACAAGGAAAGAATGATTCTATAAAACAATGCTATGAAAAGTTCTTTAGAATAGTAAATAACTTAAGAAACTATGACAGAATTTTCTCAAATTATGAGCTAAATGACAAGTTCTTAAGATCCCTAAATAAAGAGTGAGACATCAAGATTTGTGTAGGAAGAGAAATGAGGAATCTAAGAAATATGTTACCCCAAGACTTATATGGGAAGCTTATGTCACATGAGATCCAGCTAAACTCCAGAAAAGCTGAAGCAGAATCTGCCAGAAGTTCAACTCAAACAAAATTTGTAGCCTTCAAAGCAGATATATTTAAGAAAGTTAGAAGAGAAATCTCATCATCACCCAGAAGGGATGAAGATACAGATAGCACTGAAGTATGTTCTTCATCAGAAGATCTATCAAATGATGAATTGACACTGTTTACCAGGCAATTCAAGAAAATGCTAAGGAGAAGGAAGCAGTGGAATAAAAAGAAACCTTCTGGATCAAGCTCCAGTAAAAGTAAAGACAATCACAGAGACAAATCTGT
Source organism: Platanthera guangdongensis (assembly GCA_039583875.1). NCBI lineage: Eukaryota > Viridiplantae > Streptophyta > Magnoliopsida > Asparagales > Orchidaceae > Platanthera > Platanthera guangdongensis. The sequence goes on from CM077165.1 coordinate 4,301,369, forward strand.
GGTCAAGTATGATTCTCATCAGAACAAACAATTTAAGACTGACATTATTTGCTTTTGTTGTAACAGGTCTGGGCATGCCATAGCTGACTGTCTAGTAAAAAGGAAGGAAAACAAAAAGTCAAAAGAGAAAAAGTTCTATAAGAACAAGAAATCAGAGACGGGTCTGATGAAAAATAAATCCAAGACCTTATCTGATAGTGATACTGACTCAATTGAGTCAGAATAAGAACTTGCTGGGTTGTTCTCCAATGAAGAAGAGTTCATTAGAAAGACAATTTATATAGGGAAAAGCTCCACAACTTCATCACACTATGGTGATTCTAAAGAAGAAATGGAGATCAATTTAATGGCAATATCTCATGATTTAGAAATAGAAGTACTTGACTGTTAGAATACTCAGGTAATCTATGACAATTCAACAAGTACTAAAACTTTTGTATATAATACTAGGGATGAGCTAGACTCATGTAACTCAAAGAATGATTCATATAAGACTGACTCTGTGACTGAACTACAACAGCTAATAGTTAAATTTGGAAAGCTATTGGAAGCCCTAGTAAATAGTAAGAAGCTTGTCAAAGAACAAGCTGAAGAAATAGCATCACTAAAATGTTTTGAGTATCATTATAGGATGGATATTCAGAAAATTGGTCTTCGAAGTTCTAAGTTAGCAATGCTGACTAAGATCATTGATGATCAAATCTTATTGCTGAAATAGAAGGATGAAACTATTTAGGAGCTGTAACTCAAACTCCTGAATGTGAAAAAGTTAGTTCAACAATTTTTTAAACCAAAAACTGTATTGCCTATTATAGATACCTTCTTAGGAACACCTGGAAGTGGTCTTGGGTATGTTAAACCCAAGAAGAAAAGAGGCAAAAAGCTTACAGGATAAAAGGGTTCAGTCATTCCACAACCTGTAATTCAGACTAAAGGAAAAGAAATCCTGAAGTTTGGACAAGTTGGACCAAGTTCATATGTGAATAGGAAAGCTATTCCTAATGTGCCTGCTCCAAGGAGGATAGTTGTAACTGAGAGACAAAACAACTTGTTTGCTCCCAGTCATATTACAACTGTCAAGTGTGCTGATTCCTGCACTAAGGATTGTCAGCACAAAGTTCCTTCTGTTCCTCCAAAGAGGAGGTACAACAAATATGAATGCTGGTGTTGTGGAAAGGTAGGACACTTTATCTTGGACTGTTAGTTTAATTACTCAGTGTCTCATATTCAGAAAATATATCCAGTTAATAAGTTCACTGGTTGTTTTAATAGAGCCACATCTAACAAGAACCTAGGACCCAAAACAACTTGGGTTCCTAAGGAAAAATAAATTCTTATTTTGTAGGAATGTCTAAGCACTAGAGATAGATCAATCTAGTACTTGGATAGTGGATGTTCCAGACACATGACTGGAATAAGAGAAAATCTAAGGGAATTTATTCCCATGGGGAATGGACCAAAGGTGATCATTGGTGGAGCTGACAAAAGAATAACCAAAGGTTATTGTAAGCTCACAAATGACTTAGTCACTCTCACTAAAGTAGCTTATGTGGAAGGGTTGCAACACAACCTTATTAGCATAAGTCAACTTTGTGATCTTGGCTATGATATTTCTTTCCACAAAGATGAGTGCCTAATTAAGAAGTCAAGTGACTAAGAGGTCATCTTGACAGACACTAGATGTGGGAATGTGTATTGTTTGAATTTTTTTTGTTTAAAGTCAGACTCACCCTTATGTCTAGTTGCAAATGAGAAAGCCTCACACTGTGTCAAATGGCATAAGAGGCTAGCTCATTTGAACTATAAGGCCATAGACAAACTTTTCAGTAGAGAGCTTGTTAGGAATGACCCTAACATTAAATGATCAAAGGAGAGCATTTGCTCATCATGCCAAAAAGGAAAGCAAACCAAAGCTACATTCAAAAGTATTGAATGTAAAGATTCAGTAGGGTGCTTATAACTCTTGCATATGGACTTGTTTGGTCCCATAATAGTTCAGAGTTTAGGAAGGAGAACGTACACTTCTGTAATAGTTGATGACTATTCCAGATTCACTTGGGTTTTCTTTTTAGAAAAAAGTCTGAAACCCATGAAGTCTTCAAGACTTTTGTCAAACAAATTCAGAATGAAATGAATAGCTCTGTGGTCAGAATTAGAAGTGATCATGGGACTGTGTTTCAATCTGATTATATGATAAAGTTTTGTGAATAACTAGGGATTCAACAAGAGTTTTCCTCACCAAGAACACCCCAGCAGAATGGGATTACTGAGAAGAAGAATAAGACACTCATTGAAGTTGGAAGAACTATGCTGAGTGATACTTCACTTCCAGAATAGTTTTGGGCTGAAGCTATTAACATAACCTATCATGTTCTTAATAGAGCTATCAATCAACAAAAGATTGAATAAAACTCCTTATGAACTTATGAAGGGCAGAAAACCAAACTTAGCATATTTTAGAATCTTTAGATGTAGATGTTATGTCTTAAATAATGGGAAAACATACATATCCAAGTTTGCAGAGAAGTCTTATGATGACATATTTGTTGGTTATAGTGACCACAATAATGCCTATAGGGTCTACAACTTGAGGGATCAAATTGTGGAAGAGTCTGTTCATGTTGTATTTGATGAGAGTTATATGCTTTATAATGATAAGCTAGGTTCATCAAGCACAATAGGTGAAGACTTGAAGTTAAAGGAGCTGAATTTAAAAGATATAGCTCCAACAAGTCAGAATATGCAAGATGGAGTCAACATTATTGAGGAAGTTCTTGCACATGAACAACAAGGAGAAGAAGCTCAACATGATGCAGGTGGTCCAGAAGAAGAAGTCACTTTACCTGCTGTAATCAGGCATTTAAAGGATCATCTAAGGGAATTGATTATAGGGGATGCTGCACAGGGTGGGACCACAAGAAGCAAACATCACAACACTGTGATGTACTCAAGCTTTCTTTCCCAAATAGAACCAAAGAAATTTGAAGAAGCTAATGTGGATCCATTTTGGATAAGTGCAATGCAGGAAGAATTGAACCAGTTCAAGAGGTGCAATGTCTGGAAGCTGGTTCCCAGAATAGATAACTGCAACATCATAGGAACTAAATGGATATATAGAAACAAACTGGACGAGAATTGGATAATATTCAGAAACAAAGCTAGATTATTTGCAAAGGGATATAAACAAGAAGAGCGAATAGACTTTGATCAAAACTTTGCACCAGTAGCTATATTGGAGGATATAAGACTATTCCTAGCATATGCAGCCTACAAAGGATTCAAAGTTCATCAAATGGATGTGAAGTTAGCCTTTCTAAATGGTAATCTTAAAGAAAGAGTTTATGTGGAGCAACTCTCAGGTTTTGTTAATTCTATTAAACCTACTTATGTCTATTTATTATTAAGAGCTCTCTATGGTTTAAAACAAGCCCCAAGGACTTGGTATGAGACTATGTCTAAGTTCATTTTAGAGAATAAATTCTCAAGAGGGAAAATAGACAAAAAACTATTCGTAAGAGATGTCAAAGGAAAGACTATCTTAGTACAGATATATGTTGATGACATAATATTTGGTTCTACTGATGATCACTTTGCACTAGATTTGCCAAATAAATGCAAGGCAAGTTTGAGATGAGTAGCATGGGTGAACTCAAGTTTTTCTTGGGTCTCCAAGTTAAGAAAACTTTAGATGGACTTTTCATTAGGCAGTCTAAGTTCACCAAAGAGATAATCAAGAAGTATGACATGGAAACAACCACTTCAATGAAAGATCTCATGGGATCAAGTATGTTTTTAGAGAAGGATGATGCTAGGAAGCCAGTTGATATCACCTTGTATAGGGGCATAGTTGGTTCACTACTCTATCTAACAGCAAGTAGACCAGACATAATGTATACTACTTGTGTCTGTGCCAGATATCAAGCATGCCCTAAGGAATCTCACTATACTGCAGTTAAAAGAATATTGAGATATCTAAATGGCATACCTAATCTTGGCCTATGGTATCCTAGGAATAGTGATTTTGATCTAATAGGCTATTCAGATGCAGACTATGCAGGATGCAAAGAAGACAGATAAAGCACATCAGGGTCATGTCAATTTCTTGAAAGGAGGCTGGTATCATGGAGCAGCAAAAAGCAGACAAGTGTAGCAATATCTATAGCTGAATCTGAGTACATTTCTGTTGGTGGTTACTGTGCAAAATTTCTCTGTATTAAGCACCAGTTATAAGATTACAATTTACAGCTAAGTAAAATTCCTTTATATTATGATTCTACTAGTGTTATTTCTATTGCAAATAATCATCTGTCACATAGTAGAACTAAGCACATTGAAATTAGATATCATTTTATTAGAGAACATGTAGAAAATGAAGATATTAACTTAGAATTTATTCCCACAAATAGACAAATTGTTGATATCTTTACTAAGCCTTTGGAAGAAGAGAAATATAATTTTTTTAAAATTTGAACTTGGAATGTTAAATCTTGAGTAAAATAGTAATAACTTAAGTATAAAACTTATTAATCAGTAATTAAGTATACTCATTTTGGTTTCAAAAATAAGCTACAAAAGTGTCAAGAATCAACACTTAATAAAAAAACAAAATTTTGACTATTCAATGTCGAGACACAAGAAAATGTGCCGACACTGTATGTAGTATTGTGTCGAGACACCAGAAGATGTGTCGACACTTTAGAAAGTGATGTGTCGAGACATACGAATATCAAAACCCTAAAGCATATATGTAGAGAGACATAAAACATATGTTGACACTCAATATTGGTGTCGACACTAGGTCATTTCCAAAAACTTGGAACAGATTTAGCTGCGCGCCTTTTCAACTTCTACGACATCTACTATAAATAGGTCAAGAAAGAAGGTGTCGTCTACGCTTACCTAAATTCCAGAGAGATTGAACCCTGAGTGTCAAGACCTAGAACTCCTTTAGTCGACACATCATCTTCTTCAATCTCTCTCAATTCCAATGGCTCCCAAGAATGGTGATAATATCTTCGAAGGATATAAGCTGGTTCACAATGGATTCCTTTCGGCGGATGACAAAATCAAGGAAGTGGTGAACCTGATTGAATGAGGCTGACTTGGAGTATTTGTTTTCTGAACCTACAAATATCTGGAAAAGAGAAGTGTCAGAATTCTTCTCCAATGCATCACTTGAATCAAATTCAACAAAGATTAAATCCAAGGAGAATGGAATAAAGGTGAAAATCACAACAAGGGAACTGTCCAAGGTATTTCACATACCTAGAATTGACCAAGAAGAAGACTTAGACTCTGCCAAAATCACTGATGCATTAGAATGATGTGGATTGGCTCCAACCACCAAGTTGGGAAGTACCCTGTTCCACAAAGGCATGAACAATCAGGGGAACTTCCTGTCAGAAATAATAGGTAAGGTGTTGTTGTGTAAAACAGGTGCACATGACAGGATATCCGCCAACATGTTTTAGTTAGTGGCTCAAGAAATATTTACAGTCAAGACTGACTGGAGTAAAGTAGTCTTCGAAAAAATTTCAGAATGCCTTAAGAAGCCCAATATGGCCAGAATATTGAGCCTCTACTTGGTACAGACCATTCCTGAATGTCTAAACCTGAAGACTGGAACAAAAATCAATCACATGCGTAGAATGGATATGAGGATTTTATCCAGATGGGATAGAGTTCTATCTAAAGAAACACCTTGAGTGGTAAAGCAGAAAGAGAAAAAGGAGAAGGCAATAGTAGTGGAAGAAAATTCTTCCAGTAAATCTGATGGACAAGAGAGTTCATAATCAGATAATCAAGATGTTCCAGCACAAGAAATTTCTTCTAGGCCCTCATCTGGAACTAGGAAACAAATACAGGGGAGAATGTTCTAGAGAAAGATCAAATATAGGGGAAGAACCTCAATGATCTGCTTAAAACAGACATGGATACAACAGATAATATAATTATGGAAGTTGTACAAGAGCTGGAACAGTCAAAGAATCCTGAACAGGAAATGTCTGAGAAAGAGATGGAGGATGAATTACCCAAAGTGACTGATGAAGAAATACTTAAGAATAAAGTTGGGGTAGAAGCTGAGGCAGTGGAATAAATTCCTTTTTTTAAAGAAATTAACATCCACAGGGAGATAAATGTAACTTCTGAGAACCTAGCTCCTGACGTTGAAGTTCAACAGGATTAAATTCACTTGGAGAACATTATTATTGATAAAGAAGATACAAGAGCTGAGGGGGAGTTGGGCCTAGATACTAACAAAGCCAAAAAGAAACCAACGGTTGAAGAAGTAAGTTATTCTGAATTTGAGAAAGACGAGTCTCAGCTGAAGAAATGGAAGTTATGTGAAATGAAAAAGAAAAGTAGTAACTATGAAAGGCTTATTCGGTCTGAACCATCTTCAGCTCATCCAAAGGACACAAGCTCACTACATGTGCAACTACAAATTATGCTTGACCAACAAAGAACACAACTTGAAAAGTAAGTGGATGAAAGGAATAAAGAGATTTAGTTTCAACTGACTCAGTACATAAAGTCTATAAGATTTGAAGTAAATCTCCTGAAAACAGACATGACTAATTTCTTTCAGAAGGGAGCTAATGTTGTAGTTTATATTGCTAAACAATAGTAAGAAGCAAAGAAGACTGAGGAGGAAATGATTGTCAAACAAGACTATGTCATTGGAAATCAAAGAATTTTGGATGAAAACATGACTACTATGCATACAGAAACATTGGTCAAGCTGACTGAGCAAACTACTAGTTAGAAAACAAAATAGTTGTTGCTACAAAAGACTTTGAAACTCAACTGATAACCCGTTCAACCCCATTGCTTAAATATATCAAATATTCTGACAGATATTTGGATACCAATTTGCTGAATATGAAGAACACTATAACCTTAGGAATCAATTACTTAGATGGACAAGTGAGGTTTCATAAGAATGATCTGAGAAATCATGTTGAAAGAGAAGTCATAAAGGGGGAGAGAGTAATGATAAGGGCCAGCTCTGAACATGCTACTCGGATATCAAATAGTATCAGAGAAACTTTAGGCCATCTCCCCCTATGGTATGATGGAGATCAAACTGCTGAGTCTAGTTGTCACCAGCTCAATTTAAAGCCATTTAAACCCCTGGTCCATCCATGTACAATCCTGCAGCACAAGTTCCATTTGAGGCTATCCAAGCTACTGTCCAACACATGTACAGTCCTCCGCCACCAATTCAAAATATTATATGTGAAGAGGTGGAGATGTCTGAATCTGCCATGATTAAAGAAAGAGAAGCTCAACAATCGAAGAAAAGGTTTAGGGAACAAGCTAAAACTAGACCAGACTTTGAGCAATGGATCCCAACCTCGAGATCAATAATCCTTACTGCATGAAAAGTAGTTAATGTTACAAATAAGGTAAAATGGTATCAAGAGAAGGAATGGGCTAAATATTTAAAGCAGCAAGAGGTTATCAAGAAGTTCAGACATGATCTGAAGAAAGGAAAGATTCCTGCTAATTCAGTTGAGCCCAGTGAATACTTCCCCAAGCCTTATCACTACTTTGAGATACAAAGGCTCAAGGTGGAACAGATTTCAAAATCCAATGTTGACAAAGGGAAAAATATAGCTGATGACAAGGTGTCAGGAGTAAAAGCAAAAATACAATCTGAAAAGGGCATAGTTATCAAGGAACCAGAAGATCATTAGAATATATTTTCAAGGCATTTTTGTACTTTTACTTTTAGATCAATATAACTAATCAAACAAATGTAATCTTGAACAGATTCATAGTGAAAATTTTAGTTACACTATATTATCTATATGTGTTTATCGATTGTGTCATTTCATGTGTTATTTAGCACTGTTGAATGTTTAACTCTGTCATCATATTTTGGTATCATGTTATATATCATTAAATTAGGGTTATGACTTCTACAAATATGGGGAGATTGTTGGGTACATTGGTCACAATGTACTTGATTTTAAGAATCTCTTTTAATTCAATGATATACACATATTTGTATTTGATGTATACTTCAGTTATGTTTGCAGGATTACATATTTATTGGACAGGTGGACACAAGAAGCTAACTTGATTTTGAAGAAAAATTGTCAAAGTTCAAAAGTGTCGACACACTTCAACTGTGTCGACACCTTTGCAGTAGTTGTGTCGAGACAAATCAGCACAATCTACATTCAACAACTTGCAGTGCAGAAAATCGAATATGTACAAAAGTGTCAATAAACTTCAACTATGTCGACACCTTTAAAGAAGCTGTGTCGAGACAAGTCAACTAGCTCGACACATAGAACATAAAAGATAGCTGTGTCGAGACAAGTCAGTTGTCTCGACACTTTGAAGACTAAGTCAACTTACTCGACACTATAAAGCTTAAAGCAGTTGAGTCGAGACAATACAACTGTCTCGACCCAAAGAAGATGAGAAATTTTAATAAGTAAAATTATGTAGAGATAAATCAATTGTCTCGACACAATGAAGAAGTAAAGATGTCGACACAAAGCAGAACAAAAGATATCGGCATCAGGCAGAATAAAAGATGTTGACACCAAGTAGAGCAAAAGATGTCGACACAGACAATGCTTGTGTCGAGACAAATCAACTCTCTTGACACTCTTAAGTTTCAGTTGAAAATTCCTTCAATTAAGTAGAATTATGTCGAGACTACTAAGATGTCTCGACACAAGTCTCGGCACACTTTGGACATCTCAACACTTATGTTTCAGAAAATTTGTTGAGTCAACAAACAAGTGCCAAGATGAGTCTGAACTGTCACATAAAGTATAGGAATAAGATATTTTGACTGAAATCATTTGAAGGAGAATTTGAAGTATGATGTCAGATGCTGATGTCATCATTCAGTAACTACCCATCCTTGAAGGCTATAAATAGAGGGGGTAGACTACGCCAACAGAGAGAGAAAAAAATAAAAAAAGCAATCAAAAAATTCTCATTCATTTTCCAATCCCGAGGAGGAGGAAGAAGACGAAAGTCTTCAAGAAAATCTCCAGATCTTTTATACAAGTTGATCTGAAGATCAAGGTGGATCTGATCAACAATTTCTTCAAGGTTATCAATCTGATCAACATCAAGAAGATATCAGATTCAAAAAAAATAACTTATTAGCCAGCCAATTTATCAAGGAGAATTACATTGCTGCTGATTGAAGAATCTGTGCAAACAGATAAGTCAGATTATAAAAATTCTATTTTCTGAGAATTTATTCTTTATATTTTACCTCTTTATTTTGTAAGATCTCCTAAAGATCTGAGTGGGTAGGAGATCTTATCTTTGAGTTGCAAGCCTAATTTATAGAGGCTCAGGTATGGTTCTTGAGGGAGCTGAGGTGGGTGGTTTTGGGTGAATCACTGAGTTGTAAGCCTGATTTATAAAGGCTGAGGTTGGGTTCTTGAGGGACCTGAGGTAGGAGATTGAGAGAATTTCTGAGGTAGGACCTGTTGGTCTGAGTGTAGGTTTCTTAACAGAAACTGAGTCAGTAGGATCTTTGGATCTGAGTTAAAGAGGAAGAGCTATAACCTTATCTAGCACATTGCTAGTGAGGAAGAAGGGGGAAGTGGATGTACCCAAGAAAGGGGAACCACCATAAATTCTGTGTGTGCTGTGTGTTATGAATTAATTTTGCATGTGTTGTGTTGTGAATGCATTAACTACTGAATCTGTTAAGTGATAAAGATTTGTTTCAATATTTTAAAAGTCACCTATTACCCCCCCCCCCCCCCCTCTAGGTGTTTATCTACCCATAAGATTATCTTTCACCACTTATCCAACACAACCCATCAGACCAAACATCCAAAAAAGGCACTATAGTGGAGGCCATCTATCCAAATCAAACCAACAGTCAAGAAGAAGAAAAGAAAACCCACAAGGTATTATGATTCACAAACCGGCATTGAGGTGGTGGTCCTTTCTCCACTGCCAACCGAAGGCCACAATTAATCATATAAATATACTGATAAATGAAAAGAACACCAGACTTAGCATAAGATTTCCACAATGACTCAAAAGGAAGAAATTCCAAAAGATTTCCTAAGGTATACTCGACGAATTATTGTTCACTCAACGAATTGGAAGGTCACTTGACGAAAAGTCCTAAGTCCACACAAATTCACCGACAATACTCAACGAATTGGAAGGTTACTTGACGAATTTTACTCGTCGAATTTAACTAAAACCTAATGATACTCGACGAATTGACTTGACCTCACATCGATACTTGACGAATTTAACTTGATGAATAAGGTCCGACTCGACGAATTTGATTCAACGGATTTAGAGACACTCGATGAATTGGACTTAGCGAATTGGAGGACACTCGACACATTCACTAAATTTACTCAACGCCAACTCTAAAATCACTCGATGCTAAGGCAACACTCGACGCCAACACTATAGAAATTCGACGCCTTTTTGCTACATTCGATGCCAAGGCATCACTCGACGCCAATACTGGATTCACTTGATGCCAAGGCATCACTCGACGCCAACTATGAAATCACTCGATGTCAAGGAATCACTGGACTCCAACACTGAATTCACTCGATACCAAGGCATTACATGACGCTAATACTGAATTCTCTCGACACCAAGGCATCACTCGACGCTAACTCTGAATTCACTCGACGTCATGGCATCACTCGACGCAAACACTAAATTCACTTGACGAGAAAGTACGATCAGGACTTCAATGGGTAAAGAGGAAAAGGACCTGGTTCCCAACTAACCTGGTCAAGGATTAACCTAACAAAATTCTCGTAATACAACCTGGGCTTGACAATCATCAAGAAATAACTACAACCTAAAAATATTCCTCAAAATTTAGGAGGAGAAAGAATGGAATGAAAACTACTCAAAGGGGGAAACCACCACTTACCTTAAACCTCCTTATCCCAATCTTCTGAACACTACACGGCACATATCGGTCGAAAAAGAAAACGCGACAATGAATTCTGGAGAGATTTAGACAAAACAAAAGTTTAGGGTCACACACCCCAACCCCAAAAGTGCACGAAAATAAAAAAAATACCTACCACTAATGCGTAGATCTCGGCGAGAGCTTTCCAGATCTATACACCGCTGAAGATTTTGTCCACCAGAGCTCCAGAAATGGCTGCCATAAGGTTCAAGATGAAAAACTCGCCGCCTCTCTCACGACCCTCTCGATCAGACCCTTTTGGGGAAGAAGGATGAATAGGGTTTTATAAGTACATATATATATATATATATATATATATATATATATATATATATATATATATAATATTATATTATTAACATAATTAACGGGAAAAACTCAAACGATGAGAGTAACTAAATCACCTTGGTTTCGATGAAATTCGTACCAAAGCTAAATGTCGGTGCTACGAATCCAACGGCGAAGTCGAAATCAGGATCCGACAAATCAAACTCGGGTTAAAATTTCCGAAGTTAAAACAACAATAATTCTTATAAAATTCATTGAGACGTCAAATTGGCCCTGATCGCCACGAAACTTTACATGCACGACTAGGATCAAATACTTTAATTTTCTAAAGCTCAAAACCCCAATTCTGATGAGTCTAAAATCTAGCCAACTCGGCCCAATGGACGCAACCACGCACTAACGACGACGCTTCGTTAATTACGCGCCAACATAACGTTATTATATCATTAATATGGCACTACAAAGATTAAAATAATTATCGAAAAAATCAGAGGCGTTATTGCCATAACTAAAGACAACAGCCAGGATGATTAATGAGGTAATCATTCTTCCCCACACTCTTGATTTTGAATATGAAACTGGCCCAGATTCTAAAGCATCCCCTTCATCTAGTGGTGAGGATGGATCATAATCTGAAAATGATGTCAATCAATTGATTTATAAGTATGGTGCTCTCTTGGAAGCTCTGAAAAAGAGCAAAAATCTAGTCAAGAGACAAGCTGAAGAGATTGCTTCCCTTCAGCTTGCTAAGCCTGAATGAGCTGAGTCTGCTACACTACTAGCTCAGATGAGTAGGAAAATAAGCAAACTAAAATGAATTATAATTATCCAAATGAGCACCATCAGCTAGAAGTGCAAGACCATTTAGGAGCTTGAGAGTGAGCTCCTCAAAGAGAGGAAGTAGTGGCTCAATTCTAGATAAGGGAGTTTTAGGGAAAAATATTATTGTTTATGTTAACAAGAACCTAGGATCCAAAGTCTTTTGGGCTCCTAAGGTAAAATAATTTGCTTCTTGTAGTATAGTTCAAGTACCAATCTCAAGTAAATATGGTACTTGGACGGTGGGTGCTCAAGGCACATGACAGGGACAAGGAGTCTTCTAAAGTACTATGTACCTGTGAAGAATGGACCTAAGATCATTTTTGGAGGCTTAGACAGGGGAGTTGCCAAAGGATATGATATGTTCTCCAATGACATAATCTCTATCATAAGGGTAGCTTATGTTGAAGGGTTGTAACACAACCTTATAAGCATAAGTCAACTATATAACTTAGATTGTGTCATTTAATTCCACAATGATAAGTGTTTGATTAAGAAATCAAGTGACTTAGAGGTTGTCCTCTCAGGCACTAGGAGTGGAAATGTTTATTGTTTGGATTTCTTTTGCAATTATTCCTCTACTCCTATGTGTCTTGTAGCTAAGGAGAATGAGTCTCTTTATGTTCAATGACACAAAAGACTTGCTCATATTAACTACAAGACAATTAACAAATTATTTTCAAAAAACTTAGAGATTTTCCTAAGTTAATTTGTGTTAAAAAAAAGGTGTAACAACCCATTTAATACAAACTTAGATTTACGGTTTTCTTAACTCATATGTCCACATTATTGGTAAGTCGACATATTATTTGCATGACGTAATTTCTTTATCAATTACAATCATAAATATATAGATACACTAGTCGTACCTGTCACAATTTACGACATCACAAAGGGTCCCTATCATGCATGCCAAATGAGCAAGCAAACAAGAATCTCTTTTAAGAGTATTGGCTCCAAAGACTCTATAAGATGTCTTTATATGGTGCATATGGAGTTGTTTGGTCATTTGCTCATTCAGAGCTTAGATGAGAAACAATATACCTTTGTGATTGTTGATGATCACTCAAAGTTTACATGAGTATTCTTCCTTAGGAAGGAGTCTGACACCATGGATGTCTTCAAGAATTTTATCAGGCCTATCTAGAATGAGATAGACTGCATAATAGTCAAATTGAGAAGTAATCATAGTAAATAATTCCAATCTAGAGTCATGACTAAGTTCTGTGAAGAACTTGGTATCACCTGAGAATTCTCTTCTCCTAGAACCCCACAACAAAATGTTGTTGCTGAGAGAAAGAATAGGACTTTGATTGAGGCTGGCAGAACCATAAATAGTGATTCCTCACTTCTAAAACATTTTTGGGTTGAGGCAATCAACACTACATGTCATGTTCTAAACATGGCTTCAATCAACAAAGTCCATAGTAAGACACCCTACGAACTCATGAAGGGCAGAAAACAAACTATTTTATATTTTAGAATTTTTTGGGTGCAAATGCTTTATTTTAAACAATAGAAAGTCCCATTTTACTAAGTTTGCTGAGAAATGCAATGTGGGTATACTTGTAGGATACAACTCCCATAGTAGAGCCTATAAGGTATTCAACAAGAAGACCCGAGTTGTAGAAGAATCTATGCATGTTATTTTTGATGAGACTGGACTTCTATACAAAGGCTGGTCCAGTGTGCCTAATAATGCAGGTTCAGTGCCCAATATAGAAGATTTGTCTATTCTAGACAAGCCTAGTGCAAGCACGAGTACCTCCGAAATTGATGTGCTTTATGAAGAAATTCAGCCAGCTAAAATCATTTCTGAAGAATAGCAAGGTGCTGACAGATTGTCTGCTACAACCAGACATATGAGAGATCATCCCAAAACTCTCATTATTAGAGATGCAAGCCAGGGTGTCACCACCAGAAGCAGCCTTCACAATGAAGCTCTCCTTTTGAGCTTCTTGTCCTAGGTGGAGCCTAAGAAGTTTGAAGATGCAAACAAAGATGCATTTTGAATCAATGTTATGCAAGAAGAACTCCAACAATTCAAGAGATGTAAGGTCTGGATGTTGGTGCCAAAACCAAAAGGACACAACACTATTAACACCAAATAGATCTTCAAGAACAAGATGGATGAACATGGATTGATTGTAAAGAACAAGGCCAGATTAGTTGTCAAAGGATATAGACAAGAGGAGTGAATTGACTTTGAACAAACTTTTGCCCCAGTAGTAAGACTGGAGGATATTAGGATATTCCTAGCTCATGCAGCATTCAAAGGTTGAAAATCTACCAAATGTATGCAAAATCTGCCTTCCTCAATGGTAATCTGAAGGAAGAGGTATATGTGGAGCAACCCTCAGCTTTTGTACACCCAACACTAACCTCTCATGTTTATTTTCTTAAAAACGCTTTATATGGGTTGAAACAATCTCCTAGGGCTTGATATGAAATCTCATCTACCCTTCTCATTAAGCATAATTTCTTAAAGGAAAAAAATAGACAATACATTATTTATAAGGGAATCAAAGGGCAAGTGTCTCTTAGTCTAAATTTATGTTGATGACATAATCTTTGGGTCTATTGATGACAATCTTTGCAAAAGATTTTCCAACCTTATGTAAGGGGAGTTTGAAATGAGCAGTATGTGGGAGCTCAAGTACTTTCTAGGTATCCAAGTGAAATAATATAATGATGCGATTTTCATCTCTCAGACCAAGTACACTAGGAAACTTATTAAGAAGTTTGGGCTTGAATCAACATTCGCTATGAAAGCTCCCATGTGGTCAAATGTATCTCTAGATAAAGTTGAAAATGGGAAACCTTTTGATGAATCCATATACATGTGTATCATTGGATCCCTATTATATTTAACTGCTAGTAAACCTGACATTATATATACAACATGTATTTGTGCTAGGTACCAGGCATGCCCTAGGGAATCTCATTACACCGCTACAAAGAGGATTTTGAGATACCTCAAGGGCAACCAACATCTTGGTCTTTGGTACCCAATGAATAATGATTTGAAATAACTGGTTATTCAGATGCATATTTTGCAGGATGCAAAGAAGATGAAAAAAGTACAAGTGATACTTGTCAATTCCTAGAAAGGAGATTGATCCCCTGGAGCAGCAAAAAGCAGACCAGTGTGGTCATATCCATTGCTGAGTTTGAATACATTTCTGCAGGCAGATGTTGTGCCCTGAAGGACTATAACCTCAAGGTTAGTAAAACCCCTTTATTATGTGACTCACAAAGTGCTATTTTCATTGTTTAGAATCATGTCTCACATAACATGACTAAGCATATAGGAATAATATATTATTTCATTAGAGAACATGTTGAGTGTGAACATATCCAGCTTTAATATGTCCACACTAACAAGCAAGTAGCAGACATCTTTACAAAGGAACTAGATGAGGCTAAGTTTTCTTTATTTAAAATTGAGTTAGGTATATTACATATGGAATAGCTTATCATTTCTAGTCTCAGTTATAAATTTTTATGATATTATTTACCATTATCCATCTAGGTGACAATATCTAGCTAAGAAATTTAGCTAGGTTATCTAGCTGAGCAAGCTCATCTATTTGGTGAAAAACGTTTAGAAAGCACTCAGCGGTATTCAGTTATCTCATTTTTCACATTCATATCTGCTGAGACAATGCTCAGCGGTATATATCTCTATCTCAACGATACCGCTGAGACGGGTTTTTGTGGCTATAGATGATCTATCTCAGCCATTGGTTCAATTTTCTTTGATCACCCAATAGCTAGACACTTCAAAACCCATTTATCTCAATTAAATAAAAACAAAATTAATAGTATATATAACACTAAGTAAATTAAGGACTTAAATTCAAAACCCTAGAAAGTCGTCGAAACTCCTTCGTCATTCTCAGCGACTTAACGACAAGGTTTTCAACATAATGGTGCCAAAATCAACAAACACTCTTCTCGAAGGATATGAAGTGGTCAGAGATGGCTTTTAGTTTACCTCAATAGAAATTAGAGAAGTTATCAATATATATATATATTATATATATATATATATATATATATATATATATATATATGGAATGCTAACCTTAACTATGTTCATTTCATTTATATTGTCTGTGTAACTCATTTATATTTAAAGTTCTGACTTCTTAAAATAAATGGAGATTGTTGGAAACATTGCTCATAATGTTCCTAATTTGAAAAAATCCTCACAATATAGATGAACACACTTGTATTTGATGTGCCTACTCTTGTTCTGATGCTTCTAGGAACTTTATAGTACAAGTCTAGCATTGGGCTAGACTTAGTGTCATCAGACATAGTCTTACTAATGTAATCTATCATTGTGTAAGACAATATGTATACCTAAGTTCTAGACTATGTTAGGCTCGATGCTCACTCCTAAAAATGAATAAATACAGTCTATAAGATTTTATAATGCAAAGGAGTTAAGTATAAAAAGATTAGAATTATGTAAGTAATAATTTGACTAAACATCTAGTCAAACTGTTAGATAACCTAACAAAACGTGCAGGATGATTAGGACGAATCATACAGACATCAACAGAGTACAAGAATTCCATTCAGGTGATTCAATTAGATAATCAACCAGGTGTGCAGAGGAGTCAAAACCAATCGAGTAGATATCTCATAAAGGTAAACTATGGTTAAGTACAAATTTGAATAAACATCAAACCGAACGTGCAAAACGATTAAGATGATTATGGATTATGTACTCAGAATGCAAGAAGTTGTAAATTCTACTATTCATAAAACCACTAGTGCAGATGAATCAAGATGATTCGTGCAGATGATAAGAAAGTTCAAAAATGCTAAGTGCAAATTTGTCTAGATCATCTATACGATCGTGTAGAAGGCTCAAGGCTATTCGACCAGATGTTCTTTTAAGCTTACAGATTGACTCGAAGTCTTTAAGAAAAAGCTTTCGTCTTAAGCTATAATTCATCAGGATATCTAGTAATTCGACTAGATCTATTCAACCAGACAGTGAGAAGTAGAGGTATTCAAGTAAAATAGTTCTAAGTCGAGATTCAACTAGAAGAAGAAACTCGACCATAAGCTTTTGGAAGAATATGCATTAAGTAAGAATTAGACAGAATATGAAACAGATTCGACTAGATTGCTTTGTCTGGAGGAATGGACAGTCAGATTCGACTGGATGTCCATAATTAGACTAAAACAAACACTAAATAAGTAATTCAATTGAACATGAAGACCAAATATCTAGTCGAATTTACCAGACATGCTTGCGTTCGAATTGATACGTTATTTTGGCATTTTGCAATTTAATGTCGCCGTAGAAATGGCTAGCCAGATGTGTCCTTTAAGGTAAAAGATTTCTGACATCATACAAGTTTGGGATTTGACCGTGAAAGAATCTGAGTCATATAACAGGAAGTGGACGTGAATAATAAACCCTAATCGAAACATGTTAAACTCGAGCTTTTTTCATCGTCATCTTTCTGGAAAAGTGTTACTCAATCAAAAAGTTCAAGATTGGAGAAGAAATAATTTGAAGTTAATCACTTGTTTCTACATAAGTTAAATCGATTCATCTTGTCGATCCATTTAAAGTTCGATCATCTAATAGCAAGAAAGAAGAATCTTCAAAAAGTGCAGAGGATACACTTTTACTGAAGCAGATCATCTCATAGACCTCTATAAGAAGATCAGAAGAAGCCAATCCTCATCAGGCTTCAAGAAGACTCAAGATTTATCAAGTTTTATTATTTTGAGCCTATAAACATTTTTTGTATTACAAACTTATATTACTATAAGATCTCTCTATGATATGAGTTGTAGGGTCCTAGTGGCGTACAGTAGGGGATAGTTAATGCCTCTAAGATAGGAGACTTTGTTTCTAAGTTGTAGGATTCTTTTGTGGAATTTGAGTGTAGGATTTCCGTGTGGAATCTGAGCTATAAGATCTTGAGGTAGGGGATCCAAGGTAGGAGGACAGTCAGTGCCTCTATGGTGGGAGACTTGGTCTCTGAGTTATAGAATCTGCAAATATGAGCTATAGTTGAAGTTTGCTGAGACTAGCTTACTGCTAGATAGGCTAAGGTGGAAAGTTGATGTACCAAAATTGGGGAACAACTATAATTATTTATATCTGTGCTGGTAATTTTTTGTAACCGTGTGTTTGTCGTTTTTCTTTCATTATCCCTTAAATCTAGAAAAAAAAAGATGACGTCACCTATTCACCCTCCTATATGAAAAGGCATCCTCCATTGACTTTCAAATAACATAGAAATCAACATGTATAAATGTACACACATCAAACACATTTATATATTGAGCAAATAAATAAAGGGGCCTATCAATGTAGCATGTATGCAAACCTAGGTTTCACCTAAGGCATCTTATAGCATGCAAGATTCTAACACATCATCATATCAAAACATTCACAAGCACATAGGTACTTCCATTTCCCTAACGATGTAAGACACCCCTCTCGGATCCCAAAACACGGCACGAAGGGGGTCTTATGCCCGGAACAGCCGCCTTGCGGTAGCATTAGCACACAGGCTAACCTCTATCACAAGACGCCTATTCCGCCGGCTACAACCAATATCAATATAAACATGCCAACCCAACCAAATTATATGCAAGAAGAAGTCAAATCCATAATAAGTATATATGTCCAAATTACAACAAATAGGAGAAGCTAAACATGCTTCTACAATATCAGAGTACAGCTATAAAATTGCCCAAACGGGCTACATCAAAATCTCACAACACTAACATCGGTAACCGACGGTAGCGACGGCACCGTCACATCAGGCCCTGTCGTCCTGGCCTGGCTGTCCTACTACAAGTCTGCGACTGCTCTACCTGCGGGGTAACCTCCTAAAAAGGAAAACGTAGCAACCGTTAGTCGAAAAGAATAAGTGGCTTCACATCCGCTCCACCGGCAACTCCTCGACATCAGGCGGAGAAAGAAACAAGGGTACAAGTATAATAAATAGTATAACAGGTACAAGCAGGTGGTAATGGTACAATAAGATTAATAGCATTATATTCTAGCAGTTCTACATAAACAATAATAAACTATCAAGTACAAGTATCTACAACAGGAAATTAACTTAACTTATAAGGATGTCCATACAAGCTTATAAGTTAAGGATCGGGTTAGATAAAAGTAACTCATCGTATAAGAGTGCTCATACAAACTTATACGATGAGGATCTTGTTTGTGCAATGCTATGTAATGGTATGTATGTTATGCAATGACTCACCCCATGATCACACACATGCAATTGTTATGTCGACACAGAATATAGTTCCCACTATTTGAGCAGGTAGCTAACCTCTCATGCATCAACAGTCGTGGTCAGGCGGTGACAGTAGAGCGGGCGTCTCTACTACTAGGCGGGTATCCACACTACTTCACCTAGGCCTCAGTACGCCTCAACGCTAAGAACACAACAGCGGAGCCCATGCGTACTATGGCCCAGCGGGGTCTCGGGTAGATGTGCACTGAGAACATAGCCCGAACTGGCTTGGTGTGACCCGGAAGGGGCCTCGGAAGAAAGCACGAGGACACAGCCCAACCGTTCACTTGGCACGGAAGGGGCCTCGGGACGTGAACACCGAGGACACATCCCAACCGCCCAAAGTCTAACTGTCAACTCTGGTCGGTGTGATGATTGGCGAGCTCGTAGACCTGCCACACTATCCTTAACCCAGGATTACGACACCGCGTGTCGGCTCACACCGCATGCAAATTCCACATCACCGTGGTATGGAAGGGGCCTCGGAAGTAAGCACGAGGACACAGCCCAACCATCCATCTATACCTCATCTCAACTCGAACCTAACTAGTGACGGTCAACACCGCACTTACATCCATCCACAATACTACCCGTAGGGAGACTACGCTCTAAGTATTGGACTACTACATTTCATTCTAACCATCATACATACTCATGGCCATGGTTTATCCTTCTATTTATCATTCCAAATGGTTTCAACATATTACAAATATGATGCGCATTAATAATAATCTACCAATTTGTATCTAGTCTTTTCATTCACCATATTATAAACATGATGCGCATTTATAATAATCTATCAATTTTAGCAAGTCATATCATGCAATAAAGCTTGCTTCACAATTCAGTTTTATGAAATCTAATTAACAAGATTTATCATTCATAGCACTACGGTGGTCAGCATAAAATAGTTCATCAAAATCTCGAGTTAATTTGCAACATCGATTCTACCGAATTCAAATTCATATTATATAAACCTTAGAATTTAAGTGCAAAATAAATCTGGACAGTAACTTCGACCGGAGATTCCCGAAGCGACAGGAATCTGGTGAAGACGTGTAACCCGTCGATGGAAATGTCTTTCCATGGGTTACAACTTTCATACTCAGCCCACAACCCAGCTTTGAATGTATCCTATTTGAAATCGGCTTCAAAGTCCGCTGCGCACAGAACAACATTTCTGCATGCAGGATTTATCGGACGTCATTTTTGTTCAGGCTTTCCCGTGGCTACATACTTCGCCTGAAGTTGTGCAACCATTCGTTGGAAATGTATTTTCAAGGACTTCAACTTTTGTGTCTAGTCGAAAGCCCAGATTTGGCCGCAGCCTAGATGAAAATGGCCATGAAGATCGCTGCGCGTAGAATACAGATTCTGCACGTATCTTAAAGAGGGATGAACGACATTGGTTCATCTTCCTCCTCAAGTCGATCCTCCAAAATCACCTCCAAGAAACTCCTCCACCCTTATTCACCCTCATGAAGCCTTTACTCTTCATGAAGCTATCCCCCATCTTCGCATAAAAGGTTGGAGAGGTTGAAGACACAACTTGCCTTAGACCACAAGCCCTAGGACGACCTCTTCCTAGAGAAATCACCATCTCGCAAGTCTAGACTCTTTTGAGTCGACATCTCTCCTAGAAAACTACAGATCTAATACCAAGGGATAGGGGAGGAAGCTCACCTCATTTCCGGCATTTCCACTATTTTCGGCCAAGGATCGTGTAACTCTTCTCGGTGGCATCTTCTCCTTCACGGCGGCAGCGGATCTCCTCCTCTAGAATTAGCTACAGCAACTTCCTTCTCTCAACAGGAGCTTCTCTCAGAAAATAGGGGATGAAATGAGCATGAAAACGGCTAGGGTTTTCATTTCCCTTTTATATATGAAGAGTGACACGGGTAGGGACACACCCGTGTCCTTACCCGTGTCCTGCTTGAGCGAAACGTCAACGACGGTTCTAGTGTCAGTTCAATACTTGACACTGGTAGGGACACGCTCGTGTCCCGACCCGTGTCCACTTGACACAGTAGTGTTCCCTGGCCCTGTCCTTCTCTGGATACATTTCAACGAACTCAACTTGACACAATGGCACACGGGTAGGGACACGCCCGTGTCTCTACCCGTGTCATACAATTCGTCGATCTCGACACGTAGTTAATCGATCTCGACACGCTCTGTCAAGTTTAACTCGACACACACGGGTAGGGACATGCCCGTGTCGCTACCCGTGTCATATGATGTCGACACACCCCGTCGATCTCGACACGCCTCGTCGAGCTCAACTCGACACAATGACACACGGGTAGGGACACGCCCGTATCTCTACCCGTGTCATACAATTCATCGATCTCGACACGCAGTTCATCGATCTCGACACGCTGTGTCGAGTTCAACTCGACACATACGCACACAGGTAGGGACACGCCCGTGTCGCTACCAGTGCCACTTCACACGGGTAGTGACATGCCCGTATCACTACCCGTTGTAACGCCCCCAAATTTTTTGGCGATTATTTCAATCCTCGTTTGGCGTTACGTTGGCGCATTTCCGGCTCGTGCCGTTGTTAGAGTACCTCGTTAGGTGTTCTTAGAGGTTATAGCCTGTTGTATGGTTTCCCCAGCTAGTCGGCGTCTGTTTTGGAGGCCCGGCTGAGCCTCTTAGGGAATCCTTGTGCTTTGGCTTCGGGTGAGGTTAGCCCGAGTGTGTGGTCGTCGGAGGTTGTGTCCGACTTCGCTGATGTTTTCGTAGCCCGAGTGTTTAGCTACGGTGCGGATTTGTTCGGAATCCGAGAGCGTTAATTTTCGCATCATTTCGACGGTTGCTAGTTAGCGAGTCGTCATTTATGTGGGCGTATTTTCATGTTTTTTCGCATTTTAGTTTGGTGGGAGATTTAGGCGTGCTAGTGTATTAAATGCATGTATGCGGGTATGTGCGGGTAGGTGCTGTATATATATATATAAGTGTAAAACTTTATGCGCATAAGTATATTTACAAGCGTATAGGTATAATTATATGTGTTTATGTATGTACTTAATTAGTATTTCAATAGTTAATAGGATTAAAAATTCATGCGATTAATTATTAGGTTATCATATAAAAGAGTTGCCTTAGGATTAGGTCTTCTCCATCCCCCAAACCCGACAGCTGCCTGCAGAACCCGAGCGAAAGGCGATATCAGGCGGAAGCCCCGACGCTGCTCCGACCGCCCGTTCGCCGCCCATTTCCACCTGAAATCTTCGTTTGAGACCGGATCCGAGCTCCTCTAGGCTAGACCTTCGTTCCGAGGTAACTATTTTGGGATTCCACCGTGTTTTTTTTCTGAACCGAGAGTTGCGACCCCGCCTTCTCCCAAGCTAAATCGCCCAGATTTGTCTTTGTTCAGGCTTTCTTAGGTGGTTGCTTGTGGCCGATCCTGTTGGGAAGAGCATTGTCGGCCGAAGTCCTTCGAGGTCCAGGCAAGTGTACCCTTGCCAAAGTAAATCCATATCTTGCCTTATTTGCTTGATTCCTGGAAATCGATTGTTTGATTTTCCTTTTTTTTACTTGGTTTTGCATATGGAAATCGGTACAAGACCTCACATTCTTTTTTTTGTTATTGCCCTTGCATTGTCTCTCCCCCCCTTATTATTCCTGCAAATCTATTGTTGTGCTGTTGGGCTGTTTTTTTTATTTATTTATGCCCCGATCGGATATAACTCGAGAGCCCCCCGGTAGTAATTTTGTTCGTTTCATGAGATATTTCATTGGTTGCGATCTTCCTTGGGTGTAAACCATTGCTATGGTTTGTTTTATTTAGTTGCAAGATCACATTATAGCCTGCTTCGTAGATGCACAGAAATCGGATTTCTATCAGAACCACCCAGATCTCATGTTTTTTGTCTAGTGTTGATCCCCTGGTTTGCATTTAATGTCAAACTCCCTTGCTTAGGTGCGGTATCAAATCCTCTCAATTTAAGCGTATATGTTTTGGTAGTGAACTAATCGTACATGTGTTGTACCAATCTACTTGTGCATGTGTAGTATCAAACAACTTGGATACATTTAGTGTCGTGTTACTTTCTTTTGCTTCGTATCAATCACTTGAATAAATAAATTAGGGGTTTAGTTCGTTGGTAAATTTATAAAATTCGTAGGTGTAAGACCTTTTGATACTGAAGTTTAGCCCAAGATAACTGCTTGCAATATAATATTTTCAAGTGTTTAATTATCTGTAGTGCTTTGTGTACTCAAATTGAATATAATTTTGCGAGGTTAGATGCGTGTCTAGATAACCAACGCCGCAGCCGCTAGGCAACTAAGTCTCTTAGGTGGGTTGCTGTAGAGTGTTTAGGGTGCAGTGTGGCTTCTTGGTGGTTCATGGAACCACTAGTAAGGGTTTTCCCGAGTCACTTAGTGCTGGATTAGGACGTGATTTTGGGGTGGGTCGGACCGATGCCGCCACCCTTGTTTTACTTCTTGTCCTATTAAGACAATATGGGTTGTTTGGTTGAGTTGGACAGATGCCACCACCACAACACCTTGGGATATTTAGGCCTGTAAGACTTGGTTGGACCGTTGCCACCAGCCTAGGCCCTTGTTACTGATTTTTGTCCATCTCCAGTACTAGGTGACTCTTTCTGCTCTAGCTTTATGCTAGGATTTATTTATTTTGCTAATCCTTCTTGCAGAGATTTGTGAGGCTTGACTTCACCCGTGCACTTGGGGCACCCCTTTTTACTCACTCATGTCGAGTATTTTTCCTTCACTTGTTTACTTTAGCTCTTACCTGTTTCACATCTTCCTTATACTATTGTTTCATTTTCATATATATATATATTGCTTTGCTGAGGCGTTCTTTTCTTTGAATGCCTCAGGTTCAGGTTTATAGCCGACTGTGCGGCTAGGTTTCTTCTGGAGTTTGCTAGTGCTATAGCTGCTGCTGAGTTTTTCTTTTCCTCACTCCTGGGAGGTAGTTTCTTTAGACTTGTAGTACAGATATGCCTACTCACCAGTGGGTTCGTGTCAGTTGTTGGCGCCCACTGGTGGTTTCTCTTTTAGATGCTTTGTACTTTGCTTATACTGCTAGTTTTCCTGTTTTGGAGTTTATTAAACTTGCTTCTGGGATGATTTATGATAGGTTGCTAGTTACTTTAAAACCTATAAAAGAAAACAATTATTATATATAACACATAGGCAGCATGTTTGTTTTTATAAAAAAAAGCTTAATCACTACTTTCAAAACCACGTAAAAGGTCATTTTCCATATATATCATATAAGTTAAATCTAGGGTCTTGCCTAGTCTCAGGTGTCCCCTGGGGACGCTTATGCATTCTCTTAGGATGTAAAAAAATAAAAGTGAATAAAGTATTTTTCGCTACGTACAAGTATAATTTTGAAGGGGGTGAACTAGTTGATCCACGAAGCCGAGGGATACGGCCTCTAAAATATAATTGATTTTCACTTCATAAAAGCTTCTGAATTTTCATAGTATTAGTAGTTGGTGGTTGCCTGAGCGTCGGCAGTTATCCCATGTCCGACGTGGCATCACAACGCGCATTTCCTTCTACTCTGATGCTTCTTAATTTCGGAGAAAATGCGGGTTGTGACAGTTGGTATCAGAGGGAGGTTGCTTGACAATTTGTCGGGCAACCTTTCCTTTTAGGTATTAGAAGTTTAGCATCATCTCATACACACACCGATATATCATCAGCACGTCTTGGCTGAAGCATGAACACTACACCCATAGCATAACATAAAGTATACGGGGTATATTATGTAGTATGGGATGCATAATATGTGTTTGTATATGGATCCACCATAGGAGGCAACATGTGAGGGTTATGTAGTATGGGATGCATAACCTCGCCACATGAATGCGACTAGCACGTTTTATTTTTCGTTGCATGAAAATGTTATGTAGTATGGGATGAATAACATTTTCATGTGTACGCTGCTCATAACATGCATTAGGGCTTTTTTAGAATGCATAGCACAATCATGCATTGCATAACATTGTATAAGCACAACGTGCCAAGCTAAAGACTTGCAGGATGACATATGTACACACATGGTTTTGAGTCAAAAAGAATATAAAATTCATGCATTTCCGATATAGGCACAAGAGTTAGTGTGATGGTGGTGAACCATCTTAGGTTAAACATGACATTATTTCCTCTGTATAAAACGAAATATATGTATATAAAGAAAAAAAAAAACCAGTGCAAGTTGGCAGTGAAAGCAAGTACTTATGTAGGTTTGTCTGTACCTGTTTGTTTTGTCCTAGTAGTTGAACTAAGTTCTGATGATTGCTTGTTTGATCTTTTTAGGATGGCGCCTAAGCGTAGGGTGGCGAGATCGACTCCCCAATCTGAGGGTGAGTCTTCGGGTGCTCAAAGCGGTGCAGTTATGGAAAGTCTGAGGCAAAGCAATGAGGCTCTATCGAGGCAGATGATGGACGTTGAGTCTCAGATCCAGTCCCTGATGTCTGTGGTGGCAGGACTAGCCCCGAGAGCGCAGGATCCTGCCGCGGGTGTAGCTGTTCCCACACCCCCTGCAACCCCAGCCCATTTGGTGCCTCTAGTGGTGGTGCCCCCGGAGATGGCTTTCATCACTCAGTTCCAGCGACTGGGACCCCCTACCTACGATGGTAGGGCGAACTTCATGATATTGGATGACTGGTTGATCTCCATAGAAGAAATGTTTCATTACTCTGGAGTGTCTGAGGATCAGAAGGTGATGTTGGCCTCATATCAGCTGAAGGGGTTAGCGAAGAGCTGGTGGATGAGGGAGAAGGAGGGAATGGTAGGAGGAAGCACTTGGGCTTCCTTCAAGGAGATCTTGATGCGGAAATTCCTACCATCAGTGGAGCGGGACAGGCTGATGAATGACTTCTTGCATCTGAAGCAGAGGCAGCTCTCAGTCAGTGAGTATGAGATTGAGTTTAGCAAACTCAGTCGCTTTGCCCCTAGTTTGGTGAGCTCAGAGGAGGATAGAGCGAAGCGTTTCCTCGGTAGTGAACTAATCGTACATGTGTTGTACCAATCTACTTGTGCATGTGTAGTATCAAACAACTTGGATACATTTAGTGTCGTGTTACTTTCTTTTGCTTCGTATCAATCACTTGAATAAACAAATTAGGGGTTTAGTTCGTTGGTCAATTTATAAAATTCGTAGGTGTAAGACCTTTTGATACTGAAGTTTAGCCCAAGATAACTACTTGCAATATAATATTTTCAAGTGTTTAATTATCGGTAGTGCTTTGTGTACTCAAGTTGAATATAATTTTGCGAGGTTAGATGCGTGTCTAGATAACCAACGCCGTCAGCCGCTAGGCAACTAAGTCTCTTAGGTGGGTTGCTCTAGAGTGTTTAGGGTGCAGTGTGACTTCTTGGTGGTTCATGGAACCACTAGTAAGGGTTTTCCCGAGTCACTTAGTGCTGGAGTAGGATGTGATTTTGGGGTGGGTCGGACCGATGCCGCCACCCTTGTTTTACTTCTTGTCCTATTAAGACAATATGGGTTGTTTGGTTGAGTTGGACTGATGCCACCACCACAACACCTTGGGATATTTAGGCCTATAAGACTTGGTTGGACCGTTGCCACTAGCCTAGGCCCTTGTTATTGATTTTTGTCCATCTCCAGTACTAGGTGACTCTTTCTGCTCTAGCTTTATGCTAGGATTTATTTATTTTGCTAATCCTTCTTGCAGAGATTTGTGAGGCTTGACTTCACCCGTGCACTTGGTGCACCCCTTTTTACTCACTTATGGCGAGTATTTTTCCTTCACTTGTTTACTTTAGCTCTTACCTGTTTCACATCTTCCTTATACTATTGTTTCATTTTCATATATATATATTGCTTTGCTGAGGCGTTCTTTTCTTTGAATGC
This sequence comes from Platanthera guangdongensis, assembly GCA_039583875.1. Classification (NCBI taxonomy): domain Eukaryota; kingdom Viridiplantae; phylum Streptophyta; class Magnoliopsida; order Asparagales; family Orchidaceae; genus Platanthera; species Platanthera guangdongensis. Next base: position 4,328,586 of record CM077165.1, read on the forward strand.
CTCAGGTTCAGGTTTATAGCCGACTGTGCGGCTAGGTTTCTTCTGGAGTTTGCTAGTGCTATAGCTGCTGCTGAGTTTTTCTTTTCCTCACTCCTGGGAGGTAGTTTCTTTAGACTTGTAGTACAAATATGCCTACTCACCAGTGGGTTTGTGTCAGTTGTTGGCGCCCACTGGTGGTTTCTCTTTTAGATGCTTTGTACTTTGCTTATACTGCTAGTTTTCCTGTTTTGGAGTTTATTAAACTTGCTTCTGGGATGATTTATGTTAGGTTGCTAGTTACTTTAAAACCTTTAAAAGAAAACAATTATTATATCTAACACATAGGCAGCATGTTTGTTTTTATAAAAAAAAGCTTAATCATTACTTTCAAAACCACGTAAAAGGTCATTTTCCATATATATCATATAAGTTAAATTTAGGGTCTTGCCTAGTCTCAGGTGTCCCCTGGGGACGCTTATGCATTCTCTTAGGATGTAAAAAAAGAAAAGTGAATAAAGTATTTTTCGCTACGTACAAGTATAATTTTGAAGGGGTGGACTAGTTGATCCACGAAGCCGAGGGATACGGCCTCTAAAATATAATTGAATTTCACTTCATAAAAGCTTTTGAATTTCCATAGTCTTAGTAGTTGGTGGTTGCATGAGCGTCAACAGTTATCCCCTGTCCGACGTGGCATCACAACGCGCATTTCGTTCTACTCTGATACTTCTTAATTTCGGAGAAAATGCGGGTTGTGACACCCGTGTCCTTCTCTGGACATACTCAAGTCATCGACTCGAGAGCTGGCCACTCCCACACGGGTAGGGACACGCTCGTGTCTTTACCTGTGTACTATGCTTGACTGATTTCTCCTCCTGTACACATGTGCTGCCCAGTTGTCAGCACTCCCCATGAACCCTAGTCAGCTCTCCTGACTCAAAAACACACACGAGGGGTCTAGTGCGATTCAGGACATTACAAATCCTATAAACAAAATAAAAGATTTCATCCCCGAAATCTGGTTTAGGCTATGGAGAGAAAAGCATAACAGAAAATATAATATGCTTTTAGATAAAATTACCTTGAGCAAACAAGTCTGGGTAGTGTTTTTGCATCAAATCCATCGGCTCCCATGTATATTCTTTCTTCCCATGATTAGTCCATAGCACCTTCACCAAGGGAACACTTTTGCGTCGCAACATTCTTGTCTCGTTATCTACGATCCGCACCGGTTCTAGTCGCACAGACCTATCCGACGCCACAGCACCATCAGTTGTGGGGATGTATTGATCGAGCTGCAATAGCGCCTTCCAAAGCGATGACACATGGAACATGTCGTATAGGTTCCCTAGCTCGGACGGTGACTCCAACTGATAGGCCAACCGGCCAATCCTCTCCAATATAGTATAAGGCCCAACATACCTTGGGCTAAGTTTTTCACACCACGCACACGTGACACTCCATACATCAGTCGGATTTTCAGGAACACCTTATCACCCACTTGAAACTCCACCATCTAGTGTCTTGCATCATAATACCTGTCCTGCTGACTTTGAGCCTCCAACATGCGACCCCGTATCAGTCTAACTGCCGCATCGGTATCATCAATATATTCAACACCCAAAGCCTTCGGGTCTTCATCTTGCAACCAAGACAAGGGGGTTCTACACCTTCTTCCATAAAGAGCTTCATGAGGAGCCATGCCGATACTAGCCTGGTGGCTGTTGTTGTAGGAGAATTCTACCAACGGTAAGAGCCTTTCCCACGGCTCTCTTCTATCCAACACACATAATCTCAACAAATCTTTTAATGTCCGGATGGTCGTTTCAGATTGCCCGTCCATCTGAGGATGAAATGCGGTGCTGAAGGTAAGGCGCGAGCCCAAATACGCCTATACCGCTTTCCACTCCTTGGAGGTAAACCTATCATCACGATCAGACAAGATCGTCTTAGGCATGCCATGATACTGTACGAATTGCTCCACAAAGAGGCGTACTAAGACATCCACATGAGCTTCTTTCTTCATTGGGATAACCCGGGCTACTTTCGTCAGACAATCAACTATCACCCGCACCGAATCATTTCCTGATCGTGAGCGAGGTAAACCATGGACAAAGTCCATGGAGATATCCTCAAACTTCCACTCGGGGATGAGCAACGATTGTAGCAAACCACCGGGACTCTTGCATTCCGCCTTCACCCTTTGACAAGTTTCGCAATGTGTAACAAAATATCGGACATCCTTTTTCATTCTCGGCCAACACATGGTCTTCCATAGGATGGCGTACATCTTAGCAATGCCCGAGTGCACTGAATATTGAGAGCAATGAGCCTCTCTCAAGATATCCTCCCGGATTTTACCGTCTTTGGGAATGTAGAGCCGGCCACAGAAATAAACGAGGCCGTCTTTTAGCGTATAGTCATCCGTAGTCCCATCTTCGATTGACTTGATTGTCGGGGCCAGAGCCGCATCCATTCCTTGCTCCACTCTGATTCGGTCCCGGATATCACAAACTATGCTCATACTTGCCAAGTACTCCGTATACTCTGCCGAAGGAGCCTTAAATGTCAATGTAATATCCATCTCCTCAATCATCCGAGCCAACTCCATACTTATCAACCGAGACTCTGGAGTAGAACCTGGTACCTTTCTACTCAATGCATCGGCCACCGAGTTCGCCTTTCTGGGGTGGTAGTTCATGGTGAACTCATAATCGCATAGAAATTCTAACCACCACTATTGTCTTATGTTCAACTCCTTCTGATTATGAACGTACTTCAAGTTTTTGTGATCTGAAAAGATCTCGCATGGACGCCGTATAGATAATGCCTCCAAACCTTTAAGGCGAACACCACTGCTCCCAATTCCAAATCATGAACCGGGTAATTGATTTCATGCTTCTTCAACTGTCTTGAAGCATAGGCAATCACGTGTCTTTGCTACATCAACACCGCTCCCATCCCTTGATATGATGTGTTAGTGTAGACTTGAAATCCTTCCTTCCCAGACAGAAGTGCAAGGATGGGGCAGAGGTAAGTCTATCATTCAGCTCCTGGAATGTCTCTTCATATTGGGGTGTCCACTCAAATGGCACACCTTTCTTCATCAATGAAGTAAGAGGAAGTGCAATCTTTGAAAATCCTTTTACGAACTTGCTGTAGTACCCGGCAAGTCCAAGGAAACTCCTCACATCGGTCGCCGACTTCAAAGGCGACCACTCCTTCACGGTACGCACCTTGGTCGGATCCACTGCTAGTCCTGCTCCACTGATCACATGCCTTAAGAAAGCAACCTCTTTAAGCCAGAATTTGCACTTGCTAAACTTGGCGAACAAGGCGTGCTCTTTTAATTTCTTCAATACCAAGGTCAAGTGCTCAACATGCTCCTCCTCCATCTTTGAGTAGACCAAGATGTCGTCGATGAAAACAAGGATGGAGATATCCAAATAAGGTTCAAACACCTTGTTCATCAGGCTCATGAAGGCCGAAGGGGCATTTGTGAGCCCAAACGGCATTACCGTGAACTCGTACAGTCCATATCTTGAACTAAAGGCCGTTTTATGACTATCACCTTCTTGTATTCTCAACTGATAATACCTTGAGCGCAAGTCCAGCTTAGAAAACCAATGCGCTTGAAAGAATAATTGCCTAACCACCTAGAGGGGGGTGAATAGGTGTAATTTCTGTTTTTCTTTTAAGACAGAAAAGCTGCACAGTAAACTAATAATAAACTGCAAATTCTACTGCTAACACAGCACAGCAATCACAGAATCATAATAACATAGAGTACACACAGATTTTTATAGTGGTTCCCCAAGTTCTGGGTACATCCACTTTCCCTCTTCGCCTATCTAGCAGTGTACTAGATTCGGCCTAACTTCTGCACTTCTCCTCAGATCCTCAGATCTTACAGCTCAGAACCCCAAACAAGGTTCCAACAACTCAGGCAATCTGCCCTACCTCAGCCTACACAAGGCCTACAACTCAGAGATATCAATCTCCTACAACTCAGGCTCACAGCCCAACCTCAGACTTCAACAAGGCCTACCACTTAGAGATCTAAATCTCCTACACTCAGCCTTTATAACATAGGCTTACAGCTCAGATCTAGAATAGATCCTACATAAAATAGTATTTACAAAGTATATAACCACTACCCAGGTAGAGAGAGAAGGGTTAGATGGTTTCTTGATCAGTTCTTGGAAGAACCTGATGGCAGAGCACAATCTCTCTTAGCTTTCTTCAAAGCTTCTTGAATCTGAACTCAGTAGGGTTGAACTCTTGAGAAGTTGATCTTCAATCAGCTTCTGACTTGAGATTCAGATCACAACCTGAATCTTTCTTGGCAGCCTGGTTCAGCAACTACTCTTCTTAGAAGGAGCTCTCTCTCTCCAACTTCTTAGATCTTCTATTGAAGGTCTTCTTCTTTCTGTGTTGTTGGATCTCTGTGTAGATTTTCAATCTTAATTGTAATCTTCACAGTTGTTCTCTGTCTTCTTCTTTTTCTGTTGAAGGAGAAAGTCTTTATATAGTCTTCCTCCATGGTAACCGGCTGATCCGGTTTCCAACAAACTTCTGACAGCTCTGACAGTTGCAGTAGACCGGTTGAAATAACACCTGTCAAGTCATCCAGTCACTTCTTGAAATACTGTCTCTGTCTGAAAGTGTCGAGACTGATCTTCATCATGTGTCGACATAAGTAGAGTAAGTGTCGACACAAGTGGACTAAGTGTCGACACAATCCTTGGTGGTGTCGACACATCTCTTCTGTAGTTGATACTACTACTCGACACATCCTTCTATTGAATGTGTTGACACATGCCTTTGTTGTGTTGACACAGTCATTTCTATTCTTCATACAAATTTACTTTGTTGAAATTCTGTCATGTGTCGACACAAGTCCTGTGTGTCGACACATTTGTTGTTGACAAGATCTTCTAGGTGTCGACACTGCCTCAGTGTGTCGACGCAAATACTTCTTCTTTTTAACTTTGTTGAAACTCTGCTGTGTGTCGACACAAGTCCTGTGTGTCGACACAGTTGATGTCGACTAGCTATTTTTGTGTGTCGACACTGACTTTTGGTGTTGACACAATTGATGTCGACAATACTTCACTGGGTGTCGACACTGCCTCTGCATGTCGACACAAACGCTTCTGGTGTTGACAAGGCCTTTCCTGGTGTCGACACAGCTAACTCCAAGTGTTGACACAGTTTTTCTCTAATGTTGACACAAGCCTTCATAAGTGTCGACACTGCTTCTCTAGGTGTCGACACATGGACTTAGAATTTTTTTCAGCATTTCCTGCAATTACTTAACCTGCACATATAAAGTCAAAACACATCAAATACACCTTGATGCATATCATTGAGTAGGGTGAGGCTTCTTCAAATCTGGTACATATTTTCCAATGTACCCAACAATCTCCCCCTATTTTTAGAAGTCATAACCCTTAGTCAATGATATACACCATTCATAACAAATACACATTATGATGTATAACAACATTATATGACAGGGTAAATACTTAAAACAAAACATAAAAGATATTTCATCACAGAATAAGTATGCTAACACAATGAGCATTCATTATAGTTTTGTTTCAACATCCAATACTTTCAAAAGATTCTTTCATAAAAGTTTTACATAGATTTTGAACACTAAAGTTTACAATGTGATAAAATCTAGTAAAACTAATCTAAGGCTGCTCTGGCTCCTTGATGATAATGCCCTTGCCTGATTGAACTTTGGCTTGAACTGGAACATCAGTGTCATCAGCTGGCTTCTTGCCCTTAAGATCTTTCTTCTTTTGCTCTTCAGGCCTTATTTTTTATCTTTCAAAATAATGAAAGAGCTTAGGGAAATATTTGCTAGGCTCCTGAGCATTAGGAGGTAGCTTCCCCAGTTTTGCCTTCCTTCTATACTGTACAATAGCTTCTTGCCTAGCTTCATGTTTTCTCCATTCTTGTTCAGAATGCCATTTACCCCTATCATGGGTCTGGTCCTTAACAGCTTTCCAAGCAGTCAGTATAATGTTCCTAGAAGTAGGACTTCACTGCTCAAAATCAGGCTTTAATTCTGCCTGTTCTCTGAATCTCTTCTTGGACAATAGAGATTCTTGCTCTTTGGTCAACACTTCCTCAGGCACTGGCTTGTCTACTTTCTCAAAGATAATATTTTTATTGCCTTCAGGAGGACTGTACATAGATTGTACTTCATGATGTAGCGTCTCAAAATCTGCTGGAGGATAGATTACTTGAGCAACTTCAGCTTGCTCACCTCCAAAAATAGCAGGATTGATACCAGATTCAGCCACATTGTCATCATCACAAAGGGGTGGATATCCAAGTGTGGCTCTGATGTTATTGGAAATCCATTTAACATGATCAGATCCAGCTTTGACTAATACTCTCTCCCCCTTTATGACTTCTCTAGCCACATGATCTCTAAGATCATCCTTCTGAAATCTGATCTGTTCATCCAGAAAATTAACTTCATCCTTATAAAAGCCCTTTAACTTCAGCAGCAGTCCAGAAATAGTCATTTGAGATAGCTCAATAACTGTTTTGACAGCAGTTATGCCTTCCTGGAAGTCCTTATCAAACTTCTCCTTATCAAACTCTGGCTTAGCTTTAGACTTATCAGCAGGCTGGGTTGTTGCAACATTTTTCAATTATGTAACAATTGCATTATGGGATGCAGTCAGATTATCATTCATCCTAAGTTGATTCTCTAGGACATAGCCTTGCTTAAGAGGTATATCATCAACTTGTGTCTTGATCTTTTCTTGATGGGTAGCTAGGAAAACCACTGCATTACCCCCTTTATGGAAACAATCAGTCATTTCCTTTTTATTTTGATTCACTTCAAATCTTATAGATTTTATATCTTGAGTCAAGGAGTATTGGAGATCTTTGTGAGTCTCATCCATATACTTCTCCATTGTTATCCTTTTCTCATCTAGCTTCACTTGTAAAGATATTAACAATGAACTATAATAAGTTGTTGGAGCAGGCTGAGAAGCAACAGTTTGTAGTGCCTTCTTGTAGTTTTGCCTTCTCCTCTTGAAGACCATGAGCTTCCTCTTCTTAGCTTGAACCTCAGCTTCATCCTCAGAATCAGAGGTACTAGCTATTTTAACTGTATCTTTAGGACTTGGAGGCAATTCATGTGCAGTTCCTGATTGCTCCCCCTGAGTCCTTTACTCCTCAGTTCTTGTGTTCTCCCCTAGAGACCTTTGCTGCTCCTTCTCAGTATCAACTTGCTCTCCCTCAAAAGCAGTTTTCTCCCCCTCAAATCCAACATGCTCCCCCTCAAAATTAGCTTGCACTAAATCAGGAAACAATTCTTCTAAGGTAAATTCCTGTTGAGAAGGGACTGGAGATTATCTTATCTCAGGAGCATCAGCAGCAACAAATGTACCTTCCAAGATAACATCTTGAGCTTGACTATTTAATTGAGTTGGCTGGTCAACATCAATCAAATATTCAGTTAGTAGTTCATCTTCATTATTGAAATTTATTTGATTTACTTCATGTATTACCTCAAGTATAGTTTGTGTTGCCATTTCACTGTCCAAGTGAGTTGGCACTTCCTCAACATGGGACTCCCCCTGCACTTGTGCTTCATCTGCAGGGTCTTGTGCTGTTGATTTCTCAGGAACCTCTTTCCTTTCCTCATCAAACATGTCCTTAGTTAGGTCCCTCTCCCACCTTGAGATAATGCTAATGTCCATCCTCCTCATATGATTAATCTTGGAACCAGCACTTTGTTCCATTACTATAAGAATGGTTCCAACTAAGTACAGACTTATTATCCTTCCTAGATTGGGCTTCTGAATACTCTCCTTAATCTTTTCAAACATCACTACTAACTAGTCAGTGTTTAGTTTGTAGATGATCCTTGTCATCAGGCTGAACATGTAGGCAGAAATACTATCATGTCCCCCTGGCTTGCAGAGGATGGCTTTGCCAACTATTTCTGACAGAAATTTGCCTTACTGATTCATTTGTTTTCTGTTCATGGCAGCTCCAATCTTCAAGGTGGGATCCAATCCACACCATTGAAGTGCTTCCCTTATCTTAGATGCAGGTACATCTTCCTCTTCTTGAGTTCTAGGTAGTTGAAGAGTTTTTCTCAAGCTCTTCAATGTAAGTTTGACTTTGGCTCCATGAAATATTGATTTGATCTTTAATCCAGTAGAATCTAAAGTTGCAGCGCCATAGAATTCTAGGATTTCATTCTTCTAAATCTTTGTTGGTTTAGAAACTAGAAAAACTAATCCATTCTCAGCAACTAGGGTTACAACATCCTTAATCTCTGGTTCCGCATGGTCAAATGCGTTGTGTACTAGCTCATATCCTTCATTGACATTATCCTCGATCTTTGGCGCCATTAGGGTTTAGAGAAATCTTGAATTTAGATGAGAGAGTTGTCGATACAAAGTTTTGGTATCGAAACTATGGAGAGCGTGTCGACAGACAATGTTGAGGACCTATTTATACCTTTCTAAAAACGAAGGTGAAAAGGCACGTCAAAAATCCTCTTAATGTGTCGACACTGTTGAAAAGTGTCGACACAGACTTCTTAAGTCTCGACAACAGTGTTGACTTATATGTGTTGATACCAATTATGATGTGTCGACACTTATACATCTGCGTTCGACGATTAGTCAATACTCTATTCGACGAAATCTGTGTTGAACCTAAGTGTCGACACAGACTTCTGATGTCTCGACATAAGTATTGACTTCTATGTGTTGACACTTATATATCTGCGCTCGACGATTAGTCGATACTTCACTCGACGAAATCTGTTTTGAACCTAAGTGTCGACACCACTTCTGGATATGTCGACACCTACTCTGGATGTGTCGACACTACTTCTCTGAAGTGTCGACACAACTTTCTAGATGTGTCAACATTATTTATCTGGAATGTCGACACCACTTCTATGTGTCGACACAAACAACTCCTTGTGTTGACACTTTTTTACTTAATCAGTTTTATTAAACTATTCTAAGTTCAATATTCCTAATTCAATTTTAAACTTATTGAATTTAGTTTCATCTAGAGGCTTAGTAAACATATCAGCAATTTGATAATTTGTTTTGACATATTCTAGTGAGATGTCCTCTGTCTCTACATGTTCTCTAAGAAAATGGTATCTAATTTCTATGTGCTTAGTCCTACTATGTGAAACAGGATTATTAGCAATAGAAATTGCACTTGTAGAATCACAAAGCAAAGGTGTTCTACTTACTTGAATACCATAGTCTTCTAGCTGGTGCTGAATCCATAAAAGTTGTGCACAGCAGCTTCCTGCAGCAACATATTCTGACTCAACTGTGGAGATTGCCACACTGGTCTACTTCTTACTGCTCCAAGACACTAGTCTTCCTCCTATAAATTGATAGGTGCATGTAGTACTTATTCTATCTTCCTTGCAACCTGCAAAATCTGCATCTGAATAGCCTGTCAGTAGAAAATCTTCATTCCTAGGGTACCAAAGGCCTAGATTAGGTGTGCCCTTAAGATATCTCAAAATCCTTTTTACTGCAGTCAGATGAGATTCTTTAGGGCAGGATTGGTACCTAGCACAGACACATGTAGCATACATGATATCTGGTCTACTAGCAGTCAGATATAGGAGGGAGCCAACTATCCCTCTATACAAAGTTTCATCTACAGGTTTCACTGCATCATCTTTGCTAAGAGACACACTTGACCCCATAGGAGTTCTCCTGGTAGTGGATGATTCCCTACCATACTTCTTTATTAACTCCAGGGTGAACTTAGACTGAGTTATGGACAAGCCATCTTCAGTCTGTCTTACTTGGAGACCCAAGAAAAACTTAAGTTCTCCCATACTGCTCATTTCAAATTTTCCTTGCATAAGTTTTGCAAACTTTCTGCAAAGATTACTTTCAGTAGACCCAAATATTATGTCATCAACATATATTTGGACTAGGATAATCTTTCCTTTGGATTCCCTTAGGAATAGAGACTTGTCTATTTTCCCCCTTAAGAATTTGTTCTCAATGAGGAAACTAGACAGGGTTTCATACCAAGCCCTTGGGGCTTGTTTCAACCCATACAATGCTTTCCTAAGTCTATAAACATAATCAGGTTTGAGAGGATCAACAAAACTCGAGGGCTGCTCTACATAGACTTCTTCTTTTAAATTTCCATTCAGGAATGTTGATTTCACATCCATTTGGAATACCTTGAAACCTTGATATGTTGCATAAGCAAAGAACATCCTGATTGCCTCCAGTCTTGCTACTGGGACAAAGGTTTGATCAAATGCAATACCTTCTTCCTGCCTATGTCCTTTTGCAACAAGTCTTGCTTTGTTTTTCACAATGATCTCATTCTCATCCAATTTGTTCCTAAAGATCCACTTTGTTCCAATGATGTTGTGGTCTTTTGGTTTAGGAACTAACTTCCAGACCTTGCATCTTCTGAACTGATTCAGCTCCTCTTGCATTGCATCAATCCAATATGGGTCTAGAACAGCTTCTTCAAATTTCTTTGGTTCCACTTGTGATAGGAAGCTGGAGCAAAGAACTATGCTCAGATTCCTACTTCTTGTTTGCACTCCTTATCTTGGATCACCAATTATCTGATTTGCTAGATGATCCTTTAAGTGTCAATTAGCTGGAGGTAGTCTATCTTCAGGTTGAACACCTCTAGCCTCTTTATTAAGCTACACCTCTTGGTTTTCTTCAGCATCTAGAGAGTCTTGTACTCCCCCTGTACAGCAGCCACCATTTTCCACTTCCTGATTTGCAATATAATCTTCTGTAATTGTAAGCTTGTTCATTCTCTCATTTAAACCTGTAGAACTGCAAGCTCTACTTGGCAACTCACAGTTAATCAGTCTTGTTTCATCAAAGACTACATGTACAGACTCTTTTACAACTTGAGTAATCAAGTTGTAGACTCTATAAGCCTTACTATTGTTGCTGTACCCAACAAATATCCCATCTTGGGATTTGACAGCAAACTTAGTTAGATAACACTTGTCATTGTTAAGTATATAACACTTGCAACCAAAGATCCTACAATAGGATAAGTTTGGTTTTCTGCCCTTCACAATCTCATAGGGAGTCTTTTTGTGGCTCTTGGTGATAGTAGCCCTATTGATCACATGACATGCAGTGTTTACTGCCTCAACCCAGAAATATTCTGGGAGAGAAGTGTCACTCAATAGAGTTCTACTAGCCTCTATCAATGTTCTATTCTTCCTTTCAGCAATACCATTTGGTTGTGGTGTTCTAGGTGAGGAAAATTCTTGAAAAATCCCAAATTCTTCACACAGTCTTGTCATACTTTCAGACTGAAATTCAGTACCATGGTCACTTTTGATTTTGACCACTGTACTGTACAACTCATTCTGAATTTGTTTAACAAAACTATATAAGACACTTGGGGTTTCAGATTTTTGTCTTAGAAAGAACACCCAGGAATATCTAGAATAGTCATCTACCACCACAAAAGTGTAGACCTTCCTACCTAGACTATGAACTGACATACGACCAAAAAGATCCATATGCAAGAGGTATAGACACCTCACTGAATCCTTGCTTTCAAGGCTATGAAAGAAGGATTTGGTCTGCTTGCCTTTTTGACAAGCTGAGCATATCCCATCCTTTATACACTTAACTTGAGGACCATTCCTCACTAACTCTTTGCTAAAGAGTTGGTCAATAGTCTTGTAGTTAAGATGGGCCAGCCTCTTATGCCATTTAACAGAATGAGAGGCTCTCTCATCAGCTACAAGACAAATAGGAGAAGCATTGTTCTCACACTCAAAGATAAGACAGTAAACATTTCTCTTTCTATATCCTGTCAATATGACCTTTTGATCACTTGACCTTTTGATATGACATTCATTCTTAATAAATGAAATGTCATATCCTAAATCACTTAACTAACTTATGCTTATAAGGTTGTGTTTCAAACCCTTAACATAGGCTACTTGAGAGATAGTAATCTAGTTATTAGAAATGTTACCAAATCCTTTGATGATTCCTTTTTCAGAACCACCAAAGGTTACTTTAGGGCCATCCATGATAGGTGTGTAGTCCTTCAGCAACTCCCTTGTTCCAGTCATGTGCCTGGAAAATCCACTATCCAAGTACCATATTGGGGCATGACTACTTGGACTCACCTGCAACACAGATTACTTAACCTTAGAACCTAAATAACTTTTGGGACCTTGGTGCAAGTTAGTCTGAAATTTAACAAATCTGCCTGTAGCTCTTCTAGCAGACAGATTGCTACTCTCCTTGACACTGGAATTGTGCCAACAATCTAAGGCAAAGTGGCCTACCTTGCCACAACAACAACACTCAAACTTGTTGTACCTTTGTTTAGGTACAACCCTAGCTGAATTGTCTACAACAGGCTTCTTGTTTTGAGCTGGGGCTTTGCCTTTAGATTTGGACCTAGCAGTCCATGCTGTTCTCTTAAACCCTAACCCAGCCTTACCCTTTTGAGGTACAAACTCATCAATCAAGGGTAATATAGATTTAGGTTTAGAAAAACTAGCTACAATCTCTTTTTCCTTCTGAAGTCTAATCTCTAGATTTCTAATCTGATCATTCTTGAATGTGATTGTGCCCATTTGAATAACAGTTATGTTTTTCAATCTGGCAATCTCATTCAGTTTTTGATCCAGCAACTTCTCTGAATCTAATGCAACCATCTTAAGATCTGCAATTTCCTTAGCCTGAGATTTGGCCAAGTTTTTGCTCTTCTTAAGTGCCTGCAACAAGTCTCCATATTCATCTATCAACTGATGAATATCACCTTCATACTCAGACTCATCCACATCACTTGATACAGATGTTGCTGACTCTGACTCAGTGCTGCAATCTGAATTTCTAGAAAGACATTGTACCTTACTAGGACCAGGCTGATCCTGACACTTGTCTTCTTCTGACTCAGCCATCAGTCCCTTATACTGATGATTTTCTTGTTCATATATCGAGTTCAGCACCTGGAGAAACTCTTCTTCTTCATCTGCTGTATATAGACCAATGTAGGCCTCAGCTTCAGATTCTGACTCTGAAGTAGATTTGTCTGACAAGGTCTTCTCCTTCTTAGCAACAAAGGACTTCTCCTTCTTGCTCTGGTGTTGACTCTTCTTTTTATCTGCAGTCTTTTTTCTTTTATCTGGACACTCAGCCACAACATGTCCAGGTCTGTTACAGCAATAGCAAACTATCTTTGATGTTGAAGATTTGCTTGGCTTAGATCTGCTCCTGTCTTTCCTAGATGACTTCCTCTTTTGATAATACTCATCCTTAGGCTGAGATGTGGAAGGCTTAGACTTCCACTGCTTCTTCTTCAGGAATCTCTGAAACTGTCTTGTAAATGCAGCAAAATCTTCATCAGAGTCATTGCAGTCTGAATTCTGGTTGTCTGAATTTTCTGAAGCAGTTTCAGCAACAATCTTAGGAGGTGATGGAGACATCCTCCTATTTTTCTTAGTGGCTTCAACCTTGAAGGCCACAGACTTTTCTCTATGCTCATCTTTTGCACTTTTCTCTTCCTCTTTCCTTGTCATTAGCTGCATCTCATATGACAGCAGTTTTCCAAACAAGGTTGGTCGAGAGATATCTGCAAGTTTGGCCACTTCCCTAATGGCACAAATCTTAGTGTCCCAATCCTTTGTCAAGAATCTTAGGAATTTATCATTCAGTTCATAAGTACTGAAGATTCTCCCATAGGACATCAACTCATTCACTATTCTATAGAACTTTTTATAACACTCAGTTATACTGTCAGACTTTTCCTGTCTGAAACTTTCATATTCCTGGTTTAGCATAGATTTTCTATCTTGTCTTACTTCTTCAGAACCCTCCATGTAGACTATTAAAGTATACCACATTTCCTTGGAGGACTTGCAGTGAATCAAATTCTGAAAGATTGCATCATCAATGGAACGCACTATGATGTTCTGGGCTCTCTTATCCATAGTGGCCAAGATGATCTCATCCTTGGTCATCTCTGAATAATCCTTGGGAATTCTTTGGTTTGCATCCAGAATTGATATCTTCATTGGAACATAAGGACCTTCCTTGACTGTAATATAGATCCTTGGATCAGAAGCCTCCATAAATAGCCTGACCCTTTCTTTCCAGATGCAAAATATCTCCTTTCTGCATATGGGTAATTTCATAGAACCCAGCTCCTTATGATTTTCACCTGAACCCATTTTCTTGATTCTTGAATCTGCCTTAAGGATCTCACTCAGACTGTTAAGTCCTTTGAGGAACTTGACTCTGATACCACTTGAAAGAATTAGTGCCTAACCACCTAGAGGGGTGGTGAATAGGTGTAATTCCTGTTTTTCTTTTAAGGCAGAAAAGTTGTACAGTAAACTAATAATAAATTGCAAATTCTACTGCTAACACAGCACAACAATCACAGAATCATAACATCACAGAGTACACACATATTTTATAGTGGTTCCCCAAGGTCTGGGTACATCCACTTTCCCCCTTTGTCTATCTAGCAGTGTACTAGATTCGACCTAACTGTTGGGTACATTGGTTTAAATGTACCTGATTTGAAGAAGCCTCACCCTACTCAATAATATACATCAAAATGTATTTGATGTGTTTTGAGTTTAGTTGTGCAGGTCAAGTATTTTCAGGGAAAGCTGAAAGTTTTCTAAGTCCATGTGTCGACACCTAAAAGGTAAGTGTCGACACTTAAGAAGACTTGTGTCGACATCCAGACAGGCAGTGTCGACACTTGGAGTACTTGTGTCGACACCAGGGATGCAGAGTCGACACCAGACAGAAAGTGTCAACACATGAAGGCTGTGTCGACACTCAATGAAGAAATGTCTAGTGAAGAAGTGTCGACACTTAGTAATTGTGTCGACACCCAGAGGAACTGTGTCTACATCAGAAAGTGTCGACACTTGGAGTTGTGTCGACACTCAGCAAAAGTCAGCAGAGTCTAAGTATAAGTGTCGACACCCAGAGGAATGTGTCGACACACAGCAGAAGACTCAGCACTTGAAGAAAGTGTCGACAAAAGAAAGAATGTGTCGACACTCAGCAGAAGACTCAACATATGAAGAATGTGTCGACACAAGGAGCTGTGTCGACACTTAACAAAGTTCAACAAAATTCTAAGTACAAGTGTCGACACAAAGGAGATGTGTCGACACTCAACAAAAGTCTCAACAGAAGAAGAATGTGTCAACACAAAGAAGAAGTGTCGACACTCAGCAAGTATCAACACAGAAGACAAGTGTCGACACCAAGAAGAAGTGTCGACACTGAACAAGTTCAACACATGAAGATGTGTCGACACAAAGGAGTTGTGTCGACACTTACAAGAATTCAACAAAATACTGAAGAACAAGGAGTTGTGTCGACACACAATATCAGTGTTGACACATGATGAAGAAGCAGTGTCGAGATATAGAATCTACAACACAAGGAGTTGTGTCGACACCTTGAAGGCAAGTGTCGACACTTAGTCAACTTGTGTCGACACTTAGTCTATAAGTGTCGACACTTAAAGACAGATTGTCTCGACACTTTCAGACAGTTACAGTTATTTCATGAACTGGCTGGATGACTTGACAGCTGCCATTCCAACCGGTCTACTGCACCTGTCAGAGATGTCAGAAAGCTGTTAGGAACCGGATCAGCCGGTCACCATGAAGAAGGCCTGTATATAGGCATATACTATCAACAGATAGAGATGATCATTAACAAGAAGAAGATCTAGCTATTCATTGAAGAATCAAGTGAAGATCTAAGAAGTTGGAGAGAGAGAGCTCCATCCAAGAAGACAGCCGTTGGAACCAGGCTGTGAAGAAGGATTCAGACCTAGTTCTGAATCTTAAGTTGCAGATATCAAAGATCAGCTGCAGAGAAGATCAACCCTATTGTGTTCTACATTCAAGAAGCTTTGAAGAAAAGCCAAATGAGGTTGATCTCAGCAGAGTTCTTCCAAGAACTCATCAAGAACCTATCAACTCATCTCTCTATTCAGAGTTGTAGGTATATACACTTTGTATTTTATATTTCTTGTAGGATCCTCTGGGATCTGAGTTGTGAGCCTGTAATTATAAAGGCTGAGTGGTAGGGCCTGTGTGCCTGAGTGTAGGAGATTCTTATCTCTGAGTGTAGGTCTATTGTGGCTGAGTGTAGGCCTGTTGTGGCTGAGTGTAGGCTTTGTGAAGAAGCTGAGTGTAGGTCTTTGAAGAAGAGTGAGTTGTAGGGCCTTGGGCCTGAGCTGTAGGAACCTGTTTTGGGGTTCTGAGTGTAAGATCTGAGGATCTGAGATAGTGGAGGAGTTTGGCCGAATCTAGTACACTACTAGATAGGCGAAGGGGGAAAGTGGATGTACCCAAACCTTGGGGAACTACTATAAACCTGTGTGTTCACTGTGTGCATGTGTTATGCTATGATTGCTGATTGATTGCTGTGAAAAAGTAGTTATAAGTCTGTGATATAAAATGAATTCTGCCTAAAAGAGTTAAAAAGATTTTAGTCACCTATTCACCCCCCCCCCCCCCCCCCCTCTAGGTGATTAGGTACAATTTCTTTCAAGTGGTATCAGAGGGAAGTTACTCAAAAAGGGACATAACTGTCTGAGTAGATCCTGTTGGCAGATTAAGTGAAATCAAGAAAATCAAGAAACATGGGTTCAACAGAGAATCATAAGGAGCTTGGATCCATGAAGTTACCCATTTGCAGAAAAGAAATTTTTGGCATCTGGAAAGAAAGGGTGAGACTATTTATGTAAGCCTCAGACCCTATAATTTACATCACAGTTAAAGAAGGGTCATATGTGCCTATGAAGGTTTCAGTCCTGGATGCAAATCAGAGAACACCTAAGGACTTCTCTGAAATGACAAAAGATGAGATAATTCTAGCCACAATGGACAAGAGGGCTCAGAATATCATTATGAGTGCCATAGATGATGCTACCTTTCAGAATTTGATACACTGTAAGACATCTAAGGAGATGTGGGATACTCTTATAGTGTACATGGAGGGTTCTGAAGAAGTGAGGCAGGACAGAAAGTCCTTCTTATACCAAGAATATGAAAGCTTCAGGCAAGGTAGATCTGATAGCATAACAGAATGCTATAAAAAGTTCTATAGGATTGTCAATGAGCTAATGTCCTATGGCAGAGAATTCAGTAATTATGAGTTAAATGATAAGTTCTTAAGGTCCCTTACAAAAGATTGGGACACCAAGATCTGTGTCATTAGGGAAATGGCCAAGTTAGCAGATATCCCTCCTCCAACATTGTTTGGGAAACTGCTATCTTATGAAATGCAATTGATGGTGAGGAAAGAAGAGGAGAAGACTACCAGAATTGAGAATAAAGAAAGGACAGTGGCATTCAAGACAGAAGCCACCAGGAAATACAAAAGTAAGTCTCCATCTCCACCTCCTAAAGTGGCTGAGACTGAGTCAGATGATTCAGAAAGCAGAAAGTCTGAAAGCATTGCAAGTAGAAAGTGATGAGGACTTTGCAGCCTTCACAAGACACTTCAGAAGTTCCTAAAGAAGAAATAGTGGAGGACTAAGCCATCCATAGCACAGAGGTCATCAAAGAAAGACAGGAAAAAGACCAAGTCAAGCAAGGCAACTTTATCAAAAATTGTTTGCTATTGTTGTAACAGACAAGGACATGTTATTGCTGACTATCCTGAGAGAAGGAAAGAGTCTAATGATAAGAAAAAGACTCAATTCAAGGGCAAGAAGGAAAGGTCTTTTGTTGCCAAGAAGGACAAGGCCTGTCAGACATGTCTCTATCCAGAAACTGAGTAAGAAACTGAAGCTTACATAAGACTGTTTGCTAAAGAAGAAGAAGAGGAGTTTATCCAGATAATGAACTCTATTATGAACAAGAGGACAGTCAGTGCCAAGGACTAATGGCATTGTCAGAAGGTGACAAAATCCAGGAGCAGCCTGGACTAGTAAGGTACAAAATATTCTTTAAGTTCAATTTCTAGTACTAGTTCAGATTCAGCTACATCTGCATCAAGTGATGCCAGTGGATCTGAATCAGAAGGGATATTCATCAATTGATTGATGAATATAGAGTTCTGTTGCAAGCTTTTAAGAGAGAAAGTCCCTAGCCAAGAGTCAGGCAAAGGAAATTGCTAGTCTCAAAGTTGCTGCAACTGATTTTGAGGAGATGATTGATCAAAAAACTTAATGAAATAGCCAGACTGAAGCACATAACTGTGATTCAGATGGGACTATAACATCTAAGAATGATCAAATCAAAAGTCTGAAGATTAGTCTTCAGAAGGAGAGAGATATAGTTGCTAGGTTTTCTAAACCAAAGTCTTGTTTTACCTTTGATTGATGAGTTTACACCTCACAAGGGTAAAGCTGGACTGGGGTTTACTAAACCTGCTAGACTGTTCAGTCCAAGTCTAAGGGCAAGCCCCAGCTCCAACAAGCCAGCTGTAGATAAATAACTAGGAAATGTACCTAAGCAAAGGTACAATAGGTTTGAGTGCGGTGCTGTGGCAAGGTAGGCCACTTTGCCATAGACTGTTGGCATAATTCTAATGCCAAGTTGAGTAGCAAACTGCCTGTTGGAAGATCAGTAGGTAGCTTTGTTAAGGCAAACTAACCAGCACCAAGAACCCAAGAATTCTTTGGGTTCTAAGGTCAACTAATCTATTTGCAGGTAAGTCCAAGTGCCATGCCCCAATATGGTACTTGGACAGTGGATGTTCCAGGCACATGACTGGAACTAAGGGGATTGCTAAAGGACTACAACACCTATCAAGGATGGTCCAAAAGTCACCTTGGTGGTTCTGAAAAAGGAATTATCAAGGGTTTTGGTAACATTTCTAGCACCCATATTACTATTACTCAAGTGGCTTATGTTAAGGTTTGAAACATAACCTTATTAGTATAAGTCAATTGAGTGATTTAGGATATGACATCTATTTGTCAAAGAGGGTTGTCATATCAGGAGGTCAAATGATCAAGAGATCATTTGGACAGGTTATAGAAAAAGAAATGTCTATTATCTAGACATTATGTGTGAGAACAATGGTTCTCCAGGTGTCTTGTAGCTGATGAGAAAGTCTCTCATTGTGTCAAATGGCACAAGAGGCTAGCCATCTCAACTATAAGACAATTGGCCAACTCTATAGCAAAGAGTTAGTGAGGAATGGTCCTCAAGTTAAGTGTATTAAAGATGGAATATGCTCAGCTTGTCAAAAGGGCAAGCAGACTAGATCCACCTTTAGTAGCATTGAAAACAAAGATGCTGTGAGGTGTTTATACCTCTTGCATATGGATCTCTTTGGTCCTATGCCAGTTCACAGCCTAGGTAGGAAGGTCTATACCTTTGTAGTTGTAGATGACTACTCAAGGTTTTCCTGGGTGTTCTTCTTAGACAGAAATCTGAAACACCTAGTATCTTCTATAGCTTTGTAAAACAATTCAGAATGAACTAGACAGTACAGTGGTCAAGATAAGAAGTGACCATGGTACTGAATTCCAGTCTGATAGTATGACAAAACTATGTGAAGAATTTGGGATATTTCAGGAGTTTTCTTCACCAAGAACACCTCAGCAAAATGGCATTGCTGAGAGGAAAAATAGAACCTTGATTGAGGCTGGTAGAACCCTATTAAGTGACACATCTCTACCAGAATATTTCTGGGCTGAGGCAGTTAATACTGCATGCCATGTAATTAATAGGGCTACCATTACTAAAAGCCACAACAAGACCCCCTATGAGATTGTGAAAGGCAGAAAACCAAACCTATCCTATTTCAGGATCTTTGGTTGTAAGTGCTTTATACTTAACAATGGAAAGTCTTACTTGACTAAGTTTGCTGCCAAGTCCCAAGAGGGGATCTTTGTTGGGTACAGCAACAATAGTAAGGCTTATAGAGTCTACAACTTGACTACACAAGTTGTAGAGGAGTCAGTTCATGTAGTATTTGATGAGACTAGACTTATTAAGCATGAGTTGTCTAGTAATATTTGCAGCTCCACAGGTGTGACTGAGAAGATGGACAAGCTCACTATAGAAGAAGGACCTACTGCAAGACAGCAAGTAGAATATGGCTGTGGTCCAGGGGGAGTACTACATGTACCTAATGCAGAAGAAGTCCAAGGAGTGCAGCAAAGTGAAGAAACTGAAGAAGTTCAACCTGAAGCCAGGATGCCTCCAGCTAATAGGCATCTAAGAGATCATCCAGCAGATCAAATTATTGGTGATCTAAGACAAGGGGTACAAACAAGGAGCAGAAATCTGAGTGCAGCACTCTACTCCAGTTTTCTATCCCAAGTAGAGCCAAAGAAGTTTGAAGAAGCCATCCTAGACCCTCATTGGATTGAGGCAATGCAAGAAGAGCTGAATCAGTTCAAGAGGTGCAAAGTCTGGGAGCTTGTTCCTAAACCAAAAGACCACAACATAATTGGAACCAAGTGGATCTTTAGAACAGATGGATGAACATAGAGTATTGTCAAGAACAAATCAAGATTGGTTGCTAAAGGATATAGGCAGGAAGAAGGTATTGACTTTGATCAGACCTTTGCTCCAGTAGCCAGACTGGAAGCCATAAGGATGTTCCTGGCCTATGCAACCTATCAAGGATTTAAAGTCTACCAAATGGATGTTAAGTCAGCCTTTCTGAATGGTAATCTAAAGGAAGAGGTCTATGTGGAACAGCCATCAGGTTTTGTTGATTCAACTCAACCTAATTATGTCTATAGACTTAGGAAGCTTTGTATGGGTTAAAGCAAGCCCCTAGGGCTTGGTATGAAACTCTGTCTAGTTTCCTCATTGAGAATAAATTCACAAGGGGGAAAATAGACAAGACTCTATTCCTTAGGAATCCAGAGCAAGATATACTAGTCCAAATATATGTAGATGACATAATATTTGGGTCTACTGAAAGTAGTCTTTGCAAAAAGTTTGCAAAACTAATGCAAGGACAATTTGAGATGAGCAGTATGGGGGAACTTAAGTTCTTTTTGGGTCTCCAAGTTAGACAGACTGAGAATGGTTTATCCATATGGCAGTCTAAGTTCACCCTAGAACTGATAAGGAAGTATGGTATGGATTCATCCAGTACTACCATGAAGACTCCTATGGGGTCAAGTATGTCTCTAGCAAAGATGATGCAGGGAAACCTGTAGATGAGACTTTGTATAGAGGGATAGTTGGCTCCCTACTATATTTGACTGCAAGTAGACCAGATATCATGTATGCTACATGTGTCTGTGCTAGGTACCAAGCATGCCCTAAAGAGTCTCATTTGACAGCAGTCAAAAGGATACTGAGATATCTAAAGGGCACACCTTATCTAGGCCTTTGGTACCCTAGGAATGGAGACTTTGAACTGACAGTTATTCAGATGCAGATTTTTCTGGCTGCAAAGAAGATAGGAAAAGTACAACTGGTACCTGTCAATTCCTAGGTGGAAGACTGATTTCATGGAGTAGCAAAAAGCAAACAAGTGTGGCTATCTCCACTGCAGAATCAGAGTATGTGGCTGCAGGAAGTTGCTGTGCTCAACTTCTATGGATACAACATCAGCTTGAGGATTATGGTATTCAAGTAAGTAGAACACCACTGTTTTGTGATTCTACTAGTGCTATATCTATTGCAAACAATCTGTTTCCCATAGTAGAACTAAACATATTGAAATAAAGTATCATTTTCTAAGGGAACATGTAGAAAAAAAGATATATTACTAGAGTATGTAAATACAGATAATCAACTAGCTGATATGTATACTAAGCCCTAGAAGAAACAAATTCAATAGATTCAAAATTGAATTAGGTATGATAAACTTAAAATAAGTTTACAGAAATGACTAAGTAAAATAGTGTCAACACACAGAGTTGTCTGTGTCGAGACAGAGAATTGGTTCGACACTTCAGAGAAAAGGTGTCGACACATCTAGGAAGTGGTGTCGACACTTCAGAAATTAGTGTCGACACATGATAAGTAGGTGTCGACACATCCAGGTGGTGTCGACACTTAGGCTTTATGCAAATTAGTGAAGTAAAGTCTCGACTATTTATCGAGCTGAGTGGTGTCGACACATAAACAAGTGTCGACACATACATTCTGTCGACTATACTTGTGTCGATACATTGGTGTCGAGACATTATAAGTCTGTGTCGACACTTTTCAACAGTGTCGACAAAATTTAAGTTATTAACCCGCCTTTCATCTTCAATCCTAGAAAGGTATAATAGGATTTCGCCATTGTCTGTCGACACGCTCACAAAGTTTCGAGACCAAACTTGTGTGTCGACACCTATCTTCTCTCCATTTAAATTCTTCAAACCCTAATGGCGCAAAGCTTGAGGAGAACGTGAATGAAGGCTATGAACTGGTGCGGCATGCATTTGATGATGCAGACCTGGAGATCAAGATGTGGTAACCCTGGTTGCAGACTCAGGGTTAGATTTTTCTTGTTTCAGAGCCGACCCAAGATCTGGAAGAAAGAAGTATTGGAATTTCTAAATGGAGCAACCCTAGATGACTCTGGATTCAAGATCAAATCAAGGGTCATGGAGAAAAGGTGAAGGTCTCACCAAAGAGTTTAAGGAAGGTACTAAACCTACCAAGACAAAGGAAGAAGATGAAGTTACTGCTTCTAAGACCAGAAAGCTTTAACATGGTGTGACTGGATTCCAAGCTGAAAATTGGATCAGTATTCAATAGAAAAGGATGAACAGCCAAGGCAATTTCTCTCAGAATTGTTGGCAAAGTGATCTTGAGTAAGCCTGGAGGCATGACAGGGTATCACCCATATGTTCAATCTTATGACAAGAATTATCTTCACACTGCAAACTGATTGGTTTTGTAGTGTATTTGAGAAGATAAAGGAGAGCCTAAAGAAACCCAATTTGGGTATGATCTAAGTCTCTACTTGACTGGTATTATACCAGAAG